>CM066193.1:36389000-36766500 GCA_033675215.1 Rhodiola kirilowii
ACACATTGCTACTAATCGCATTCGGGAGAAGGCGTCTGAGCTTCAGGAGAAGTTCGAGTCAGTTCGAGAGGGAGTCTCAAACTCAGGGGATTGAAGGGGAGCCAAGATCGCAAATCAAAGTGAAGAGTGTTAGAGACTAGACCATTACAAATGGGAGTTGTGTAAGCCTAAGTCCACTTGTAGCCCTAAACTCTTAATAAAGATTTGCTATATTTTAGGGTGTGAGAAGCCCCCAGAGTAGGCTGTTGCCGAGGTGGGTATCATAGCTTGTGTGCCAGTTCTGTTCTGTTTCGGTCACTGTTAGATAAGTGTGTGAGACTCCATTCAAACAGCATCTGGAACTCATTTTGACTAAGACAACTAGATTTCAATTGGTATCAGAGCAGACTCTCAACATACAGAGAGTGATCTGGAGACTATTCAAAGATGAGTTTGAAGGAAGAACAGTACACTTACCAACCACCATTGCTGGAAGGGCCAGACTACGGCATCTTGAAGTCTAAAATGAAAGCTTCGCTGAAATCTCTAGGTACTCAGGTATGGAAAGCTATTGTGACAGACAAGCAAACAACAACACAAAACTCAATGGCCTTAAATACAATACTATCTGGAGTTGACAAGAATGTATTCAAAATTATTGCACATTGTGAAGCAGCCAAAGAAGCATGGGATATTCTCTCAACAACCTTTGAGAGAGAAAATGTCAATCTGAATGACGATGAGTTGAATAATGAAGTGGTTGAGATCGCTAACCCCATTGCATTAGTTGCCTTCAGCTCATCTAGTCACATGGAGAAAGATCGCTGGACTTCGACTGTGGATGCTCAGCTCACATGACATGTAATCCCAAACATCTCACTTGCATTAGAACTGTCAAGAAGCGCTAGTTTGTTACCATTAGAGATGGAGGAAAGGGCCAGGTGATCGGCTGTGGGACATTGAAGATTTCGGATTGTAGTAAATCTGATCAACGTCAGTCAATTGTGTGATGGGGGACACCATGTCAAATTCACTCATGATTCTTGCCGAGTGCTGAATAAACATGGAGATACTCTAATGAAAGGAAGCAGGTGAGCAAACAATTGCTACCTTCTAAGGACTGATCAAACAGAAGCCACATCTGCCTGTTTGGCAAGTCAAACTGATGAAATGGAACTGTGGCACAGACGTTTGGGACACCTTAATCTCAAGACCCTGAAGAAGATTTCTACAGAAGGACTCATTCAAGGAATGCCCAATGTCAAGGGAGACTTGGATGTGGTTAGCGGAGAATGCCAAATTGGAAAGCAAAAAAAGACCTCTCATCCTAGGACCACTCAGATCAACACCAGTCAACCACCGGAACTGATGCATATGGACTTGATAGGACAAATGCAGGTTGAGAGCTACGGGGCAAGAAATATGTGCTGGTATGTGTGGATGACTATACTATGTTAACCTGCACCAGATTTTTGCGTGACAAATCAGAAGCCGCGCAGAGGTTTATAGAACTGGCTACTCTGCTTTTCCAAGAATGAGAGGATAAAGGAGAGACCCAGGTGGCCATAACAGCTGAGCATGGCAAAGAGTTTGAGAATTCCACCATGGCAAATTATTGCGCTGAACATGGAGTAGATCATTAATTCGCATCTCCTATCACTCCACAACAAAATGGTATTGTAGAACGCAAGAATCGGAAAATTTAGGAGATGGCCCAAGTTATGCTGCGTGCTAAGAAAGTTGCTCTCAAATACTGGTCTGAAGTAATGCATATAGCTTGTCACATCACAATAGATTTACAATTTGCGCTGGGCAGTATAAAACTTGCTATAAGCTGTGGAAGGGCTAGAAGCCAACGGTGAAGTACTTCCACATTTTTGGAAGTGAGTGTTACATTCTGAATGGTTGAGAGTACATACAGAAACTTGACCCGAAAAGTAACAAGGGAATCTTCCTTGGCTACTCTCCTAATAGTCGAGCGTACCGAGTGCTTAACAACCGCACTGGCACAATTATAGAGTCTATAAATGTCAGAGTAAATGAAATTTATAAGAGACCATCATCGGAGGATGATGAGACTTGTATTGGAACAACGGCTGACACTCCCTACCAGAGTCAAGAAGCAGCCCCTGGGGGAGTTCCAGGTAAGGACAAACACACTTACGACTCCGGTACTGATCCAGATGTAGACACAAACACACCTATTGTGACGCAGGATACTGTAGCAATGCTACAACCGTCTAGATGGATTGCCAAGAATCACCCAATCTCTGACGTTATCTGAGAACCATCTGAAGCGATGAAAACTCGAGGAAAGGAGATCGATTATAGAGAGCTGGCCGCCTGCTCATGCTTTCTGTCAACAATAGAACCAAAGAATATCAGAGAAGCACTCTGATGTTCCCTTAAGTGGCATGTATTAGACAGTTCAAGCAGGAGTTCAGGGGGAGTTCGAATACATCCTGGTACTCATGTACAGCGTGGAGCAGACGCAAGGATGTTTTCTGGAAGGTTCTAAAGATCGCAGATCTTTTCGAACTGAAGTCGGCCAGTGAAGATTTCGAGCTTCAAATATTCAAACGAATATTTTTGCATCTGTTTAAAGAAGAAGGGCTGACTTGGCGTGGAAGATACATCAAGATCTTCCCTAAGATTGGATAAAGATACACATCGAATATTTGGGAATATTTCCTAAATATTTGATGAGATATCTGGAGCAGATTTGGAGAGCGCCCATGCATATAAATAGAATGCTAGGGCAGCCATAATCTGCATCGCTTTCAAAATCAAAATACACACGAGTGCATACTACCGATTGGAGAAGAAGAAAGCGACGGCCATTTGTTTTTCCCCACTGAAAATCCATCGGCGCAGGTATAGTCTGATCAGTGTGCTGTTCAGACTGCCTGGAAGTGATCCTACCGTTGCACACATCAAAGACCAATCGGCTTTCGAGAGAAAGCAACCGAGCTTCTGAAGAAGGTCGAGCACGTTCGGACAAAGGGGATCGAGAGGAGCTGCGGTGAACCGAGATTACAAATCTGAGAGACGGAGTATTAGAGGCTAGGCAATTACAAACAAGGTGTTGTGTAAGTGTAAGTCCACAGTATTTCTCTACACTCGTAATAAGGATTTGTGTCCCTTTTAGGGTGTGGGAATCCTCCCAGAGTAGGCGAAGCCAAACTGGGTATCATTCTGGGTGTGCTTCTGTCTCTGTTCTATTTGCTGCACAGTTCGCTAAGTGTTCAAGCCTTGTCTGAACACTACCTCGAAGAGTTGCTAGCACAATCAATAGTATTTCAATTGTTATCAGAGCAAACACTCGACACACTGAGTGGGATCCTGAACTGTTCAAGATGACTCTGAAGGAAGGACAAAGCACCACCTGACCACCGCTGCTCGAAGGATCAAACTATGCCTCCTGGAAGCCCAAGATGAAATCTTTTCTAAAATCTCTCGATGAAAGGGCTTGGAAGGCTGTCTTAAATGGATGGACTAAACCCACGATGGAAAACCTCACTGGAGAAATTGTTCCCAAACCAGAAGCTTTGTGGACTGAGGCGGATGACAAAGCATCTATGGGAAACTCCAAGGCTATGAATGCAATCTTCTCTAGGTTAAATGAAAACGTGATGAAGCTGATCATTAACTGTGAAGTGGCGAAAGAGGCTTGGAATATTCTCCAAATGGCCTATGAAGGCACGGACAAGGTTCCAATTCAAGAATGCGGATTGTGACAACCAAGTTTGAGGAAATGAAGATGAAGGATAGAGAAACCATCTCTGAGTTCAACGCCAGAGTTCTGGATCTATCGAACGAGGCTGCTGCTCTTGGAAAACTATTGATGAAGAAAGAATGGCAAGTAAAGTCTAAAGAGCGCTCCCTCCGAGATATGCCATGAAGGTCACTGCAATTGAGGAAATGCATGATATTACCAAGCTAAAATTGGACGAGTTGATGGGTTCCCTCCGAACTTACGAGATGAATCACGATGTCCAACCCAAAGACGTGAAGGGAATTGCCCTTAAAGCAGAAGTGTCCGAAGACATACTGGAATCTGGATGCACCACTGAGCAACTGGCTATGATGGCTCAGAACTTCGGCAGGATGGTTCGAAAGATCAACAGACGTGGTCCCGAACAAGGTCAGTCATCATCAAATAATTTTTGGAATTGGAAAAACGGCAAGTCAGGGACCGGCGATATGAGGCAAGACTCCTCTTAAAAAGGGAATGAGATTCAGTGCCACGAATGTAGGGGTTTCGGTCACATCCAAGCACAATGCGCAAATACCCTCATGAAAAAGAAAGCAATGGTAGCTAGCTTCAGTGACAGTGAGTCAGACGAGGAAAAGGGAGGGAGTGAAACCACCAACTTTGTGGCCTTCGTCGCAACTCCAGGAGAATGCAGCAACACCAGTGAAAGTGTGCCACCTCAGTTGGAACTCTCAGCCAACGACTCCTCAGACAGTGATGATGAAGAACTCACACAGAAGACTCTGGCTGAAATATATAAAGACCTGTATGAGAAGTGGCTGCTGTTGATCAAGGTCAACAAGAAGCTGAATGACACAGTTGCAAGTGTAACTATAGAAAAGGACAAAGTATGGCAGGAGGTCGAGATATTGCTTACACAGAAGGTGGAGCTCAAAGGTAAGGTAGATTTACTAAATACTCAAATGGCTGAAATGAAATAGGAAAGGTCATGTCTGCTTGCCCAGAAAACGGAACTCCTTGGTACAGTCTCTTCGCTAAAAGTCGACATGGAGAAAGATCGTGAAACTCATCCTGTAGGCATGGCAGGTCTAAGGAAAATGATTACTTATCTGAAACACAAGGAGGTGTTCCTTCTGAAGAAAGTGGAGTCATTGGAACTTCAGCTGGAATCTGAAAAGATGGACCGCTCAACAGCTAAGAAGGAACTCAATCAGTTCAAACAGTCGGTAAGGATGTTAAACTCTGGCTCTAAAAGTTTGAATGAGATTCTCAAGGCTCAGAGGATGGAGTCCGGACATCGAGTTGTGGGGTTCACAGGAGAAGGCAGCTCAAGAGGTACAACGTTTGTTAAAGCAAAACCAGTGGCTGAACAGAACCCAGAACAGATGGTGAGACAGCATCCTCGACAAAAAGCGGATCTATCCCAAGGAAAAACCAAAGGTGGTGAAAGCTTGACTCGGAATGATCACTTCAGTACGTCTTCAAATCAGAGGAAAGATTCCCGCACATGCTGGTACTGCTACCAGATTGGACACATCAGACCGAGGTGCCGGTTGTTTCTTGCTGAACAAAGAGCTGTGGGACACAAGAATAAACCTCGAATGCAACAAGTCTGGGTTCCAAAGAAAAGCAAGACCATATGTATGGCTGCGTTCAGCGTATCATGCCACATAGAGAAAGATCACTGGTACTTCGACAATGGATGCTCCGCCCATATGACAGGTAATCCTAAACTTCTTATGCACATTCGACCTTTTACAAACAGACAGTTTGTCACTTTCGGAGATGGAGGAAAGGGTCAGGTGATCGGCTGTGGGACATTGAAGGTTCCGGATCTCCCTGATCTCAAGGATATACTCTTATTGTTGAAGGATTGACAATGAATCTTATCAGTATTAGTCAGCTATGTGGTGATGGACATCAGGTTAGTTTCACTCGCGACTCCTGTCACGTGTGGGATAAGGAAGGAGGCACCCTGATGAGAGGCTACCGGACAACCAATAATGGGTATCTCCTTGAGTCTGCTGAAACAGTTGCTACAACAGTTGCTACACCAGTTGCTACACCAGCCGAGTACAGAAAACAAGCGATGGAAACGACGCTGTGGCATGGAAACCCGGGACAGTTGAATCGTATGACCTTGAAAAAGCTCTCACCAGATATACCTACACGAGGGACGCCCTATACGAAAGGTGTCGTAAACACCATTGAGACCTATGGGAGGCAGATACGCAGTCTAGCTTGTGTGGCCAATTTTCCCAGATCTTCCTGGACTCGACTACTCCAGATGCACGGTGTCAAGCATCCCACTGTGTTTCTTGTCGTCCATGGATGTGTGCGAGGGGAGTGAATAAGACCATGTTAGTTAAACGCACAAGGTCAGATTTTCGCATCACACAAATCCGTGTTGACGATTTAGTGGTACAGAAGAAGGAGTTCATACTGTGCTTGATTGGTACGATGAACTACCTGCTTGGACTCCTGGAGGTACAGAAGGCAGTAATTTTGAAGCATGCAACAACAGACAAGCAACTGCCTGACATTTTCACCAAAACACTGGATGCTGCACAGGTTGAGACACTCAGACCCCCCTTGGGTCTATGTGTCGTCAAACACTAAGTATGCCAAACGGTGGTCGGTCAGAGTCGAAACTCCAGCAACACAGTTGGACTGACCACCTAAGGAAGAGAGCTGGAACAGATGGCGCAGTTTTGAGGATGAATATTTTTTGAAAATATTTTCGGAGATTTTTTCATGCCGTTATGAGAAACGGGAGAAGACTAATTTGGGAAGTTGAAAAGGCCGACTTAGATTTAAAATTAAAATCGGTTCAGTCGACTCTTCTCACTCTCGTCCAAACCCTAGAACGGTAGCCTTGGAAACTCTCTCAATCTTTCATCTGTTCGACGATGATGGCGAACACTAGAAAATCCTCCAAATCCGGTGTCAAGTCCACTGAGAAGAAGAAGGAGAGCATGCAGTCTTCCAAGGCACTGGCGACAAAACCCAGAATTCAAAAATCAAAGGTGCCGAAGGTGAAAAAGGCGTCGCCTTTACATGCTGATACTGCAACAATGGCTGAAGCGAATAAGACTGTCGGAGGAACAGCCACATAAATCCCTTGTCCTGGAACGGTGGAGAAGCAAGGACCAGAACCTACTGCAAAGTAGAAGACGGTGCCCTCGGTTGCCGCAGAGGATATGTCTAATCCAATCGATGCTAGTTAAACATCCCCAAGTCTAGTTCCTCCACCAGCTATTCCCCATTCTGAGGTAATCCCAAACCCTAAAACTCAGACTGTTTCTTCTGTTTCTGTAAAAGTTGCTACTGTTGAAAATACTGTGGTGGAAGAAGAAGTGAATATGGTGTCTGAGAAGAGTGGTGAAGCCAGTAGGGCTGTGATTGGTGACGAAGTGGTCAAAATCGTGAACGAGGTGAAACCCAGCAAGGTTGTGTCCAAGGTTGCTGGTGGTTCGAGAGCATGGAGGTGACATGCGTCATTGTACCAGTCAAAAATAATATTTATAATTCCGACTAGCAAGTGGTAAGTCAGGTCGTATCCACAGAGATCGATATAAGAATCTGTTCACTAAGTTCGAAAGTGAATGGGGTATTTCAAACAAGTAAATAAAAAACACAAGCAAGCAACAATGATCACTTATCAAGAGAGAAATCGTCACACAAATTCAAGTATAAAATATCAAAGAGTGGTGCAAGCTAGAACTTTCGACTGTGATGCAAGACCAAATCATGGACAAATCCGTTTTGATTTCTAATGTTCTACAACTTAGAGCTTCCCCGCTAAGGTTATTGATGGCGCGTATTTATACGATTCATCAAGACAGCTAAACCCACCAAATTAGACATTTGATCATACGAATAAGTGCTTGTTAATGCCTTTTTGTGTATACAGGCTATTTTGGGGTCTAAAGAGGAAACACGCTTAAAAAGGGAGAATTGTGCCAAAAAGCCAGCCAAGGCCCGAGGACCTCAGCCAGGGACCGAGAAACTTCACCCAGGTAACGAGAGCCGTACCCGGGCCCATCCGAGAATGCCAGGTCCCTGATCGAGAACCAGAACCGAGAAGACCGGGTCCCCGCCCAGGTCCCTGACTGAGAGCCAGCACCGAGAGTCCCAGGCCGCGCCCAGGTCCCCGCCCAGGCATCGCCCAGGCTACGCCCGAGCTGTCTAGCACTGAATTCAAGTTGCCCGGGCAAACTAGCTGATCTAACAAATCCACCTCGAGCAAAGTGATCAAAATGGAAAATAAGGTGGACGATGTCGGAAACCCAAGGAGAATGCTCAGGCAGATTGGCAGTTGGCCCAATTCCAAAGCAAAGGCCCCGCGCGCATAGGCACTGAAACCAAGTCGCTCGACCAAACCATGGAATCTGGAAAATCTGGCTCGACCAACGTGTTTTAAATTCCTAATAACTCGGACAATCTCACTTCACAGACAAAACGCCCGAGTGGAACCAGCTCAAGCCCGCTCAAGGCCAAACTAGGGCAATTTCGGCCATTTTTGGATTTCGACCATGTTCCAAGCAGAATTTGGCAAACTTCCTTCTTGTGATCATCTTAGAATGACTTTTTCGTTCAGAATACACTCTCCAAAATCCAAGAAGCTCCGGCCAAGATTCCGGGCAGATTCCGACCATATTCCGGCGAACTCCGGCCATGCTCTGATCGACCTCCGGTGATGCTCCGATCAAGCTCATATCCTCACCACCATGCTCCAGTCATTTCTTGCTCCGGCCACATTCTGGCGAAGTCCAACAAAATCCAAACTACTTCTTGTCCGGTTGGACTTACTATTAACTTCGGTTTGCATTTGGAGTTCGGTTCCATTGGGAATCAACTAGAGGCGGCTTTGGAGAGGCCATATGTGGTGGCTTGTGGTTGGAGGAGGTGCAAGTGGGGAGGTTTGACGGAGCCCACCGCACTGTCGTTAAGGTGCGGTGTTCTCTGTGCAAAAGCAAATTTGTATTCCGCTACTCGTGACCTTACTACTGGGTAGCAAGTGGTAAGTAGGGGTCGAACCCAAGGGAATTAGGGGGATAAGTTGTTCTTTGAGGGAATTGTACAGAGAGGAAGCATGTTTTAGGTTGATTGAGGTTTTAGTGCGGAAAAGTAAGTGTTTTTTTGGTTGGTTTTGGGTTTTAATGCGAAAAAGTAAATGACAGAAAAGTAAAGTACTGAAAATAAAAGTAGAAGACTTACAGCGGGTGATGCGTGATTGGCAAGCCTTCCGGAACGTGAGCAGTTGATAGAGCAGTTTATACTAATAAAGTAAATGCAAGGGGTTTTTTAAATCTAAGGAAAGGATTCGGTTTCTGGGGCCTTGTATCATAGCCTGTTTATCATTGACCTTTAGTGATCCTTCTAAGTATTCAAAAGTGTATCAAGGCCATTTCAAGCACTCGATTTGCACACACCGTCTAGCCCATTTCAAGGTCGTAGAGCACTTGTTCTATTTAGACTAGCACCCCATTTCAAGGTATACTAGCCTATGTGCATCCATTTGATCAATCATTTCCGATCAAACCAAATGGTGTTTAAAAGAGGTCGAACTCCTTAGATAAGCTTTGCCATTTCAAGCATCCACTTACCCGAGTATGTTCACGCACCCCCACGGAAGAGTTTTGCCATTTCAAGCATCCACTCAACCTTGGAAGTTCTGGCCTAATATATGGCACATAGAACAAGTTTTGAATAAAAAGAAGAGGCACTAAAAAGATGGCCTAAAACATTTTATGATACAAGTACACCCCTTCAACCGAATGAAGAGTTTAGCTACGAATATCCATAGAGGTGGATACCATAGCTAAGTACTTACGGTTTTTGAAAGACAGTAAGTAAGGGAAAGGGGTGAGTACTTCAAGAACCGACAAGAGTACTCAAGAATAGTAAAGACAAGCTTGAGTACTACAAGAACCGACAAGAGTACTCAAGCACTAACTATAATACTCAAGAACCAACAGGAGTATTATAGATATAGAACAAAAGCTTACAAAGTACCCAATCTTAGAGAGAGAAGTGTTTTTGATTTTGGGATATGGATTTACAAATGAGAATGGCTTGTATTTATAGCCAAAAGGGAGAGGAGACGTGTGGCTTGGATGGAAGCACATGGCAAGATCCAAGGGGAGAGGAGGAGCCTCCCAAAGCCGCCGGTTGTGGGTGGTAAAAGGAGGAGAGCTTCCTCCTTTGGTCACCTCCTCCAAAAGCCGCCGGTCACCATGGAGGGGAGAGTGAGTTTTGTGAGGTTTTGTGATGTTTTCACAAAACTATCGGTGTATTTCAGCTCCGGACTGACTTTGGTTGCTCTTCGGTTGGATTTGTTTTGAGTGATTCAATGTCAGGATCTTGAGATTTCTTCAGTCAGCATCTGATCGTGACCTTGGAATGACTCGTAATATATTTTCAGCGTAAAAACTCCTCCTTAGCGTGTATTCTCTCTAGGCTCCAAAATACCCTGTAGATAAATATCGGAACTAACAAGAAAAAGTTAAATAGACAAACAGTCTAATTTAGTGGGTTTAACTGTGTTTATGATTCGTATAATTATGGTCCATCAAGGTTCTTATCCTCTTCCACAACCCATGTGGGTGGCATAAGGCTAAACCAATCAAATGGCTAGCTTTTGGGATATTTTTCATTGCCAAACTTAGTCTCCAAGTTTCCCTAAGCCTATAAATAGAGGCCTTGCCTCATGTAATCCAAGTCCTTAGTCCTAGCTTCGAAAATCACAAGTTCTTAGAGAGAAGAGAGCTTAACTCTCTTCTCTTCATTTTCAATATAAACACACTTTGTTCTTACTTTGTTCTTGATTTCCAAAGCTTTGTTCACTTGTTCTTGAGCTTCAAGCTCTTACTTTCCAGCAAGCACACTTACTTTTCCTTTTTTTTGTTCTTGATTTGGAGCTCCTCTCCCTTTACTTTCCTTGTTGTTCTCTTTAGTTTCCTTGTCTTTGATTTCGAAACCTTTACTTTCTTTGTCTTTCATTTTCAAAAACCTTTACTTTCTTTTGCACTTAGCTATGATATCCTCTTCCATGGATACTCGTAGCTAAACCCTTCATTCGGTTGAAGGGGTGTGCTTGTATCATAAAACCGTTTTTAGACCCTTTTCTTAGTGCTTCTATTGTGTTCAAGTTTGTTCTATGTGCCATATATTAGGTTAGAACATACATGGTTGAGTGGAGGCTCGAAAGAGCAAAGCTCTTCCATGGGGTTCGTGAACATACATGGTTAAGTGGAGGCTCGAAAGAGCAAAGCTTTTCCGTGGAGTTCAACCTCTTTTAAACACCACATGGTTGATCGGAAATGATTGATCAAGTGGATGCACATGGGCTAAGATACTTCGAAAGGAGGAATTAGCCTAACTAGAACAAGTGCTCTATGTCTTGAAAAGGACTAGACGGTGTGACAAGTGCTGGAAATGGCCTTGTTACATCTTTGAACACTTAGTATGATCATTAGAGGTCAATGATGAACGAGTTGTGATACAAGGTCCCTAAAACCGAATCCTTCCCTTAATCAATTCACCACTTGTCATTTTACTTTTAGTCTCACTATCAACTGCTTACTTTCAGTACCCTTTACTTTTACGCATTTTACTTTCAGTCTTTACTTTTACGCACTTTACTTTACGCAATTTACTTTCAGCACTTTACTTTACGCAATTTACTTTCCGCACTTTACTTTCACTACAGACCTTTTCAACATCAATCCAACATAACTTTGGCACGTATTGCGCTTGAAATACAGCGTGCAACAAAGGCCCCGTGTGCATAGGCACCGAAACCAAGTCGCTCGACCAAACCATGGAATCTGGCAAATCTGGCTCGACCAAAGTGTTTTAAATGCCCAATAACCTGGACAATCTCACTTCCCAGACAAAACGCCCGAGTGGAACCAGCTCAAGCCCGACCAAGGTCAAACTAGGGCAATATCGACCGTTTTGGGATTTGGACCATGTTCCGGGCAGAATTTGGCTTAGCATCCTTCTTGATATCATCTTAGAATGACTTTTTCCTTCAGAATACACTCTCCAAAATCCAGGAAGCTCCGACCAAAGTTCCGGGCAGATTCCGGCCATATTCCGGCGAACCTCCGGCGATGCTCCGATCAAGCTCATATCCTTTCCACCATGCTCCGGTCATTTCTTGATCCGGCCACATTCCGGGGAAGTCCAACTAAATCCAAACTTTTTATTTCCCGGTTGGCCTTACTATTCACTTCGGTTTGGTTTTGGAATCCGGTTGGGCTTCAACTAAAACAGAGTCGGTTGGTTCCTCCTCAACAAGATAGTTGGCTTTGGATAAGCCAACCCATGTGCCAATTCGTGGCCTTTGAGAAGCAAGTGACAAGTGCAAGTTGTTTTGAGATATTTCCAAGCAATCCTTATCTTCTTATCTTCTTTGGGATATTTCTCATCTAAGCTTAGCCTCCAAGTCTTCTCTAGTCTATAAATAGAGGCTTATGCCTTAGAAATCCAGGTCCTTCGAAGTCCCATAGTGCCACAAACATTAGGAAGTTGAGAGCTTATCTCTCTTCTTCACCATTTCAATACCAAAACCTCTCTACATTTTACTTGTTCTTGTTCTTACTTTTGTTCTTGATTTCCAAAGCTTTTTTTACTTTCCTTGTCTTTACTTCACTTTGTATCTTGAGTACTCTTGTTGATTCTTGAGTGCTCAAGTTTGTTCTTGAGTTTTACTTTCCAAAACCTTACTTTCTTGTCTTTGTTTTCAAAACCGAAACCTTTACTTTTCCAAGCACTTAGCTATGATATCCACCCCTATGGATATTCGTAGCTAAACCCTTCATTCGGTTGAAGGGGTGTGCTTGTATCACAAAATGTTTTAGACCCTTCTCTTAGTGCCTCTTCGTGTTTAACTTGTTCTATGTGCCATATATTAGGTCAGAACACCATTGGTTGAGTGGAGGCTCGGAAGAGCAAAGCTTTTCCATGGGGTTCGTGAATATACGTGGATAAGTGGAGGCTCGGAAGAGCACAGCTTATTTGTGGAGTTCAACCTCTTTTAAACACCATTTGGTTGATCAGGAATGATTGATCAAATGGATGCACATACTAGAACAAGAGTTCTATGTCTTAAAAAAGACTAGACGGTGTGGCAAGTCAAGTGCTAGGAATAGCCTTGATACATCTTTAAACACGTAGTATGATCATTAGAGGTCGATGATAAATGGACTATGATACAAGGCCCCTAAAACCGAATCTTTCCTTTGATTAAAACATCACCTGTCACTTTACTTTCAGTCTCATTATCAACTGCTTATTTTCAGTCATTTACTTTCAGTACTTTAATTTCTGCACATTTACTTTTCAGTAATTTACTTTCTATCGCTTATTACAGACCCTTTCAATATCAGTCCATACCAAAAGTATGTTGATTAAGTCGATATCGAATTGGACTGTTCCAGCACTTCACTTTCAGTAATTTACTTTCTATCGCTTATTACAGACCCTTTCAA
Source organism: Rhodiola kirilowii (assembly GCA_033675215.1). Taxonomy (NCBI): domain Eukaryota; kingdom Viridiplantae; phylum Streptophyta; class Magnoliopsida; order Saxifragales; family Crassulaceae; genus Rhodiola; species Rhodiola kirilowii. The sequence continues at coordinate 36,402,195 of CM066193.1, forward strand.
TATCAGTCCATACCAAAAGTATGTTGATTAAGTCGATATTGAATTGGACTGTTCCAACACTTTACTTTCAGTAATTTACTTTCTGTCGCTTATTACAGACCCTTTCAATATCAGTCCATACCAAAAGTATGTTGATTAGTCGATATTGAATTGGACTGTTCCAGCACTTTACTTTTCAGTATTTACTTTCAGTCCTGTATTTACTTTCTTTACTTTCAGTCATTTACCTTTCAGTACTAAAATCACAACCAACCCCAATCGCACTTAATTTTCTGTACAAATTCCTCAAAGAACAACCATTCCACCAATTCCCTTGGGTTCGACCCCTACTTACCGCTTTACTACCCAATAGTGAAGTCACAAGTAGTGGACTTATAAATTAATTTTGTACACATTGCCTCGTGACAAGGCAGTGTTGTCAAGATGCAACAAGTAATTCATGATTATAATTAACACCAGATTCAAACAACAAGTTAGTATGTTTATCTTTAGAGTTTTCAAGCTTCTCTTTTTCTTCTCGCTTTCTTTTATAGCAAAAATTAACCGTGTGTCCCATTTTATTGCAGTAAGTACACTTAAAAACAGATTTAGCATTATTAAAATGCTTATCATTTGAAGTTCCATCAGAATTTTTTTTGTTATTGGACTTATTTCTGAATTTGCCTTTAGAAAACATAACTTCATCCCTAGAATCTGTGCTATCTTTCATTTGAAAGACCTTAAGAGTTTGATTTTTCTGAACGATGGCTTCACTTATTTTAGAGAGAGATATTTCATCTCTCCCATATTGAATCACATCTTTCAGATTATCAAACTCAGGGGGCAAAAGCATTTACAAGAATTACTACTTGATGAGTCTCTTCTATTTTCTCTTTACATCTAGCCAAGTCTTGTGTCATCTTTAAAAAGACATCTAAATTTTCTTGTATAGACCAAGACAAGTTCAATTTAAAATTGAACAGCCTACACAACAATGAGATTTTACTAGGCAAAGATTTAGACAAAAAGATATCATCAAGCGTATCGCATAAAGTTTTCGGATTGGTAATGCTTACCACTTGTCGGATTATGTCATCGGATAACTTCATCATTATTTCAGCGTGCGCTTGATCCTGGAGCTCCTTTTTCCTTTTAGCGGTAGTGCTAGCAGGCCACTCTTCAGTGACTGCCATTAGACACTTCTCTTTGGTCAGAAGAGCCCTCATCTTGACTTTCCAGATTGAAAAATCTGTTGTCCCATCGAAGGGCTTCAAGCTCGTAGAATCAGACATCTCTTGATATTAAAAATATCAAAGAAACAAGCAGAAAGAAATCAAGTAGTGAGCAAACTGAAAGAAAAAATACAATGTTAAACAATTCAAATGCCTAAACAGCGGAATAATCAACCAAAGCTACTGATACCACTTTGTAAATCTGATTTCAGTTTGAGTCGAGAGATTAAAGTCCAATTGTGTCCGAATTCAAATCAGTTCAATTCAATAGTCAAACAGTGAGTGCGGAAAGATAAATGACACAAGGATTTACAAGGTTCGGGGAGAAGCCCCTACTCCTTGGCCTAGGCAGGTCGCCTAGAGATATCAATGCACTAATATATGAGAGAGTTCGTTACAAGACTGGACTGACTCAACCAAGCAAATACAGCAAGTAACAAACTGAACCAGAGATAATCAAAGCACAAAGACAGCCTAAAGATGCTACTAATAACAGAAAAAGACTAGAGAAGGATGAGAGGTTTTAGCTCCTCTCAAAGCCCCTGAACAAATCAACAAAGCTCCTCTTCGTCAAAGCTTCTGCAGCAACACACGGCCAAGAAACGCAGCAACAAAACAGCCAAAAAAGTTGTCTCCAAATGCGCTGAAAAACTGGTTGCTTAATTGTCGTGCGCTCTGAAAGAATGGCTGGTTGTTTTCTCTCAAAATAAGTCGTATGCTTTCTCTCTCAAAAAATTCAGCCGCTTCTCTACTAAAAACATTACCAAAAATAAGCTGAAACCCTAGCTGATGTGTTACTCCTGCTGGGCCTTTCGTAAGCCCAAAAGATTGAGTTCAGCCCAAAACTTATTTCAGCTTTTGGATCAGCCAAAAAACTCAACACATTGAATAAGCTGAAGGAAAAAAAATATAGTACTAGGAGCTGGGCGTAGCTAGCTAGACGAGACAAGAGAAGTCCTACAAAATTGGACGCATCCAAACAACAACAAAGTTATAAAAGTAACGATGTTGTTGGAGCGGGGGGTTAAGCATGCGAATAGACCAGGAGAGAAGCTAGTAATAATCACATGAGAAAGCCGTCTAGCTGGGGGGAGGAACATGAAGGCAACATTTAAACATCTGATCTTCGGTTTCTTTGTCGAGGGATAACAAAATGGCGGAGCTATTTAGCTTTGGCGGAACAGAGGTTATATGATGCAGTACTAAATACAAGGGACGGGGTTGTTCCACCTAGAATGTTTCTCCCTAGGAATAGTGAAGGCGGAAAACTGCAGCCAATTAATTTTTGGGTGGGAGCTGAAAAGATGAGTGATTTCCAGGGCGCTATCAGCTAGCTTGTCCAAGGCTTTGTCGCACCCTAATAAGACTAGAGTGTAGCCGCCCTTTAGCATCCCCTTATTAACTCGTACTAGCAAGCTGCATCAGCGCTTACTGACAGCCATGGAGAGTGATAGCCTTTCCCCTTTTGGCAGCCATCTACCCAAGGAGTCTTTACTCTTAAGACTGGGCCAACAAATGCAGAGAACCTTGCAAGTATTTTTGTTCGTCAAAAAGGGAAGGTAAGCACGGTTAATGAGGGGGAAATTTTATAGCACCAGGTCTTCTCTTGGTCGAGAAGGTCAGGAGCTGGATGACCATCCATTATCCTAATACACCGGTGCCATAGCTCAAAAATGGCTCAGCCAGCTAGAGCCATCTCTAAACAGTACATACAATCTTTACAATTTGCGGCATGAAACCTGTGATAGCGCAGGCAATAGATACACTACACCAGAATACATGCTACTAGATAAATTTAGCTAATTGTCGCTTTACTTTTGTCGCATACGACATTATATACGACTCCCAAAAATAGGTTTGTAGCAATACATGTTTTATGTGACAATTGTTTTTGCGACACCTAACGCAACATCTTGTTACGCGACGCTATGTTTATGTCCTATTAAAGCTTTCATGCGACGTAAATTTACGCGACAGTCCTATGTATGCCCCGTAATATAGAAAAACGGATGTCGACACCAGTTTATGTGTGAAATTGAATACGCAATGAAGAAGGTGACCTACCATTTCATGCTTGGGGGACAATTTGTACAAAAAATGTCACGTAAAGGGAAACATTTAATGCAAAACAGAACAACCTAGTACACCACTGCAAATCGAATTTCCAAAACAAGGCGTGGGTTTCACATTACAGTATCGCTATTTATCTCCCACTACGCAAGACTAAAACTAGATTGCCAGCTACAGACAATTAGTCAGAAACACATGAATGAGCTGGAAACATCATAAGGAGAAAACAAGCTATTTCTTCCAAGCTTGTCTCTACAGTAGTTCAAATCGAGCTATCGAGACATGACACATTTGGATGGAAACAATGGAAACGCACATGCCCATTTTAAAATACTTTAGACCTTCCGCGACGAATGAAGACTAGGGGAGTGCATGTTCACTTTATATTTTTTTCTTTCTTTTTTTATTGTGTCTGCATTGTCTGCTTTTGAACTAAAGTCATGCCGTGAGGACACGGCTAGGTGTAAAAGTGTGGGGTGGGAGAGTTAGTATGTCAGTCGTGTCAGCATATTTATTTTTATTGCATTTGTACTGTGACTGCACGTCCGTTTTGAAAGAAAAAATTTGATGAACAATAGTGGAATTTATCTTTGTTCTTTGGATATTGCAGCATTGAATTATGAGTATACAAAATTTATGATGATGATTACATGTATTTCTCTAGTGAAATCTAATTTATGTGATTACATGTGAGTTTAATCCACTACGTGTCTTCTTGAGTTGAAATAAACAGGGATGTAGAGCTGATAGAAACGTCGAAGAGAGACTTGACAAGCATTCAATGGACCGAGTTCCTAGCCATATGGTTACATGAATTCAGTGGAGGTTGGCGCTTCGAGAGTTATGGATTAGAGTTTTCTTCGCTACTCCAGAGTTTATGTAAGTAGGCGGGACGGGAAAACAGATCGTCCTATCTCTAGTCTTAAGTAACCAGGATAAGGTACGGTGGAGGGCCCCAATCTTGACTAGCGTCCAAAAAGAAGATTATGAAAAAGAGCGGGGTGGTATTTCCATATGCTTAAGGGCGATGATTGGACCACCTTCAAAAGAAAAACAAGCATGGACAAGCAGAAAAAAAAGACGAAGTCTCAAAATCAAATATTCCAAGAAATTTGTCAACAATAGTGAAGTACCTCATTCATACACAAGAGCCAAAGGCCAAAGAAAGTTCATTACATCAAATTTTGTCCAAGAAAAAAAAGAAGAAGAACTCAAAGCCATTAAAGCTCGAATTAATTATGTGCCAAAAAAAGTGATGAAGTATAACCATATGGCTAGGATTTGGGATAGCGAATGACGATCATGGGTCTAAATGGGATTATCTCCTATTCATCCGAAGTAATTTGAATTTTAGCTTAGAGGTAACATGTATCGAATTACTTCCATGTTAAGCATAATGATGTGATTAGCAATAGAGGTATGCATAGAAAAGCTAATCTAGATTACATCTCATATTCTTGTAACATTTATCCAGGACGTCGAAGAAATTGTGGTGCTATATTTATTTTCTCTTATAACTTGTTCTTGTTCGGGACAAACAAGTTTATGCGTGAATGAGGTACTTCAACAACCAGTTTCCTTTGGTTTGACCCTGCTTACCACTACACTAGTGTTCGCAGGAAAAATAAAATAAATTGAATTTGACGCATTACATGATGCTTGTCAAGATCCCAAAGTAATGTACGAGTTCATTAAGCGACAGCTTTGGAAGACATTTGTGGAATATCAGCATACTCTAAAGTCAGTACAACAAAGGGAGAAGAATATTAATCGAGCAAAGTAGAACACGTATCAGCATACGATGTCTCAAAAAGGGTACATGAAAACAAGGGCGGAGGTCCGCGCAGAGAAGAAAGCCAATTTGTAAGCTCGGGATGTATTGGCGGAGGGGGAGGAGCATGTCATCCACGTTGAGAGACATGAGGTACGGAAGGGACTACCTCAAGAAGAATAAAGAGTATGTGAGTGACTGACGGAGCCCACTGCACTGTCGTCAAGGTACAATGTTCTCTGTACAAATAAATTTATACTTTCCGCTACTCGTGACTACACTACTGGGTAGTAAGTGATAAGTAGGGGTCAAACCCAGGGGAATTAGAAGGATAGTCATTCTTTGGGGGATTTGTACAGCGAGGGAGCGTGTTTTAAGTGGATTGAAATTTTAGCGCGATTAACTAAGCTACTGTTTTTGGGTTTTTTTGGTTTTGAGTGCGGAAAAGTAAATTACAGAAAATAAATACTGAAAGTAAAAGAGTTAAGGGAAGAAGACTTACAGTGGGTGATGCGTGATTGCGATTCCTCCGGTAGATGAGTGGTTGATGGTTGTAGTTGATCGAGCAGTTTATAATAGTAAGTACATGGGGGTTTTTGTAATTCAAGGGAAAGTATTCGGTTTCAGGTACCTTGTATTATAACATGTTTATTAATAACTGTTAGTAACCTTTCTAAGTATTCAAAGATGAATCGAGGCCCTTTCGTAGCGCAAGACTTGCAACATCGTTTAAAGCAACACTTGTTCTACTTCAGACTAATTCCTACTTTCGAAGTATCTTAGCCTTTTGTGCATCCATTTGGATTCTTTGGTCCAGTTTCCAAATGGTTTTTTAAGATAAGTCGAACTCCTCGATAAGTTTTGCTTGTTACAGCTTCCACTTACCGAGTATGATCACGAATTCCCATGGAAGAGCTTGCCCATTTGGTCCCTTTGGTCCAGTTACAAATGGTTCACTCAACCTTGGAAACTCTGACTATAAATGGCACATAGAACAAGTTTTGAATACAGAGAAATGAAACTAAAAGAAATTAAAACATTATATAATACAAGAAAGTACCTTCCACCGAATGAGGAGTTTAGCTACGACTGTGCATGGAAAAGGACATCATAACTAAATACTCAGGGGTTTTTGAAAACAGTAAGAGGGAAAGGGGTGGAATACTCAAGAACCAACAGGAGTATTCCCAATTTCCTACTGAATACTCAAGAACCAACATGAGTATTCTCTACAGTATTATAATACTCAAGAACCGACCGGAGTATTATAATTTCAAAGCGTATAATACTCAAGAACAAACAGGAGTATTATTTCCAAAAACCAAACTTACAAAGTAACAAAATGTAGAGAGATAAGTGTTTATTGATTTTGGAATGAATTACAAATGAGGTTTGGCTTGGTATTTATAGCCAAAGGAGAGGGAGGAGAGCCATACACTTGTCACATGGGGAGAGGAGGAGGAGGAAGGAGGAGGAGGAGGTGACATGTGGAGGAGAAGAAAAGCCGCCGGTTGGGGGAAGCTTGAGCCGCCGGTTGCCGGTGGCAAGGGGAGGAGAAGGGTGGCTTTGGCCACCCATGAGTCATCTTCTTCACCTAGGCCACCGGTCACTTGGTCCATGGATGAGTTTTGACAGTTTTGTGCAGTCTTTTCACAAAACTATCAATCCAATTTCGCTCCGTCTGACTTTGATTGTTCCTCGGTTGAATTTAATTTGAGTAATTCTTGGTCAGGATCTTGATATTTCTTCGTTCGGCGTCTGATCTTGACCTTGGATTGACTCTTATCATCTTTTCAGCGTAAAATCCTCTCCTTAGCGTGTTTTCTCTCTAAGCGCCAAAATACCCTGTAGAAATAAATCAGGACTAACAAGCAGAAGTTAAATAGACCAACAATCTAATTTGGTGGGTTTTACTGTGTTTTTGATTCGTATAATTTTGGTCCATCAGATCAGCCCACACTTTTAGTTGTTCGTCCCGAACAATGCTATTAAAGGGCGGCACTCTAAGTTTGGTTTTAAAATATGAAAATTAGACTGTGAGACTCGATTTATCCTAATTCATGCATTACTTACTTATTACCAAATTGAACTGTATAAATAAATAGAAGAAACTTGATACTTGTACCTTCGTACTGAGATGCAAATTATATTGGATGTCTCGTGAGATAGCCTTTTTAGGCTCTTGGACTGCAACTTCGGGATCGTCTCTCACTATATGGTTTCCTTGTAGCTTTCTCTAGCACGTGATTCGGTTCGGGTTTCACTGGTTTGAGTAGTTTGATTTTCTTTTGGCGAGGGACTGCTTTTTGTAGTGAATCGGCCTTTGGCCTTTGATTTGATTCTTTGAGTACTTCACTTTTTGTTCGGTTAAAACCATCACAATTTTGGGCCTTTGGCCTCTTGATTTGCTTCTTCGAGCTTTTTGCGTCTTTGTGACTTGCTAGTCCATTTTCTCAAGCCTTTTTGGGAGGTCCAATCATCGCCCGCAAGCCTATGGAAATACCTCCCCGCTCCTCTCATCTTTGCCGTTTCGCGCGAGTCAAAATGAGGGTCACTCATTTATTTTCCCGGCTACTTTGACAAAAGAGAGGACGGTCTGATTCCCATCCTCGCCTTTTTCTTTTTGCATAAACACTGCATGGCGGAGATGACTTCAATCTTCACTGAAACCCGAAGTGCAGCCTCCACTGACTTCGAAAACCATATAGTTTGATTCGATCCTTCGATTGCTTGCCAAGCCTCTCTAGGGCATTTCTATCAACTCCACATCCCTAGTTTATCTCAGCACAAAGGGACAAATGAGAAGTTACGTTCTAAGTTTTTAGACAGTTGAATTTTCACAAGGTAAATGCATGATTTTCGGTCTATCTTTTTCACATTCTTAAGTTCATACTTTCAAAAAGATACACTAAAAAAGAAAAAGTTTTTATTTATGTACACATGCGGTTCTCACCCCACACTTTTGAACGAAGTCGCGCTTTTCAGCACTACTTAGTTCAAAAGCCATGCAAGCAGATGTTATATGAGAAGGAAATGACTTAAGGAAAGGTAAGATCAGAACTCCCTTATTGTGTCGAATGGCATGAGGCTGGATAATCGAGGGAGTTTGGCTGGGGCCTTGAACTCTCAGCGCAGGCCCGGTAAATTCACGGAAGCTGCCTGGCTGATCCGATCGTGCTCCAAAAACCAATTCCTAAATAGTCAAATCATTCTATGCACCAAGTGGGTGAGAACGACTTATTGAAAAAGTAAAATAGATTATAAAAGACAGAAAATTAAAGTGCGGAAAGTAAGATAGTGTCGGGTTACCTCCCGACCAGTGCACTTGTTTAACGTCGTTGGCTCGACAGTACCTTATTCCTGGATCACTGGTTGGGATCCCATGGGTGGCTTAGGTCGAATTTTGCCACCGTTCCTGTGTTGCTTTTTGCTTTGCCTTTTCCCGATTTCTTGCGAGATGATGGGCTTCGCTCCAGTTCCCGTTGTGCTGGTGATGTCTCCTTCCAACGTCTTTGAGAAAGTGAGGGACCTTTGACCACTAGCTTCTTGAACCGGGTTTTCTTAGGGCTATCTTGTCCAGTCATGGCATAAACTTGCTCCATCGAGGAGTCGTTCTGCTCAGGCCCTTTTCCCATCATTCTTTCAGCCTCTTCATTGATCACATAGTTTTCAGCGATTTGTCTATTGATCGAGGGGAAAAGTCGGGAAGCTTGCATCTTAAGGCTCGGTTCTGTCTCGTCGTGTCTGTTTGTGAGGAACTGGTCATAGATGGTTTCGGCTGCCTGGGTGATGATAGCTGGGTATGGCTTTGGCAGCATGTCGGTGGTATTCTGGACTTCTTCCGTTGCTGACACTTCCTCATTGCTCCCGACACTTTCTATATCCCAGTCTTCTGATGGCTCGGGAGTTTCTTCTGATGGCTCGGGAGTTTCTTCTCTTTCTGTCTGTATTTCTCCGTCAGCCTCGGGTATTCGTTTTGTGGCTGCGGCCAGGTCATTTATGAGGTACCACATGTCTGCTATGGAATAGTTCCTAGCTGATCTCCTCATTGCCTCGTTAATCCTTGCTAGATCGGTGGCCTTCATCCCACGAAGAAATTTTTGAAGCAGAATTTTCTTCGTGAATCCATGGTGCGGGCAGTTTGAGACGATGGTGTCAAAGCTCGTGTAGTATTCGTCCAAAGTCTCATCCCGGGATTGTTGCAGGCACATGATCTTCTCACGGGTTTGTTGTCGTAAGGATGGAGGGGAGAATTCTTTCAGAAATGGAACGCAGAGGTCCATGAAATATACTGCACTGCTAGCGGTTGACGTGTAATACCAGATCGTTGCGAAATCAGTTAGAGAGAATTTGAAGCATTTAAGCTTAAATTCCTCTAACATTTCATTTGCAGGTTTAATGAAGTGGCAGACGTGGTGAAAGTTTCGGCAGTGTTGTACTGGGTCTTCTCCATCTGTACCTCCGAACAGTGGCAGATGTCGTGTTGTCCATGCATATGAAGGGGGTTGCGTCATGAGGACATGGGAGGGAAAGAACAACTAATCCGATGGCTAATTCCCCGGCAACGGCGCCAATTTGACGGAGTCCACTGCTCTGTCGTCAAGGTGCAATGTTCTCTGTACAAATAAATTTATACTTTCCGCTACTCATGACTACACTACTGGGTAGTAAGTGATAAGTAGGGGTCGAACCCAAGGGAATTAGAGGGATAGTCGTTCTTTGGGGGGATTTGTACAGCGAGGGAGCGTGTTTTAAGAGGATTGAGATTTTAGCGCGATTAACTAAGCTACTATTTTTGGTTTTTTTTTGGTTTTGAGTGCGGAAAAGTAAATTATAGAAAATAAATACTGAAATTAAATGACTGAAAGTAAAAGAGTTAAGGGAAGAAGACTTGCAGTGGGTGATGCGTGATTGCGATTCCACCGGTAGATGAGTGGTTGATGGTTGTAGTTGATCGAGTAGTTTATAAAAGTAAGTACAGGGGGGTTTTTGTAATTCAAGGGAAAGTATTCGGTTTCAGGTACCTTGTATTATAACATGTTTATTAATAACTGTTAGTAACCTTTCTAAGTATTCAAAGATGAATCGAGGCCCTTTCGTAGCGCAAGACTTGCAACATCGTTTAAAGCAACACTTGTTCTACTTCAGACTAATTCCTCCTTTCGAAGTATCTTAGCCTTTTGTGCATCCATTTGAATTCTTTGGTCCAGTTTCCAAATGGTTTTTTAAGATAAGTCGAACTCCTCGATAAGTTTTGCTTGTTACAGCTTCCACTTACCGAGTATGATCACGAATTCCCACGGAAGAGCTTGCCCATTTGGTCCCTTTGGTCCAGTTACAAATGGTTCACTCAACCTTGGAAACTCTGACTATAAATGTTACATAGAACAAGTTTTGAATACAGAGAAATGAAACTAAAAGAAATTAAAACATTATATAATACAAGAAAGTACCTTCAACCGAATGAGGAGTTTAGCTACGACTGTCCATAGAAAAGGACATCATAACTAAATACTCAGGGGTTTTTGAAAACAGTAAGAGGGAAAGGGGTGGAATACTCAAGAACCAACAGGAGTATTCCCAATTTCCTACTGAATACTCAAGAACCAACAGGAGTATTCTCTACAGTATTATAATACTCAAGAACCGACAGGAGTATTATAATTTTAAAGCGTATAATACTCAAGAACAAACAGGAGTATTATTTCCAAAAACCAAACTTACAAAGTAACAAAATGTAGAGAGATAAGTGTTTATTGATTTTGGAATGAATTACAAATGAGGTTTGGCTTGGTATTTATAGCGAAAGGAGAGGGAGGAGAGCCATACACTTGTCACATGGGGAGAGGAGGAGGAAGGAGGAGGAGGAGGTGACATGTGGAGGAGAAGAAAAGCCGCCGGTTGGGGGAAGCTTGAGCCGCCGGTTGCCGGTGGCAAGGGGAGGAGAAGGGTGGCTTTGGCCACCCATGAGTCATCTTCTTCACCTAAGCCACCGGTCACTTGGTCCATGGATGAGTTTTGACAGTTTTGTGCAGTCTTTTCACAAAACTATCAATCCAATTTCGCTCCGTCTGACTTTGATTGTTCCTCGGTTGAATTTAATTTGAGTAATTCTTGGTCAGGATCTTGATATTTCTTCGATCGGCGTCTGATCTTGACCTTGGATTGACTCTTATCATCTTTTCAACGTAAAATCCTCTCCTTAGCGTGTTTCCTCTCTAAGCGCCAAAATACCTTGTAGAAATAAATCAGGACTAACAAGCAGAAGTTAAATAGACCAACAGTCTAATTTGGTGGGTTTTACTTTGTTTTTGATTCGTATAATTTTGGTCCATCAGTGACTCTATGAAGGAAGTGGTGGAAAAATTTCATGTTGCTTGTTTATAATAAATTCTTAAATAATACACTAACTGTAAGCGTTACTGATGACTGTTAGATGATTGATAATAGGATCAATTGCAAGAGAAAGCCTGTTAGGGATTGTTTTCTTCCCATGGTCGTAAAGACATACAGACGGAGGTCAAATGAAAGGATGAGGACCCTGGACGTACACGGGCTTTAGTGACTTTTGTAGGTTGGACAAAGGCGTTCAAGAAGCAGTCTTCCTCGTCCACCACATACTTCACCATCAGTTTGCACATGCCAACTCTTTAGAGTCGGCATAGTGGATCCGATTCAGACCCTTTCAAAGATATACCGGAGGTACTTTCTATCATTTAAAATTACTTACAAAGTGCAACGTACTTTAAATATATTGTACTAATTTTTTTCTTGATATTATCATATTGGGAAGTGCATCTACACGTGGAACAGGAGTTGGAGGAATCGAGGATAATCGTAGCAGTTGGTAGAGCTACGACTGAACGATTTTGTTCAGTATCAAGAGTTGGAGGATGGGATGGTGAAGGTGACTATCGACGATGTGATCGACCCATCGACAATGTTACCAGAGCAGTTCGGAGATATGAAGAGAGAATCCGATGCAGTGCGGGGATTTGTAGGTTGGCCAAAGTGGCTTATAGGCATCAATGCGAAGGTAAGTACATTCTATTTTACCACTCTAAGCAACCCTTCTTCGTTACATTAAGTTATTCGTTTGATCCACATTTATTAGTGACAGCCGTATGACAAGTTCAGATTCTTAAAAATCTAACGCAATAATTTTAGTGACGATAATACGAGCAGAATGTCGGTGCATTTCCGCTTTCTATACGAACACGCTAGCATGATGGCTAAATTAACTCTAATTTTGGTGTCCATCAATAAATATGAACAAAGAATGTGTCTCGAGTTTGCCTAGTTGAAAGCATTGAGTGCATCCGCATTTGAAATTTACATAAGATAATTATTGATTTGATTATTAAAGGGTCCTAAGTTCAATCAAGTTTACTAACATAATCATATGCTCTCAGATTTATCCACGATAAGATCCAACGACCAGGCATTCAGTTTGGATTCTTGAGACCGAGTTTTATGACCCCATCCAAGGACTTTGACGTGAGGGTGGATTTCTTGATGAGGAGATTGAGAGCCCCGACAGTTGTATTTTTTGCTTCTTCCTTCCCTATGTGATGCAAGAGAGTAAGTGAATACTTTTCGTAATTACATGTTAATTATGTTTCAAAAGGCATGGTTGCTAATATAGTGTCAAATGTTTATTAGGTACCATTGGATGTTAGCGGTCATAGTCCCTACGAAGCGAGTAGTTCTTTGGTGTGATCCTCTAGGTAAACAACCCCTCCCTGTTGCAACAAATTTTGTAAACATGTAAGAATCTAATTCACTCTAACTTAGCATTACAACATATACTACAACTTGCTGAAATTACCTTAATGTTGCCGGAATGTGAATTTGTACCTCAACGCTAATGTGCATATGGTGTCGAAAAATATGTGGTATGTAAAAGATCAATTCCAATTAATTTGAGATTTGAGCTTTTTATCCTATGTTTCCTTTGATTATGACTTGATTCCATTTTTAGTGCCCAAGACAGCCTGTTAGGAGTGAAGTATATGTCTATTATGTCATGCAATACATTCGTGACATGATTTCTTTCGTTCAAGCTAACAGAACATCGCTTGGGGATGACCTCAGACAAGTATGTAAATTTCGAGAGTTGATTGACGATTTACCAATTTGGGGTGCACAAATTTACTAACGTTGTAATTTTTTTAGTGTTCCCTAGTGGCCAACGTCCCTATAATGACAATGTGCTAGATTATATGAGGGATGTGTTTGCGACTACATTGCTTAGTTACATGCGGCGAATTCCTCGGGCATAAACATTAAGTTTGTTGTATTTCTCGTAAATGTTGTGTAAGACTTGTGTCAAGTATCAAAACAATATTGAATGCGTGTATGAACTTGTGTTGACCATATATGAATGCAAATGTGTTGTTGTATTGAGCAAAATGTATTATTGAAAATGTATTGGATTGTACAGGGGTAATGAGTTGATTCTTGCAAATCTTTTTCCGCACAATAGACAGCGCTTTAGGAATAAGCGCTAGCTGTAATTGACAATATACAAAGCTTATGAAAAAGCATTTTCTAATGTTGAGACTTTAGACAGCGCTTCTATGGATATAAGCGATGTCTAAAGCCTCAACGTTTGACATCACTTTCTTAATAGGCGGTTTCTATTGTTGAGACTTTAGACATCGGTCGAATAATTGAAGAAGCGTTGTCTTTAGTCTTCTCGGTAGTAGTGTCTGACTCTTGTTTTGACTTCCTTAACGTCTACATCAACTTTCTTGTTAAGCTAGAGAGTTCGTTGATAAATGAGTCAGCTTCACAATGATGTGTGGCTCGTTTCCATCGATCCTTTCGTTAGTGCTCAGCAACCCTTCAAATAAAAAAGGTCAGTTCTACCTTTGTGATGACTTTACTTCATTTTTTGGCTTTGTACTTTAACTTTTTACTTGATTTGGGTCTCTGACAAGCGTATTTTTAACTCTTTATAGTTGTCAATTTATATGTTTTAGGGGTCAAGTTGTAGTCAAACTAAATTTATAACCTTGGTAAGCCAAGGGTCGATCCAAGGAACAACGAGTGTGAGTACTAGTTAACAAGTGACCTATTTAGCTATTCCGAACGATTAAAAGTTTTGGTGTGGTGAAACAAATCGCAAAAATTAAATGCAGAAGATAAAAAGGTTGTGGCTTGATCAGAGAAAGAATTCCAGAATCGTACTTCACCCGTGCCAACCCTACTAATCATGCAATCATGTCACGTAAATTATTCATGCTATCGAATATGGAAATAAACCGAAATAACACTTGACAAGCCGCCCATCTACGGATCATTGTCTAGATTAATCTCAATCGTTGAACGCCGCCCATCCACGGATTATCAACGATCTCGATTATTAAACTTAGGGTTTTTCAGACGAAAGTCAACTTTCCTATTAATTCATGTACTACCATTGTAGCTACCATGACCTAATATCAATTTCATGCAATCTGGTTAATACCTAGGACCCATCCATTTGGTAATTAACCTAAATACGGTCTAGCATGCAAACATCCCATTCAATGTAAAACTTGCAAGAACGATAAAATTAAGCATAATGAAATTGAATATTCGAATCGCAGAAATAAAAACGTTTAATTGATCACATGAAGAGTTGGGTACATAGCACGGGATCCGTAGGATCCCAGAATAAAAAGACTACTCACAGTAAGTTAACCAAAAGTAGTGTCGATAAAGAGATTAAGAACGAGGAAACCGTAATGACGCGGGTGCTTGTTCAATCCTTCGATCTCTCGTTCGAACTATGTCTTCTCTTCTCCAAAATTAGGTCAAAATCGATCCCCAAAGGCAGTGTACTCAAAATCTGGTCTGAAACTGCTATTTATAGCTCAAAATTGACGATGGGCCCGTGACAGAGGGTGTGTCACGGGCTGTCACGGGTGTCACGGGCTCATGAACTTTGCACATGCACGGCCAAGTCCCGAGACACCATTGATATCCCGTGACACCCAAGAGTGTCATGGGACCTGACTTCCATTGCCTTTTTGGAGGTCTAAAACTTCGACTCTGCTCTTGGTGTAAACTACATAGTTGTAGGCCTTTGAGTTAGCTTTCCAACAAGATAAAGTGCGACCCATTTGGACATAATATGCGCTCTAGGTAGGCAAAATACGTCGCAAAGGTCCGTCTGCCCTGTTTTGTCAAGTTTATGCCCAAATCTTCACCAATTGCTTTGCTTTGCTTCGGATCAATCCAAAAGTATTAGGTATGTGATATATAACCCAAAACACTAAAAAAGAGGTTAACTGATAACAAAATATCCAGAAAACAAACCTAATCCATCATCGAATGAAGTTAATAATAGGTCAAGAATTCGATCGATCAAAACACTCCATACTTAGGATTTGTTCGTCCCGAACAAACATTAAGCACAAATCAATAAATCGCAGAATAGTTACCCACTCAAGTATAATGTGATCAATCCTAACTAAAATGTAAATCATAACTCACTGTCGTAGAGGACATGAATGCATTTAGCATATGCATCAAGCCTTTAAACCCCTAGGCTGCCCTAGTAGGACGAGTATAGTCTTGTGAAGGTTTTCAGGAGTGGGACTACCTACAAATCCCATGTACAACTAACTAACGAGTATGCATGAGATGATGCTCAACGAGTCACAGTAAAGTCATGTCATACCTCGGATTCATCGTGTTACCTCTACTTCAAGTCAAACATCTTCATCAAAGTTGTCAGACAATCATAGATTAAACGAGTTATGCATTCACACTGTCAGTACACACGGCTAGCAATCGACTAATCACATGTTCTAAATAGTTCTATAGCAACGCAATAAGAACATGAATAGTTACACAAAACATGCTCGCCATTCACCTATGCTATCTAGGGATAGTCCACGGGCTCTTGGCGCAAAGCTCATTCTCAAGTGCCAAATACTAGGCAATGACCCATAAGAGAAGAGGAGCCTGGCTAAAGAATTTTCTGAAAAATAGTACGAAAATCACATCAAAATTCCAGTGCAAGCACGAGGATTGTCCCTTAGTTTCTAGTACATGAATTCTCAAGACAAGTCATGATTGCACACAATGAAAAGGTTGAATTACACTACGTCAAGCAAAAGGGGCAGAAAAAATTTTGTACACAAGGGGTCACTTTTCTCACTTTGCCCTTGGTATTTTTCTTTTTTTTCACAAGGGGGGACTTTTCTCACTTTGCCCTTGGTATTTTCTTTCTCTCAAAAACAACTATGCTTGGGTAACGACTTTTCACCCTGTTTTGAAAATTCAGAACTTCGTTCTTGATCGAAAATATATTGCTCTTTTTTTTCTAACCCCACACTTAAAACTTGACATAGTGTATGTATGAAGGCGGGTGCATGCAAATCACAACAAGCGTAGAGAAACACATACTAGTACTAAGGTCACCTAGAAAAAGAGATGCAATTTCAGTTTTTGACATTTTTGTACCGGTGCCTACTAATATCTAGTCTCAAACATGCTTCAAGAAATACGTAAAACACGTGATAGACAAAGGCTAGCAATGTTACAGATATGAGAGAATACAAACGCGAATAAAACTATTTCAAGTCTTAGAATTTGAATCCAAAAGAATGACAATCAATCAAGGAGTATCGTAGAAAATGAGGATTTCAATCGTGATACATAGACAGCTGAAGAGGCGGCAACTATTCCAACATGAAGAGGCGGCAAAAACATGGGCCGAAAGAATGGAAACCCGGAAGGAGTAACAAGCAAGCACGACGCATTGGACCAGCAGCTATGGTCAAGGAAACCTCACCCTCTCGGAGCAAAAGGGCTGCCGAGAAAAAGTTTGACCTCACCCACCCATGGGATCCGACCTTATGATCCATGATTGAGGTATTGTCGAGCCAACGACGTTAAACAAGTGCACTAGTCGGGAGGTAACCCGACACTATCTTACTTTCCGCACTTTAATTTTCTGTCTTTTATTTTCTCAATAAGTTGCTCTCACCCACTTGGTGCATAGAAGAAATGACTATTCAGGAATCGGACTTGGGTGCAACATTAAGCCAGTCAGGGCTACGCTAACAATTCAAGGCCCCAGCCGAACTCCCTCGATTATCCAGCCTCGAGCCATGTCGTTCACTCGACACCTTAAAGGGAGTTCTGTCTTTCCTTTTCCTTAATATCATTTCCTTCTCGTATAACATCTGCTTGCATGGCTTTTGAACTCAGTCATGCTGAAAGGCACGACTTCGTTCAGAAGTGTGGGGTGAGAACCACCTGTGTATAAACATGTTTTTTCTTTTTTAGTAGTATCTTTTTGAAAGTATGAACTTAAGAATGTGAAAAAGATAGACCGAAATTCATGCATTTACCTTGTGAAAATTCAACTGTCTAAAAACTTAGAACGTAACTTCTCATTTGTCCCTTTGTGCTGAGATAACTAGGGATGTGGAGTTGATATAAACTGCCCTAGAGAGGCTTGGCAAGAAATCAAAGGATCAGATCAAACTATATGGTTTTCGAAGTCAGTGGAGGCTGCACTTCGGGTTTCAGTGAAGATTGAAGTCATCTCCGCCATGCAATGCAAAAGGCGAGGACGGGAATCAGACCGTCCTATCTCCGGTCAAAGTAGCCGAGAAAATAGATGAGCGACCCTCATCTTGACCCGCGCGAAAACGACAGTCAAAGTAGCCGAGAAAATAGTTGAGCGACCCTCACCTTGACCCGCGCGAAAACGGCAAAAAAGAGAGGAGCGGGGAGGTATTTCCATAGGCTTGCGGGCGATGATTGGACCTCCCAAAAAGGCTTGAGAAAATGGACTTGCAAAACCACAAAAAGGCGAAAAGCTCGAAGAAGCAAATCAAGAGGCCTAAGGCCCAAAATTGTGAAGGTTTTAACCGAACAAAAGTGAAGTACTCAAAGCGTCAAATCAAAGGCCAAAAGTCGATTCACTACAAAAAGCAGTCCCTCGCCAAAAGAAAATCAAAGTACTCAAACCACTGAAACCTGAACCGAATCACGTGCTAGAGAAAGCTACCAGAAAACCATATAGTGCGAGACGATCCCAAGATTGCAGTCCAGGAGCCTAAAAAGGGCTATCTCCCGAGACATCCAATATAATTTGCATCTCAGCACGGAGGTAATAAGTAAGCAATGCATGAATTAGGATAAATCTAGTTCATATTCTCACTTTCATATTCAAAGTTTTTACATGGATTGTGTGCACGCCCTTTAATAGCATTGTTCGGGACGAACAACTAAAAGTGTGGGGTAATCTGATGGACCAAAATTATTCGAATCAAAAACACAGTAAAACCCACCAAATTAGACTGTTGGTCTATTTAACTTCTACTTGTTAGTCCCGATATATTTCTACAGGGTATTTTGGCGCTTAGAGAGAAAACACGCTAAGGAGGAGTTTTTAAGCGGAAAATGAAGAACGAGTCATTCCAGGTCACGACCATGCTACACTCAAAATCAGCCTTAACATCCTTCATGGAACCGACTTGGAATCACTCAAATATTCTAGAACCTTCGGCAAATGGACAAGAATGCAAGGCAAAAGCACCAAGCCCGGTGAAGGCCAAACAAGGGCAAATTCATCTGATTTGGCATTTTGACCATGTTCGGGGCAGAATTTGGCTTAGGTTCCTTCTTGAGATCATCTTAGAATGACATTTTCATTCAAAATACACTCTCCAAAATCCAAGAAGCTCCGGCCAAAGCTCCGGTCAGATCCGGTCAAACCGATGGCTTTTGTGAAAGGTCACACAAGCTTCTAGAAGGGGTGGCTCCTCCACTCTCCTCCCTCCAAGTGGCGGCTCCTCCTCCACCCTCCCAAAGCCGCCGGCAGCTCCTCCTCCTCCATGGAGAATGTGACATGTGGTGGCTCCTCCACCACATCCTCCTCCCAAAGCTTGCCTTGCACTCTTCCTCCTCCACCCTTGGATGCTCCTCCACATGCCACCATCTCCACCACCCATCCTCCTCCTCCTTAGCCTATAAATAGAAGTGCTCCTCCTCATTTGTAACACACCCCAAAATGTGGAGAGCTTCTCTCTCTACAAAATCTCTCTAAATCTCTCTAGCTTTTGTGGGCACAATTATGTAATATTACTTTGGAATAAAGAATCCCTTGGCGCTTCAACGGTTGTAAGTATCTCTTAGTATTTATTTATTTAACAGTTGTCTTTAATTCCTTAGTTATAATGTTTAGCGCGATGAATAGTAGCTAAACTAGTAGTTCGGTCTAAGGGGCGCGCTTGTATTATAAATGTTTTAGACTTTACTCGTAGTACACCTTTGTATTCAAAACTTATTCTATGTGCCATATACTAAGTCAGAACGTCCATGGTTGAGGGGACGCTTGGAATGGCAAAGCTCACCATGGGGGTTCGTAAACTTGTACTGATAAGTGGATGCTTGGAATGGCAAAGCTTATCTGAGAAGTTTGACTCATCTTAAACACCATTTGGTTGATCGGGAATGATTAATCAAATGGATGCACATAGGCTAATATAACCGGGAATGGAGTATTAGTCTAAATAGAATAAGTGTTCTACGTCCTTGGAATAGGCTAGACAGTGTACGCAAATCGAGTGCTTGGAATGGCCTTGATACACCGTTTGAATACTTAGCATGATCATGTCTTGCGCTAGAAATAGCCTCAATTCATCTTTGACACTTGGTATGATCATTAGCGGTCGATGATAAACAAATATAATACAAGGCCCCTGAAACCGAACATTTCTCTTAATCAATAAAATAGTAATTTACTTTCCAGTCCTAAAACCAACCAACCAATCAATCAATCAATCGCTTAGCTGGTAGCTTTAAAACCAACCAACCAACCTAAAACACGCTCTCTCGCTGGATAAACCCCCTCAAAGAACAACTAATCCACACTGACTCCCTTGGGTTTGAACCCTACTTACCAAGTACTACCCAGTAGTATAGTTGCGAGTAGCGGACTATTATAAATTTATTTGCACAATCGCTTTGACGACAAGCGGTTCTGTCAGTATGCGAGGATCCTCTTCGATTGAACTCAGGTACACATCAACAAAGTCTTCGTACGTATGATCCTTTGATGGCTCTTCAGCGTCTAGAGGAACCAGTGGAATGATGGTCTCTTCTGTGTGTTCAGCTAAATGTCCTTTTGAAGCAGTCATCGTGGAGGGAGATGTATCTTCATATTCTGAGACGTCATCAGTGCAGAACTCATCATCCTCCAACTCAGTGTACGCCTTGGCAACCATTCTAAATGCCTCATAACCATCCTCACAAATAGGTTGTTCTGGTTTAGAGAGCATTCTCTTATCCTGTTCATCTTCCACGTGGATTGGAAACAAAATTGAAGATGTATGTGCTTCATAGACTTGAACCGCTTGATGATTGTCCATTACCATCTTGATGTCCTTGTCTCTGCATGCATTGGTGGCTGCAATGGCTTGCTTCTCTAAATGATCATTCAGTATTTTCTGTTTGACTGCAAGTTGCTCTATTGACCTCTCTACCCCCTGAAGTCATTTATCCTGCTCTGTCATGTAACTAGTCAGCAGAGACTTTATACGTGATGAATCTCCAGTCTGAGGTTGTTGCTGATGCGACCGGTTTTGGTAGCTCTCATAATAGCAGTCATCTTGATAATACGATTGATCATAAAACTAATGTTACTGTTTCGGCTGGTCCTGGTAACTCTCATAATAGTGGTCATTTTCATAACAGGGTCCTGGTGATTCCACCGTCTTCCAAAGGTCACTTAATGTCGCAGCAGTTTCCCTAGGCGATCTCTCTAGCCCCGCTAAGTAACTATCCAACATAGACTCTATACGCGATGATCCACCTATGTCCTGAGACTGTTGCTGCTGCGAGTGATTCTGTCAGCTCTCATAATAAGGATCATCTTGATAATAATGTTGATCATAAAACTGATTTTGACTTCCTTCCCAATTTGCATCATATGAATATGTCTGACAATAAAGCTCTTCCCTTGGGTAGGCGTCTTGATGACCAAAAGAGAACAACCTCGCAACATTCAAATAAAAGTGATTAGTGAAGGTCAGAAGTATATAGAGTATGTACAATGAAGTATAAAAAAATGGAATAGTCTAAACTACACTCGTTAAATCTAATATCACACTAAGCGCTGCTCCCCGACAATGACGCCATTTTGACAAGCGTATTTTTAACCCTTTATAGTTGTCAATTTATATGTTTTAGGGGTCAAGTTGCAGTCAAACTAAATTTATAACCTTGGTAAGCCAAGGGTCGATCCAAGGAACAACTAGTGTGAGTACTAGTTAACAAGTGACCTATTTAGCTAATCCGAACGATTAAAGGTTTTGGTGTGGTGAAACAAATCGCAAAAATTAAAAGAAGAAGATAAAAAGGTTGTGGCTTGATCAGAGAAAGAATTCCAGAATCATACTTCACCCATGCCAACCCTACTAATCATGCAATCATGTCACGTAAATTATTCATGCTATCGAATATGGAAATAAAACGAAATAACACTAGACAAGCCGCCCATCCACGGATCATTGTCTAGATTAATCTCAATCGTTGAATGCCGCCCATCCACGGATTATCAACGATCTCGATTATTAAACTTAGGGTTTTTCAGACGAAAGTCAACTTACCTATTAATTCATGTACTACCATTGTAGCTACCATGACCTAATATCAATTTCATGCAATCCGGTTAATACCTAGGACCCATCCATCTTTTGGTAATTAACCTAAATACGTTCTAGCATGCAAACATCTCATTCAATGTAAAACTTGTAAGAACGATAAAATTAAGCATAATGAAATTGAATATTCGAATCGCATAAATAAAAACGTTTAATTGATCACATGAAGAGTTGGGCACATAGCACGGGATCCGTAGGATCCCAGAATAAAAAGACTACTCACTACTCATGGTAAGTTAACCAAAAGTAGTGTTGATAAAGAGATTAAAGACGAGGAAACCGTAATGACGCGGATGCTCGTTGAATCCTTCGATCTCTCGTTCGAACTCTATCTTATCTTCTCCCAAATTAGGTCAAAATCGATCCCCAAAGTCACGGGCTCATGAACTTCGCACATGCACGGCCAAGTCCCGTGACACCATTGATATCCCGTGACACCCTTCTGTTGCCTTTTTGGAGGTCTAAACCTTCGAATCTGCTCTTAGTGTAAACTACAAAGTTGTAGGCCTTTGAGTTAGCTTTCCAACAAGATAAATTTTGACCCATTTTGACATGATATGCGCTCCGGGCAGGCAACATACGTTGCAAAAGTCCGTCTGCCCTGTTTTGTCATGTTTTTATCCAAATCTTCACCAATTGCTATGCTTTGCTTCGGATTGAAATTATATCCCCTGTTCAAGCTTGTGTCCAAGATATAGTTGCGACAGACCTTGAACTCTTTTCACAACAGTTCAGTAGACTGTTCAAGATACAGTTGCGACAGACCTTGAACTCGTATCACACCAGTTCAGCAGACAAAGCAGATAATATGAGCACGCATAGAATGATAACCCAGTTCGGCCATGCCTACTCTGGAGGGTTTCCCACACCCGAAAAGGGACAGCAAATCTTTATTACGAGTTAGAGCTTGTATGTGGACTTACACTTACACCTTGTAATTGCCTAGCCTCTAACACTGCGTCTCTCAGATTTGCAACCGAGGTTTACAGCAGTTAACCTCGATCCCCTTCGTCCGAACCTGCAGTCCAAACGTTCTCGACCTTCTCCAGAAGCTCAGATGCTTTCTCTCGAAAGCTTGTTCACCTTTTTTGTGTGCGGCAGTTTGATCGCTTCCAGGCAGTCTCAGTTGTACTTGATAAGACTGCTCTTGCACCGGTGAGTTTCCAGTGAGGAAACACAACCTGCCGTCGCTTTCTTCTTCTCCAATCGGTAGGGTTTGATCGTGTATATTTTGATCTTGAAAGCGATGCTGACTAAGGACGCCCTTGCATTGTATTTATATGCGTTGGACGAAACCCTAACCAGCAAAAGATAATCCCATCAAATATTTAGGAAATATTCCTAGATATTTGATGTATATCTTTTCAAATCGGTTGGGAGGATTAACGAAGTCTTCTTGTCCAAGTAAGTAATGCCGCCTTCAATGTAGATATCCATTCGAATATCTCATGCTCGAACAAGTCGCTGGCCGACTTCAACTTGTCGAAATCTTTGCTGTCAAAAATCCTTCCGGGAAATATCCTTGCGTCTGCTCCACGATGTTCATGAGTACCAGGATATGTTCGAACTCCCCCTGAACTCCTGCTCGAACTGTCTAAGCTACGTTTTGCCAAATACATGCCACTCAAGGAAACATCAATCTCCCCTTGGCATTTTGGCAAAACCAGATCTACTAGATAACTAAGTTTATCTAACTATCTAGACAATAGACAACTTTGAGGGAAACAAAAATAGTCTCCTCCAAAATACCCCCCCTTTTTGCCACAAACTGGCAAGGGGTGCAATCCGAGTTCAAACAGCCAATCAAAGTGTGCCAGAACAAGCACAAAAATAAAAGTTTTAGTAAAAACTGAGTTCAGAGAGATAGTTTTTTAGAGGACCTTCATGCAGACGACCCATCATCAGTGGCATCCTCAGAATCAGCATCATCAGATTCATCCTCACTTGGGTAGCTGAGGGCACGAGCGAGCTTGTTGATGCGCCTGCGTTGCTCCTTGTCCACTTCGATGATGACATTCAGGTCCTTGAGCATGGCTCCTCTCATCTCGGCCCATCATGTCTCCCCCTCGACTAGACTCCACAACACCCTTTCCTTTCTGGTTCCCCTCCTTGAGATCGTTCACGTGACGCCCTTTAAACAACTTGTGGTCAACGATGAATTTGCTGGGTGCCTTTGTGAGATGGTCAGGCAAGGCATTCAAATCTGGAGCTTGATGGATGATCAGCTCATATATTAGAGACGGGAAGCAAATCTGGTGCAGAGTTCTCTGCGAAATAGCATGTTCAGCAATCTGTTTGAGCATCACTCTACCCAGGTTGAACTTCAGCTTATTCCCTATCTGATAAATCAGTTGGCCCATGTCCTTATTGACAGTAGAGCGATGAGTAGACAGTCTCCAGTTGAAAAAAGCAATGAAAAACAGCATCGAATAAAACGTAGACAGATCCGCTGTATTCACAACTGACTCAGGCCTCCACCGAACAGAGCCTGCAGTGATGGTGCTCACTATCTTCTCAAGGCTTGATTCTTCTTCATCAACAGCTGGGTCGTCCATGGAGAAGTATACATTGATCAGCTCAGGATCAATCTTGATCCTCCTTCCTCTAACATAGAAGACCCCATACTCTGCTTCTCCAATGACCCCAAACCCAGGAGGGAGGTTTACCATGGCCTCACGCACCAGATGTTCGTTGAACAACTTGCATCTGTCCAACGTCCAGAACAGATCAGACTCTTTAAGCACCTCAATCACTTCCTTTCCCTTGTATCGGGACTCATCTAGCAACCTCTCCGGAATGATTTTCCTTTTTAGCACACAATTCCATTTCAACGCAGTGTCTTTATTAACGAACCACACTCCTTTCTTGACCTTACCTACTGGAACAGTCTCAGACTCAGGGGCTGGGACTTTGCATCTCCCAGCATCTTCAGACACGAGAACCGCAGCATCGCGCTTCCTTTTCTTGGAAGAGCCGACTCCCCCTGCACCAATGCTGACCTCAGCAACCTTCTGAACTGATCCCTTTGTAGATTTTGCAAAATCTACCTTCTTCTTTTCCTTGTCCTTCTTTGTCCTTTTAAGATTGACAAGAGGAACACTGTCTTGGTCATCTTCTGAAAGAGTAGCATCCTTCGACACTTGCTTCGCAGTGTCCTCACGAACTGATGCACCATCCTTCTCCATATGATCATCTTGAGAAACAACTACAGGTACAGCCACTGTCTCCTTAGTACCAACTTCCTCTGGAGCTATTCCAGTCTCAACTTCAGTCTGAACAGTTGGTTCCACAGTTGGAACGCTTGTAGCTTTCTCTGTAACTCTTCCAGTCTCAACACCAGACTGAACACTCGGTTCCACAGTTGGAACACTTGAAGCTTTCTCTGCAACAGACTCTTCTGCCCCAACGGCCTGATCACGTGGAACTTCCTCTGAACTTGCCACTCCTCGATCCTTTTCTTTTTCCAGATCTTCCATGACATCATCAATGTCTTTGTACATCTTCTCCAACTCCTCATCCTTTCTGCTGGGTCTGATTCTTCTGGCATGGATTCTTTCAACACATCCGTCTTCCCTGATGGATTAATCTCTTCTGACACAGTCTCAGCATGCTTACCGGAACGTTCATTAATGACTCCTTCTTGATTCTTAGACGGCTCAGCATCATTAATCACCAAATTTCTCTTCCCCGAGATCTCAATGAACTTCTATGATTCTTCATCGGACATTGCAATCTTCCGACCTCTAGTGGCATATATCTGAGCTAGAAATTTTCTGGGAGAGTCACGAGCCCGCTTAATCTTCTTCATGTGACCAGCCTTTGGAGGTACGTATCCGGTGGCCAAAATCTTCTCCCTCCATGATGTTGAGCCACCAACCGCTTTGCTGGGCTCGCCGCTCTCCACAATCTTGTCAGGATTGTTTTCAGTAACAGAACTACCGGCCTTGTCGCCAATAATCGCCTTATCACTAATAGCAACACTACTAGTACCATCACCAATAACAGCCCTACTAGCTTCATCACATTCAACAGACTTACCCTCCTTCTCGACACCCACATTCAGATCTTTCTTCACAGAATTTTCAACAAACGGAGTATTTGTAAAATCTGAACAAACAGTTGGAAATACCTCAGATTGGGGACGGACTTCTTGAGACGTACCAGCATCTATTGAGACGGACGAGTCCACCGCGGTCGACTGAGGGATCTTCTTTGCTTCGGTGAAAGATTCGGTGTCGGAGCGTAAAGGCGACGCCTTTTTCACCTTCGGAGCTTATGATTTCCGGATTTGGGGTTTCGCCGCCAGAGCTTTTGAGGACTGCATGCTTTCCCTCATCTTTTTAGCGGATTTGACGCCGGAATTTGATGATTTCCTGGTGTTCACCATCGCTGTTGAATAGGTGAGCGGTTGAGAGAGAAGTCGCTGAGAGTCGTTCTAGAATTTGGGAGAGAGAGGGAGTAGACTGCGAACTGATTTGTGTTTCAAAAGAAATACTCTAGCCTTTTCAACTTCCCAAATTTGTCAACTCCCGTTTCAAATAACGGCATGAAAAATCTTTGAGAATATTCAAAAAAAAATTGGTCTTCACGCGATGTGCCTTCTGTTCCAGCTCCCTTCCTTAGGTGGTCAGTCCAACTGTTCAGCTGGAGATTCGACTTTGACTGACCACCGTCGGATGCATTCAGTGTTTGACACCACATAGACCCACTGGGGATCTGGGTGTTCCACTCCGTAACCTGCCGTAGGGGTTGACAAAGGTCTCGGTATGCCTCAGAGTTATCATCTTCTGGTGCCGTTCATATTCATATTTTCTTGTTCGGCTCCAGGCATATTTCTGTGGGCATTATACGAACTCCTTCCGTAACTGTGACACTTTCTGATTCAACAGTTTCCTGGGACAGTTGTCAACATGGATTTGTGCGCATCTCCAATCAGGCCTTGTGTGCAAGGTCTTATCCACTCCCCCTCGCAGAAATCTATGTTGAGCGTTTGCACAGGCAAGAGAAACCGGTTGCTTGCCATGGTTCTTGTCGTTCATCGATCCCATCAGACCCATCCCAATGGTGTAGCAGTTGTTGGCATCCCTTCTTCCTTTCATCGGTGTATCGCCATTCTTGTCTAGGACAAGGCATGAGTAGCTAGAGAATGACACATAATGTCCATCGTCGCACAGTTGACTGATGCTAATAAGATTCCTTGTCAGGCCTTTGACAAGGAGGGTGTTCTTGAGTGCAGGGAGACCCGGAACCATCAATGTCCCACAGCCGATCACCTGACCCTTTCCACCATCCCCAATGGTGACAAACCACATCTGCTCAACAGGTCTAATATGGGTAAGATATTGAGAGTTACCTGTCATGTGGGCGGAGCATCCGCTGTCGAGGTGCCAACTATCTTGCGCTGTGTAGCTTGAGGAGTAGCAGGCCACCATGCAAGTGGTTTGGTCTGCCTTTTGAACCCAGACTTGTTTCTGTCGCGGTATGGTCTGTTGTTGAAAGGCACGTCGTTCAGCAAGAAATAGGCGACACTTCAGTTTGATGTGTCCCATCTGGTGGTAGTACCAGCAAGTGCGCCGATCTATCCTTTGCGTCACTGGTGAATAGTCATGGTTTTGGACGGGTGATCTACGGTCTTTCTACCGCTTGGTGTGCCATGAGTCTCCTTGTGATCAGCTTGGTTCTTTCCTTTGGGCTGTTTCACCTTCTGTTCAGGCAGCTGATCTATCACTTGTTGAGCTTTGACAAGGATAGTGCCTTTGGAGGTGCCTTCTTCCGTAAACCCCAAGCCTCGATGTCCAGACTCCATCCTCTGAGACCTGAGAATATCATTTAAATCTTTAGTGCCAGAGTTGAGCATTCTTACTGACTGTTTGAGGTGATTGAGCTCCTTCTCAGTGTCTGCATGATCCATTCTTTCAGATTCAAGCTGGAGTTCCAGCTGCTCGACCCTCCTGAGTTGGAACACCTCCTTGCGCTTCAGATCTGTGAGGGTTTTCCTCAAACCTGCCATACCGACTGGATGAGTCTCCCGATCTTTCTCCATGTCGAGTTCCAGTGTGGATACTGTACCCATGAGGTCTACGTTCTGAGCAAGCAGACTGGTCCTTTCCTGTTTCATCTCAACCAGTTGAGTATTCAGTGAGTCCACCGTGCATTCGAGCTCTACCTTTTGTGTAAGCAGTATCTCAACCTCATGCCAGACATTATCCTTTTCTATAGTGACGCTTGCAACTGTGTCGTTCAGCTTCTTGTTGACTTTGATCAGTAGCAGCCACTTTTCATACAGATCTTTATATGTCTGAGCGAGAGAATCCTGTGTGAGTTCTTCATCATCACTGTCTGTAAGGTATTCAGCTGGGTGTTCCGACTGAGATGGAACTGTTTCACCGGTGCTGCTGCATTCACCTAGAGTTGTAACGAAGGCCACAAAGTTGGTGGTTTCACCTCCTCCTTTTTCTTCGTCTGACTCACTGTCGCTGAAGCTAGCGACCATTGCCTTCTTCTTCATGAGGGTATTTGCACATTGTGAAGCAATATGACCGAAACCCCTGCATTCATGGAACTGAATCTCTTCTTTTCCTTTCTCAGACGAGTCTTGCCTTGAATCACTGGATCTTGGCCTGCCGGATTTCCAGTTTCAGAAACCCGTTGATGGAGGCTGACCTTGTTCTGGACCACGTCTGTTGATCTTCCGCACCATTCTTCCAAAGTTCTGTGCCATCATAGCCAGTTACTCAATGGTGCAACCAGCGTCCAGTTTGTCTTCGGTCATGTCTGCCTTGAGGACGATTCCCTTCACATCTCCGGTTTGGAAATCATGATTGATCTCGTAGGTTCTGAGAGACCCCATCAGCTCTTCCAACTTTAGTTTGGTAATGTCATGCATTTCCTCAATGGCTGTGACCTTCATGGCAAATCTCGGAGGGAGTGATCTCAGGACTTTGCTGGCCAATCTTTCTTCATCAATGGGTTTCCCTAGTGCAGACGCCTCGTTGGACAGTTCCAGAACTCTGGTTTTGTACTCAGTGATGGTTTCACTTTCCTTCATTTTCATTTCTTCAAACCTGGTTGTGACAGCCTGCATGCGTGAGTTGCGAACCTTGTACGTGCCTTCAAAGGCTGTTTGGAGGATGTCCCATGCTTCCTTGGCCACTTCACAGTTGATGATGAGCTTCATGACGTTTTCATCTACGGCAGAAAAAATTGCGTTCATAGCCTTTGAGTTTCCCATAGATGCTTTGTCCTCCTCTTCTGTCCACAGTGCTTCTGGTTTTGGGATCGGTTCTCCAGTGAGATTGTTCATCATGGGTTCTGTCCAACCTTTCAAAACAGCCTTCCACGCTTTTTCGTCTAGCGATTTCAGAAAGGATCTCATCACGGGCTTCCAGGTGGCATAGTTCGATCATTCGAGTAGCGGGGGTCTGGTGATGCTTTGTCCTTCCTTCAGAGTCATCTTGAATAGTTCAGGATCCCACTCAGTGTGTCGAGTGTCAGCTCTGATACCAATTTAAATTATATCCCCTGTTCAAGCTTGTGTCCAAGATACAGTTGCGACAAACCTTGAACTCTTTTCACAACAGTTCAGTAGACAGTTCAAGATACAGTTGCGACAGACCTTGAACTCGTATCACACCTGTTCAGCAGACAAAGCAGATAATATGAGAACGCATAGAATGATAACCCAGTTCGGCCACGCCTACTCTGGGGGGTTTCCCACACCCGAAAAGGGACAGCAAATCTTTATTACGAGTTAGAGCTTGTACGTGGACTTACACTTACACCTTGTAATTGCCTAGCCTCTAACACTGCGTCTCTCAGATTTGCAACCGAGGTTTACAGCAGTTAACCTCGATCCCCTTCGTCCGAACCTGCAGTCCGAACATTCTCGACCTTCTCCAGAAGCTCGGATGCTTTCTCTCGAAAGCTTGTTCACCTTTGTTGTGTGCCGCAGTTTGATTGCTTCCAGGCAGTCTAATTTGCACTTGATAAGACTGGTCTTGCACCGGTGAGTTTCCAGTGAGGAAACACAACATGACGTCGCTTTCTTCTTCTCCAATCGGTAGGGTTTGATCGTGTATATTTTGATCTTGAAAGCGATGCCGACTAAGGACGCCCTTGCATTGTATTTATATGCGTTGGACGAAACCCTAATCAGCACAAGATAATCCCATCAAATATTTAGGAAATATTCCTAGATATTTGATGTATATCTTTTCAAATCGGTTGGGAGGATTAACGAAGTCTTCTTGTCCAAGTAAGTAATGCCGCCTTCAATGTAGATATCCATTCGAATATCTCATGCTCGAATAAGTCGCTGGCCGACTTCAACTTGTCGAAATCTTCACTGTCAAAAATCCTTCCGGGAAATATCCTTGCGTCTGCTCCACGCTGTTCATGAGTACTAGGATATGTTCGAACTCCCCCTGAACTCCTGCTCGAACTGTCTAAGCTACGTTTTGCCAAATACATGCCACTCAAGGGAACATCACGGATCAATCCAAAAGTATTAGGTATGTGATATATGACCTGAAACACTAGAAAATAGGTTAAATGATAACAAAATATCCAGAAAACAAACCTAATCCATCATCGAATGAAGTGAATAATAGGTCAAGAATTCGACCGATCAGTCTCTAAGGCTCCCAACTTGACAAACTAACTTTTTGGATCTGAGAATCCAAAAAGAGGGTTAAATGACACCAAAATAACCAGGAAGTAGACTACGATCTATCAAGAGTGAAGACATAATAAGTCAAGAATTTTACTTATCAAAGTACTCCACAAGTTTACTTTTTTCGACCTGGCCGGATATAAGCATGTGTCAACGATCAACAAATGGTGGAAAGCAAGGATACTATGTTTTATAGCCCAATTGTTTTCAATATATATTCGTACTCTAAAGTCCTCATTCCTAGCCACTCTAGCATTCATATAAAACTTAAGAATGTATAGCTACACCTAACTCACATTCCTAGGAATTGGAAGTTCGTTTAGCGCATGCACGAAGCCCTTAAACCCTTAGGTTACCCTAGTGGACGAGTTATAGTTACGTGAGAATTGTCAAAAAAGGAAATGCTCGTAAATCTTAGAAGTATTTATCACATAAGAGTGAAAAGAAGAGTGTTGAACTATTGAGGCATGAACTTCTCTAAGCAAAACTTAACATCCCAAACTAGCTTGGAGCCACTTTTGAACATATGAGGGTGAGCATTCGATGAGTTCAATATTATCAAGTGTCTAACCTAAGAAACCATTCATTTTCCAAGGCATTGCAATTTGAAACATGATACTTAGTTCACACAAAATATGTCAATCATGCACCTATGTTAGCTAGGGCAAGCCCATGGGCTATTGAGTCACCTAAAAGCAATCAAGGACAAATCTAGGATATCTAAGTAAACAAAACATATCAATGGTATAAATATATAATGTGCATTCATTAGACCTAGCTCAGTTCTAAACTCTAGCTCAAGAAGCCAAATAAAATGTAAGTTAAGTGTAACTTATAGAAGTTGAGGAATGATGGTCACAAGCCTTAAACAGTAAACAAATTCATGAAATAAGGATAAAAGATATGAATGCAAGTATACATTCAAAAATAATATGCATGACATGATATGAATGAACTATGTGACTACCCACTCAACAGTTAGAAGCTGGCTTAGTCCCTCAGTGCATAGAAGTTTGAAAATGAGAAAGAGACGCATAGGAACTCCCCTCCTATTTAGATGTGCCCCGCCAATAGAAAATATATCCAAGCGCCAAGGTTTGTGATAAGAGGTGTAAATAAGTTCTTGGTTGACACTAGAGCAAATGAGAGGTTAAATGTGACAAGCGTTATATACTTCGATATAAGAGTTACGCATGGACACTATGTCATCTCGAGTCATCAAATAACATCATTGTATAACATCAAATTATGTCATCTCAAGTAATCAAATATAATCAAACATCCAAATACACAAAATGAGAATGAACAACTTACAAATTGGGTACCTCCTGTGAGGGCCTCCTTTAACATCTGAGCAAGACCAACAAAGCACCCCATAGAGTCACTTTGGAGAAGTCCTTTGCTAGAATTAACTTCTCGTAGGGCCATAGGTGCTTAAGGTGTATCGACGTTCAAATCTCATTTGAATTCTCGTCCATCAAGTCTACAATGGACTTTTATATGTGACTTCAACCCCTTCGAAAGTGTTGTTCCATTTAGAAATGAGGTGTCATGGGAGTTCCATTTTAATGATCTTGAGAAATATGTTAGAAAGCTCCAAAACCTACTCGAGACGGCGTGATGAAGAAGGGCTCTTTGAAACTTTTCTCTAGCTTGAATGGCACACCCTCCTTGACCTTTTCAATAATGTCCTACCAAATCCTCGAACTCCAAAAAAAATCCTCAAACTCCCACATAAAACTTATGTTCTTTTTTATGCAAGGTTTCTCTCTAGTCGAGTCCATATACACTTCAACAATGTCTTCACACTCTTGGAATCCTCATAGCCCCATATAGTCATGTTTTGTTTCATCTTCATCAAGAGATAAAACTCACATTCATGCTCACTTGCCATTGGTAGAGGTCAAAGTGTCCGAAGAATGTAGTCTTCTATACTTAAATCCCACTCTTCTAACTCTTTGATAGCTTGGTCGAGCTTTTCAATAGAGTCATTTGATAATTTGTCGGTTACTAGATTAACTTATTCTTTAGACAGATCTTCTTCGCTTTCCATGTTCCCATTCTCAATTGCGCTTTGTGCCAATATGTGATCTAACACTTTGTTTTGGGGCACGAGTTCATCCATGCGTTTGTTCAAAGCTTGGAAAGCTTGTAGGGTGTCCAGATTATCTTTGGTAACCTTGGCTTGGTAAGTTTGAAGCATGGTTTGTATGGTTTTCATATTTCAGAGTTCATCAATAGGTCGAGGATTTAAAGTATATTTGGGTTTGGGTAGGCGACTTCTCTAAATGAGCATTGGCTATCATCCGTAATTGGAGTTGAATAACTTGTTGGATAAACATGTTCTTTCCAATAAAAATTTAGTAGCTGCTCCTCTTGGTCGTATCCTTCACTATACATGACTTGTTGGTTATATGATTTTGTCCTTGCAAAACCAGATGAACATAAGCTAGCAAGGGCTATGAGAGAACAATATACAAAAGGAAAAAGAAAATATCAACAAGAATAGTCTAGAATTCCACAAAATCAACTCTAGTTGCTCAATTTAATATGTTGCTCCTGGAAAGGGCGCCACTTTGACGTTTGCGGATGTGCACCTCTAAATTTTTTTAAAATGATATATAAAATCATTAACTACTCGGTCGTCTTAGGGATCAAATATAAACTTAGTGCATTGATGAGATGGTGCTTCAATCTATCTGTTGCAGATGTGAAGGTTTTTGTTTGGTTAATTATCTAATTGTAAGCATTTTAAAGAGTCTAGAGATAGGTCACCCCTATGGAGAAAAGTGTACTTTAGGAAACTACTTCACTCAAATCTATTTTTAGACTCTAAGAATTCAATTTAATGCAAAATATACTAGATGATTAAACTAAGGCCTAAATATCTATCAAACCAAACTCAACTATCTGTCCTTCTTTGGTTTGAGGAAGATATACCTTAAACATGAAAGGCTCGACGTCTCAACCTATTGAATTCATTAAACTCACACTCCTCAATCTCAATGTCTCGGTTTAACTAAGTCATCAGAAATTGTGATGATCTAGCGTATCTCATTGCTGGGATGGGCCACTCTTGTGCGCACAACCCTAGCAAGGGTGAAGTACTTTCTTTCTAGAATCTTTGGCGTCCACCTCTCGATTCCATAGTCTAGGTTTCCTTATAACTTGCTAGTTAGATTCCTTGGCGTCAACCTCCAAGTTCCTTTACGTAACTCGAGCCATATATGGAAACTATGCCCTTAGATATTTGCTAAAGCACGTAGAGCGCATAGTTTAAACATTTAATCAAGGCAAACCACAACCATAAAAAATATGGTATTATAGCATTCAGTTATAATAGATAAGGAGTCAACACAAACGAGGACCATAGGACCCTAGAATACCAAGGAGTACTTACTACTCATGTTCATGGACAAAACAAATAGGGTTTCAGGACAAAGAACATGAAAATGTGAAATTATATCCTCTGTTCAAGCAAGTGTTCTAGGTTGTGTTTGGACAGACCTTGAACTCTTTCTACCACAGTTCCACAACAAGTACGAACAGAACAATAAAACACGAGTACGCACAGATTGATAACCCAGTTCGGCTACGCCTACTCTGGGGGGTTTCCCACACCCGGAAAAGGGACAACAAATCTTTGTTACGAGTATAGAGCTTTTCAGTGGACTTACACTTACACCTTGTAATTGCCTAGCCTCTACTACTCCGTCTCTCAGATTTGCAACAAAGGTTCGTCGCAACTCCCCTTGATCCCCTTCGTCCAGACCTTCTGTCCGAACGTACTTGAACCTCTCCTGAAGCTCGGTCGCTTTCACTTGAAAGCTGGTTGTTCTGTTTGTGCTCTGAACTTGATCACCTCTGGTCAATCTGAATGGCACGTATCAGACTGAGCTCACACCGATGTTTTTCCAGTGGGGAAAACACAACGGCCGTCGCTTTCTTCTTTTCCAATCGATAGGATTTCTTCGTGTATTTTTGATCTTGAAAGTGATGCCTATTAGGGTTGCCTTTGCATGGTATTTATATGCTCGAGCCAAAACCCTAATTTGCATAAGATAATCCCATCAAATATTTAGGAATATATTCCGAATATTTGATGCATATCTTTCAAATCGGTGAGAGGGAAAACGATGACTTCCTCTCCAAGTCAGCCATGCCGTCATGTAGAAGATATTCATCTGAATATCTGGAGTCCGATTTCTTCGCTGGCCGACTTCAGATCGAAGAGATATTCGATCTAGAACCTTCTGGAAAAAACTCTGCGTCTTCTCTACGCTGTATAGTAGTTCCACTAAGTGTTCGAACTCCCCCTGAACTCCAGCTCGAACTGTCTAACTACGTTTTGCCAAACACATTCCACACAAGGGAACATCAATCTCCCCCTTGGCATTTTGGCAAAACCAAATCTACTAGACAACTAGATCTATCTAACTATCTAGACAGCAGGAAACCTTGAGGGAACAAAAATTGTCACCACAAAATACTCCCCCTTTTTGCCACAAACTTGCAATGGGCCGATCGAGTTCGAACAGTTAATCAATAAGTGCCAGAACAAGCACACAATAACTAGAGTTTTAAATACGGTCTGAGTTCAGAGGAAAAGTTATTAGGAGGCCTTCATGAAGACGAACCATCATCAGTGCCCTCCTCAGAGACTGTATCATCAGCTTCATCGTCACTTGGAAAGCTGAGGGCACGAGCGAGCTTGTTGATACGCTTGCGCTGCTCCTTGTCCACTTCAATGATGTCATGTAGGTCCATGAGAAGTCTGTTCCTCTCATCACGGGCCAACCTTGCTCCTCCTCGCCTTGATGGCTCGGCAATATCTTTGCCCTTCGAGGTCTCCTCCTTGAGATCATTAATATGACGCCCTTTAAATAGCTTGTGGTCTACGACAAACTTGCTGGGAGACTTTGAGAGCTGATCAATGGAGGACATCAAATCAAGGGCATGATAAACAATCAACTCATAAATCAGTGATGGGAAGCAGATCTGGTGAAGAGTCCTCTTTGACGTAGCATGTTCAGCAATCTGTTTGAACATGACTCTTCCCAAATTGAATTTCCGCTTGTTCCCTATCTGATACAGCAGTTGAGCCACGTCCTTATTGACTGTTGATCGATGTGTAGAAGGTCTCCAGTTGAAGACAGCAATGAAGAACAGCATGGAATAAAACGTTGATAAGTCTGCTGTGTGCACAACTGATTCAGGTCTCCACCTAACAGAGCCCGCAGTGATAGTACTCACAATCTTCTCAAAATTTGCCTCCTCCTCGTCAACAGTCGGGTCATCCATCGAGAAATACACATTGATTAGCTCCGGATCAATCTTAATTCTCCTCCCTATAACAAAGAAGACTCCATACTCAGGATCTCCAACTACCCCAAAGTGAGGGGGCAAGTTCGCCATTGCCTCACGCACAAGCTGTTCACTGTAGGGTTTGCACCTAGCCAGCGTCCAAAACAGATCCAATTCTTTCAGAACCTTAACCACCTCCTTTCCCTTATACCGGGACTCATCTAGCAATCTTTCAGGTATGATTTTCCTCTTCTGGATGCATGGCCACTTTCTTGCAGCATCTTTGTTAACAAACCATACACCCTTCTTAACCAAGCCAACTGGGACAGTCTCAGCATCAGGGCCTGGGACTTCACATCCCCCAGCGTCTTCTGAAACAGGCATTGGAGTGACACGCTTCCTTTTCTTGGAGGAACCAGCTCCCCCTGCACCACTGCGAACATCAGCACCCTTCTGGGCAGAATCCTTTGTAGACTTCGCAAAGGCCACTTTTTCCTTTTCCTTCCCCTTTGACATCTTCTTTAACTTCACAAGAGGAACCAAATCCTCATCATCACCCATCTGAGGAACTGCTTCAACGTCAGTCTTCTGAGAGTCATCAATATCCATCTGAGCACCATGGTGACTGTCCTGAACAGCATCTGGAACAGTTGTCGTTTCCTCAATCACAACATTCTCTGGAGTATCAATTAACTCCTCTTCAGCTGGAACACCGGGGAATTCCTTTGGTAGATTCTCAACAAAATCATCTATGTCTTTGAACATATCCTCTAGGTCTTCATCCCCTTCAGCAGTCTCAGGCTCTTCTGCAACAGCATCAATCTCCCCAACACTCTTTACAGAGGAATCTGGTCCTTTACTCACAGTCTCAGCAACTTCACCTTCTGAGACTCCAATCTCCTCAACCAAGTTATCAACAGGTGCATCCTTCATACCCAGATTCCTCATACTCTTCTTTTCCTCATTAGAAATATCAGTGACCCTCCCTCTGATAGAACAGATCCTGGCTAGGCATTGACTGGGAGAGGCAGCTCGGCGAGACACCTTCTTTCTTTGAAAACCTCCTGGGCGAACGTACCCGGAAGCTTGAATCTTTGCCTTCCAAACGTCTGAAACACCAGACTTTCTTGACACTGGCATTCTGGGTTCCGTTTCTTCAACAGATTTAGAAACTTCATCACCCTTTTCACCAACCACAATCTTGTCCTCGTTAACACAAATCTCAGCCCTACCGGCTTCTTCATCACTAACAGCCCTCCTAGCTTCAGCACCCAAACTCCCAACATTCTCAACTCCCATAATAATTTCATCAACAACCACAGATTTTTCAACGACTGCAGAAACCGAAGGAAAGACGGGATTTACCTCCGAATGTGGACACGCTTGAGGGGTAGAAACCGCTGTGACTATCAGAGAAGTTTCAGCAGTTATCTCCTCGGCAGACATCTCGTGTAAAGGCGATGCCTTTTTCATCTTCGCAGCCTTGGATTTTGAAATCTTTGATTTCGTTGTCACCGCCTTTGAGGTTTGCATGCTTTCCTTCCTTTTCTCCGCGGATATAGCACTGGATTTTGCTGACTTCCTTGTGTTCACCATCCTCGATTTCGGAGCAGTCGAGAGAGACTTCCAATCTAGGGTTTCGGAGACAATAAGAGAAGACACGCTCAACAGTTGAGATTTGAAAATAAAATATCCTCCTGCCTTTTCGTCTTCTCAATATACGCCAGTCGCTTTCCAAATAAAACGGCGTAATTCGAATCTTTTCGGAATAAAATATTTGATCATAAGAACTTTCCCATCTGTTCCAGCTCCCTTCTTAGGTGGTTGACAGAACCGCTCGTCGTCAAAGCGATTGTGCAAATAAATTTATAATAGTCCGCTACTCGCAACTATACTACTGGGTAGTACTTGGTAAGTAGGGGTCGAACCCAAGGGAACCAGGGGAATAATTGTTCTTCGGGGGGATTACGCAGCGTGGGAGCGTGTTTAAGGTCGGTTGGTTGGTTTTAAAGCTACCAGCTATTTTGATTGATTGGTTGGTTGGTTGGTTGATTTTAATACTGGAAAGTAAATTACAGTTTATAATTAAAGAGAAATGTTCGGTTTCAGGGGCCTTGTATTATATCCTGTTTATCATTGACCTTTAGTGAATTACCTAAGTATTCAAAGATGAATCGAGGCCCTTTCGTAGCGCAAGACTTGCAACATCGTTTAAAGCAACACTTGTTCTAAGCAAAACTAATTCCTCCTTTCGAAGTATCTTAGCTGTAAGTGCATCCACTTGATCTCCCAGTTACGTTATTGACCAAGTGGTGTTTTAGATAAGTCGAACTCCTCGATAAGTTTTGCTTGTGACAGCTTCCACTTACCGAGTATGATCACGAATTTCTACAGAAGAGCTTTGCTTGTGACAGCTTCCACTCAACCTTAGAAACTCTGACTTGATATATGGCACATAGAACAAGTTTTGAATACTAAGACTAGACACTAAGTTAATAGTCTTAAAACATTTTATAATACAAGTGCGCCCCTTCTACCGAACTACTAGTTTAGCTACTATTCATCGCGCTAAACA
The DNA here is from genome assembly GCA_033675215.1 of Rhodiola kirilowii. Lineage (NCBI taxonomy): Eukaryota > Viridiplantae > Streptophyta > Magnoliopsida > Saxifragales > Crassulaceae > Rhodiola > Rhodiola kirilowii. The sequence continues at coordinate 36,440,470 of CM066193.1, forward strand.
TTATAACTAAGGAAATAAAACAGTTGAATAAATACTAAGAATTACTTACAACCGTTGAAGCGCCAAGGGAGCTATCCTTTATTTCCAAAGCCAAGATTACAACGTTACAAATATTACAACTTCTAGAGAGAGAAGTGAAATGAGATTGAGGTGTGTTGAAATGAGGAGGAGGAGGCCTCCTTTTATAGCCAAAAGGGGAGGAGATGGGTGGTGGAGATGGGTGGCAAGTGTTGCATTTTGATTGGAGGATAAATCAAGGGAGGAGATGGCCACATGTGGAGGAAGGAGAGGAGGCCGGCGGCTTTGGAAGGAGGAGGTGGCGCCGCCGGTTGCCGGTCACCCAAGGGGGAGGAGCTCCTCCCTTGCCCACCTCCTTGAATGGTGGCCGGTCATCTTGCCCAAATGTGAGTTTTGTACAGTTTTGTGCAGTCTTTTCACAAAACTGTCAATGTGTTTCTTCCCCGGGCTGTCTTGACTCCACTCCTGATTCTTCTGATTAATTTGTTATGGTCAATTCAACGTCAGGATCCTTGATATTTCTTCAGTCGGCATATGATCTTGACCTTGGATTGACTCTTGTTATCTTTTCAGCATAAAATCCTCTCCTTAGCGTGTTTTCACTTCAGTCTCTAAAATGCCCTGTGGAAATATATCGGGACTAATACGTAGAAGTTAGATAGACAAACAGTCTAAATAAGGGGGTTATACTGTGTTTATGATTCGTATAACTTTGGTCCATCAGTGGTCAGTCCAACTGTTGTAGCTGGGGATTCGCCTTTGACTGACCACTGCCTGGAACACTCAGTTCATAAACCCACGCAGACCCAAGGAGGATCTGGGAGTTCCAAACCGAGGAATCTCATTCAATTTCTCTTCTGGTGAACTGGCATTCATCTGTACAAGCAGTTCGAACTCCTTCTGCAACTGTGTAATCTTCTGTTCAAACTCTCGCTGTAACTGTGACACCTTCCGATCCAGCAGTCGCCTGGTACAGTTGCCAAAATTGATTTGCGCGATCCTTCTATTGTGTAGGGTCTTTTTCACTCCCCCTCGCAGAACTCGATGTTTGGCTTGAACATAGTTGAGAGTAGACCTTAGCTCCTCGTTTCCCATTCTGATGGTGTAACAGTCATTGGCCCTTCTTCTCCCTTTCATTACGGAATCACCATTATCGTTAAGAACGAGGCATGAGTCACGAGAGAATGACACATAGTGTCCATTGTCGCACAGTTGACTGATGCTAATGAGATTCATAGTCAGACCTTCCACCAGGAGAGTGTCCTCGAGTGCAGGGAGATCCGGAACCTTCAATGTTCCACAGCCGATCACCTGACTCTTCCGACCTTCCGCGAAGGTGACAAACCGCATCTGCTCAACAGGTCTAATATGAGAGAGATATTCAGAGTTACCTGTCATGTGTGTAGAGCATCCACTATCGAAGAACCAACTGGCTTGCACTGTATCTCTTGATGAGCAGTACGCTACCATGCATACTGTCTGTTGTTCCTTTGGAATCCAAACTTGTTTCTGTCGAGGTTGGATCTGTTGCTGTTGGTGTTCTCGACGTTCAGCAAGAAACAGTCGACACTGCCGTCTGATGTGTCCCATCTGGTAGCAGTACCAACATGTCAGCAAGTCTTTCTTTTGATTTGAACTGAGGTAAGTAGTCCTGGATTTGTCTTGGGACAGATCCACTTTCTGTCTAGGGTGCTTTCTCACCTTCTGTTCAGGCAATTGTTCAGACACAGATTTAGTTTTAACACACATAGTGTCCTTTGAACTCCTTTTTCCCACGAACCCCAATCCTCTACGTCCTGCCTCCATCCTTTGAGCGTTGAGGATTTCATCTAAATTTTCTGAGCCAGAGTTCAACATCCTCACTGACTGTTTGAAGTGAGTGAGCTCCTTTTCAGCAACTTCTCGGTCCATTTTTTCTGATTCTAGCTGGAGTTCCAGCTGTTCTATCTTTCTGTGTTGGAACACCTCCTTGCGTTTTAGATCTGTGATAACCTTTCTTAGCCCAGTCATGCCAACAGGATGAGTTTCACGGTCTTTTTCAATGTCGACTTTCAGCGAGGAGATAGTGCCCAGGAGCTCCGTCTTCTGAGCAAGCAAACACAGTCTTTCCTGTTTCATATCAGCCAGTTGAGAGTTTAGGGAAGTTACCGTGCCTTCAAGTTCAGCCTTCTGTGTGACCAGAATCTCCACTTCTTCCTAGACCTTATCCTTTTTTGTAGTGATGCTTGCAAATGTGTCATTCAGCTTCTTGTTTACCATGATCAGTATTAGCCACTTTTCATATAGATCCTTATATGTCTCGGCCAGAGATTCCTGCGTCAGTTCTTCACCGTCACTGTCTGAGAGATCTTCAGCTGGGAGTTTCAACAGAGGTGGAACAGTTTCACTGGTGCTACCGTATTCCTCCAGAGTTGAAGCAAAGGCCACAAAGTTTGTGGTTGTGCCTCCTTTTTCTTCATCTGACTCGCTGTCACTGAAACTTGCGACCATTGCCTTCTTCTTCATGAGTGTGTTCGCACATTGTGAAGCAATATGACCAAACCCTCTGCATTCATGACACTGAATTTCTTCCTTTCTTCTGTCAGAGGAGTCTTGCCTTGAGTCACTGGACCTAGACCTGTCGGTTTTCCAGTTTTACAAACCGGTTGATGAGGACTGCCCCTAGTCTGGACCACGCCTATTGATTTTCCGCACCATTCTTCCAAAGTTCTGAGCCATCATGGCCAGTTGCTCAGTGGAGCAGTCAGCTTCTGATTTGTCTTCTGCCCAATCTACTTTCAGTGCAATTCCCTTTACTTCTCCAATTTGGAAATTATGATTGATCTCGTAGGTTCTGAGGGAACCAGTCAGCTCGTCCAGTTTCAACTTGGAGATGTCATGCATTTCCTCAATGGCTGTTACCTTCATAGCAAATCTCGGAGGGAGTGATCTTAGGACTTTGCTCACCAATCTATCCTCGTCGATGGGTTTCTCAAGGGCAGACGCTTCGTTGGACAGTTCCAGAACCCTGGTGTTGTACTCAGCGATGGACTCACTCTCCTTCATTTTCATCTCTTCGAACTTTGTTGTGACAGCCTACATACGAGAGTTTCGAACCTTGTCTGTACCTTCAAAGGCTGTTTGGAGAATGTCACATGCTTCCTTAGCAACTTCACAATTGATAATCAGCTTCATGACATTTTCATCAACTGCCGAGAAGATCACATTCATTGCCTTTGCGTTTCCCATGGATGCTTTGTTCTCCTCTTCACTCCATAAGATTTATGGTTTTAGAACAGGTTCTCCAGTGAGGTTGTTCATCATAGGTTCAGTCCACCCTCTCTGAACGGTCATCCAGGCTTTCTCGTCTAGGGATTTCAGAAAGGATCGCATCATAGGTTTCCAGGTGGCATAGTTCGATCCTTCTAATAACGGAGGTCTGGTGATGCTTTGTCCTTCTTTCAGAGGCATTTTAAACAGTTCAGGATCCCACTCAGTGTGTCGAGTGTTTGCTTTGATACCAATTGAAATTATATCCTCTGTTCAAGAAAGTGTTCTAGGTTGTGTTTGGACAGACCTTGAACTCTTTCTACCACAGTTCCACAACAAGTACGAACAGAACAATAAAACACGAGTACGCACAGATTGATAACCCAGTTCGGCTACGCCTACTCTGGGGGGTTTCCCACACCCGGAAAAGGGACAACAAATCTTTATTACGAGTATAGAGCTTTTCAGTGGACTTCCACTTACACCTTGTAATTGCCTAGCCTCTACTACGCCGTCTCTCAGATTTGCAACCAATGTTCGTCGCAACTCCCCTTGATCCCCTTCGTCCAGACCATCTGTCCGAACGTACTCGAACCTCTCCTGAAGCTCGGTCGCTTTCACTTGAAAGCTGGTTGTTCTGTTTGTGCTCTGAACTTGATCACCTCTGGTCAATCTGAATGGCACGTATCAGAATGAGCTCACACCGATGTTTTTCCAGTGGGGAAAACACAACGGCCGTCGCTTTTTTCTTTTCCAATCGATAGGATTTCTTCGTGTATTTTTTATCTTGAAAGCGATGCCTATTAGGGTTGCCTTTGCATGGTATTTATATGCTCGAGCAAAAACCCTAATTTGCATAAGATAATCTCATCAAATATTTAGGAATATATTCCGAATATTTGATGCATATCTTTCAAATCGGTGAGAGGGAAAATGATGACTTCCTCTCCAAGTCAGCCATGCCGTCATGTAGAAGATATTCATCTGAATATCTGGAGTCAGATTTCTTCGCTGGCCGACTTCAGATCGAAGAGATATTCGATCTAGAACCTTCTGGAAAAAACTCTGCGTCTGCTCTACGCTGTATAGTAGTTCCACTAAGTGTTCGAACTACCCTGAACTCCTGCTCGAACTATCTAAATACGTTTTGCCAAACACATGCCACACAAGGGAACATCAAAATGTAAAAAGGAGATGAAAGCAAACTATGATGACCCTCTTCTTCAACCCTAGACGACTTCTTTTTTGATGGATGATACTTCCTTCAAGCTTTCGTCTTTTCTTCTCTCTCTGATGTTCCTCCTCTTTTCCGTTTATTCCCATCCAAGATCCCCTCTTTCTTTAGTTTTCCAGAACCCCAGTTGAATGTCTTCCCACTCGAAGGGACCGTGTCACTCAACAGGGGCGGACGCACGCCTATGACAATGGGTCATTTGCCCCATTCATTTTTCCACTTTGTCTTGTTATTTCAGCATAATTAGACTAAAATGGTTAATAATTAGACTAAACCACCCCTAATGCCCCCATTAATTACTCAAAAAAGTGGTATGCCCCCATTAAAATATAAGGCTGGGTCCGCCACTGTCACTCAAGTCAAAAAGTGACATAGGAGATAGGGCCTCCAAATATCTATCGAGCATGTCTGTGTGACCTTGTATCAAAAAGGGACACAGCTGACCCAACCATGTCACCCCGTATCAAAAAGCGACATTGGTGACAAGGCCATGAATAGGGCTAAGGCTCCGTTTTGCACATTCTGCTTAGCGACCCCGTCTTCGACTTTCATTTTGAGCTTATTAATGTCTTCGTCTACTCAATGATTAAAGTAGATAGTTTTTTAGATATGCGTTAGATTCACAATGATGTATGCTTCGTTTCTGTCAGTTCTTTCGTTTGGGCTCAGGCACCTCTTCGAAGCAGAAAAGGTCAGTTTTTCCTTGTGTCAACTTTGCTCATTTATTTTGGCTTTGAATATTTTTTTGCTCAATTTTTGTCATTAAGGCCTCATAATTTATGGAATGACTATTAAGGCCTGAAAAGTGAAGGTGACGATCAAATGACATCAAAATAACAGAGAAACGGACTAAAATAAATCAATAGTGAAGAGAATAATGAGTCGAGAATTCGACTTATCACGGCATGTTGACGCGCGTCGTCTGATGCGTCAAAATTAATATTTATACTCCTGCTAAAGCTAGTGTAGCGGCAAGCAGGGTCGAACCCAAGGGAGCTGGTATTGTTGGAGCTGTAACTGAAAACAATTTAAAGAGGAGGTCGTGAGTGATAATGAGTGCAAAAGAGAAAATAGAAAAAGAATTCAATCAGAGAGAGCATTCAGCTCAACGTTTCTATTGTGACATGTTTATCATTGATTGCTAAATATCAAATTCAATTTCTAAGTGTGGAATTTCTGCAAAGGTAATATCCTAAAGTATCCCGGCAAGGTGATACACCACGATCTAACCCGACAAAGGTGCTAGACTTCTAGTTCTTTCCTAAATTAAATAATCCAGCAAAGGTATTATTAAATCTAGATGTTACGATCTACTTTTACTACAAAGTTTCCAGTAGATATTAACAATAAGAATTGGTTGTCAAATTAAGCTTTACGACAAAATTTCCACTGAACCTAACAATTCAATTCATAGGATGAAGCACAAGAACTAGAGAAACATGAAATAGCATTAAGAAAAGAGTCTCGAAACATAAGTCACAATATGCGAAACTGATGGACCATAATTGTATGAATCATAAACACAGTTAAACCCACCAAATTAGACTCTTTGTCTATTTAACTTTTGCTTGTTAGTTCCGATATTTATCTACAGGGTATTTTGAAGTCTAGAGAGAATACAGGCTAAGGAAGAGTTTTTAAGCTGAAAATGGATTACAAGTCATTCCAGGACACAACCAGATTACGACTGTACAACTTTCATAAACCTGACATGGAATCACTCAAAACAAGTCCAACCGAAGGGCAACCAGAGTCTGTCCGGAGCTGAAAGGGAGCCGATGGCTTTTGGGAAAAAAGATCTCAACTCTCACTCACTCTCCTTCCTCCATGTGGCCGGCGGCTAAAGCCACAAGCCACTCCTCCTTGGACATGTGGCCAGCGGCTCCTCCCTTGATGACTCACCCCGATGGCTTTTTTGCTCTCCCTCCCATCTTGTGACAAGTGTCTTCATCTCATCCATATCCATCCCTCTTCATGGCCTATAAATAGAGCTCCTCCTTCCCTTGTAAACATATCCCACAATCCACAAGTCTTTAGAGAGATAGAGGGCTTAACCCTCTTCTATTCACTTTCAATACACATTTTGTTCTTCATTTTGGAGCTACTTTTCCTTGCTTGGATCTTGCTTAGGAGCTGCTCTCCTCCACTTATTGTAGGTACAAAAGCCACGGCTTTCTTTTCCCTGACTTGTCCTTTATTTTCCGTATATATTGTTCTTAATTTAAAGTTATTCTCCTTTTCGGTATCCTTGTTCAAAGCCATGGTTTGCTTGTATTCCTTGACATGAATACAAGTAGCTAAAGCTTGTATTCGGTAGAGGGAGTATTTATATCATAAACCGTTCTAGACTCTATGCTTAATGCTACTTAGTGTTTCAAAACTTGTTCTATGTGCCAAATATTAGGTTAGAACTTCCAAGGTTGAGTGGATGTTTTAACGTGCAAAGCTCTTCTGTGGGGTTCGTGAACATACTCGGGTAAGTGGATGCTTTAATGGGCAAAACTTATCTGAGAAGTTCAACCTCTTTTAAAAACCATTTGGTTGATCGTAACTGAAGATCAAATGGATGCACATAAGGCTAAGATACTTCGAAAGGAGGAATTAGTCTAAATAGAACAAGTGTTCTAAATGATGTGGCAAGTCTTGTGCTAGATATAGCCTCGATTCATCTTTGAACACTTAGTATGATCGTTAGAGGTCAATGATGAACGATGATATGATATGAAACCCCTAAACCGAATCCTTTCCTTACAGTCCATTACCAACTGTTGTAATTACTTTCAGTTCTCAAAGCACACTCAAACCCAACCCCAATCGCATTTAATTTATGCATAAGCTTCATTAAAGAACAACTAATCCACCAATTCCCTTGGGTTCGGCCCCTACTTACCACTTGCTACCCAGTAGTGAAGTCGCGAGTAGCGGAGATATAAATTTATTTTTGCACAGAGAACATCGCACCTTAACGATAGTGCAGTGGGCTCCGTCAGAAACCCTAAACTGAATTAGGAGTTTAGCTACACATCATCGAAATTAAAACACAAATATGCATGATGAAAGTAGTAGAAATCTCTTCTCTCGTCGGAAGCTTCGCCTTCTCCTCTAGATCCGTCTTCTGAATGATGGGATTATGCGATAATGGAACCCCTAACTCAAGCCTCTTATTTATAGCAAAAACTGAGTTTCCAAGTCTGATTTTTGGGCTGGACTTCAAAATCTAAGTTTTGCTGACGTTGGCCGCGGACAATGTGCATATTAGCTCGGCGGACCTAGACATATTAGCATCCGCGGCCACTTCATAAAATGGCCTGTGTCCGCGGACCTCTCTGTGTCTCCGCGGCAGTTCTAACTTCGACTCTGGATTTGACCTTCTAAATGACCTCGGCTGCTCTCGGTGTGAACTAGAGAGTTGTAGGGAATTGAGTCAGCCTTGCATCGGCATGTAGTTCGTATTTTTCTGATCAATGGTCAATTCCCAGTAATTCGTCGAACCTCTGAAGGTCTGATCTATCATTGTGGTGTTTTTGGCATGAAATGCCATCTTTTCTGCGCGTTTCCTCCTAGAGCTTCTGAAACACTTGAGATGCAAAATCATACTAAAAAGTAAATGTTCGCATATAAAAGCGTTGAAATAAATGGTATTAGTTGATTCGACGAGTCGTATAAATACGACTCATCGAACCACCCCACACTTAAACTTGTTCGTCCCGAACAAGAACAAGTCATAGAAGGAAAACAAATGTAACACCACAATTTCTTCGACGTCCTGAATAGATGCACACGAGTATGAGTTGCTAGTCTAGATTTGCTTTTCTATGCATGACTCAATCGTTACTCAAGTCATCATGCTTAACATAGAATTAACTTGATACATGTTACCTTTGAGCTGAAATTCAAACCAATTCGGATGAATAGGAGATATTCCTCTTTAGACCCATGATTTGCACTCGCTGTCCTGAACTCTAGCTATATGGTTATATTTCATTGCTCTTTCTGGAACGTGATATATTTGAGCATCAAGGCTTTGAGTTTTTTCTTTCTTCTTTGTTAGACACCTTTTCATGTAGTGACTTTCTTTGGCCTTTGGCTCTTGATGTATGAATGATGTACTTCACTTTTGGTTTTATAAAACTTCACAACATGGCTGATTTTTCTTGAGCTTTGCTCCTTCATTGTGTGCAGATTGTCCTTTTTTCTTCTTTTTCTTTTGAAGGAGGTCCAATCATCGCCCGCAAGCATATCGAAATACCTCTCTGCTCTTTCTCATCCTCTCCCTTTTTCACGCGAGTCAAGATGAGGGTCACTCACCTCTTCCCGATTACTTCGGACTAGAAATAGGACGGTCTGTTTTCCCATCCCACCTACCTACATAAATGCTACAGCGGCGGACCAAACTCTGAACCATAAAGTCTCGAAGTGCTAGCCTCCACTAAATCCATATAACCATATAACTGAAAATCTGATCCTTTGAATGCTTCGTCAAGTCTTTCTAGGACATTTCTATCAACTCCACATCCCTGTTATCTCAACTCAAAAGACACGTAGTGGGTTAAATTCACATGTAACAGCACAATTCAGATTTCACAAAAGAAATACAATATAATCAGCTCATGTATTTCACATCAACATTCAATACTGCATATTCAAGAACAGAAGAGACATTTCATACTTTCAATTTTTTTCAAAGGAAATGTGCTGACACAGTACATATGCAAAAAAAATAAACGTGCTCACTCTCCCACCCCATACTTTTGAACCAAGCCGTGTCCTCACGGCACGACTTTAGTTCAAAGACACAGACGATGCAAGACACACAAGTAGGGAAAGAAGTGACAAAAGTAAACAGGTACTCCCTTAGTTCTCATCGTCGGGTGATGGATGTTGCTGAAACAACTCGGTCAACGCCTGGTCAATGCTAGTCAGCGAGTCCCGCGGGTAAAGAACATTTTAAATGCTCCGCCCGCGGTCCTAAAATACACTACATCCGCGGCCTTAAAGTGTGAACCACTCACGGACCGCACTGTTTCGCACCTGTTTTGCCTGCAAAATATTTCTTTTCCCAAAAAAACAATATAAAAAACACAACTCAAGACTCAATAAACATAAAACAAAAAAAATTTGTCGGGCTGCCTCCCAGCGATCGCCTTTTTTTTACGTCATTGGCTCAACGATACCTCTTTAGGGTTCACAAATTAGGATCCCATGGGCGTGTGAGGTCAAATTTCTCCTCAGCGACTCTGTCTTTCTACTCAAAGCCCTCATAGAATGGTGTGCTCGTGTCTCTCCATCCTGGTTTCCATCCATATGTGTCATGTCTCGGTAGCTCGAATGAAACCACTGTAGAGATATGCTTGCAAGACCTAGCTTATTTTTTCTCCTTATGATGCTTCTAACTCACAAATGTGTTTTTGAATGACAGTTTGTAGTTGGTGATCCAGTTTCTAGTCATGCACAATAGGATACTAGCAGCCACATTGTAAAGTGAACCAAACGCCTTTTTTGTAATTTTTTAGGTTCACCATCCTTCAAGTACAACACAAGAGGCATATGAATCATATGTAATTCCATATTAAATTCAGCGCTTACCTCAGAATTTTTAGTAATCAAGTCTGTGCAAATGTAAGGAGTGGAGTTTTCTTCCCTAGAACATATTTCCTCCTCATATGTGACTTGCACTATTCAGCTGAATTTATTCTCATCTTCTTCTTCTCATGCTTCTTTTTCTTCTGACTCTTTATGATCATCTTGGATGATGTTATCCTGCACAAGAAGTAGAAGAGATGTATCAAATTTTTGTATAATTTGAGGTGGTTCAGAGATTACCGCGAACATCATTGTTTCTTTCTCTGTGTGTAGCTCTCTGGTAGTTGTGGAATTATCCTCTTCATCTGAAACTTGAGTCTCTGTTGCGAGTAAGGTTGTGATGGAGGTGTTGCATGTGATGTCGGGCACGATCTACACTGAATCAACTTCTACTGTCTGCGACTTATCATCTATTCTGTGCCATATCATCTATCAGGTCCCAGATGTCATAAATGTCTAAATTCATTACTGAACCTCTTGTTGCATCAACAAGCATAGAACGCTCTACTGGAATCATCCCATCAAGAAAGCTCTCAAGAAGAAATAAATTTGTTAATCCATGGTGTGGATAGCTTTCCTCAAGGTCATCGAAGCACAAATAGTACTCATATAATGTTTCGCCCTGGAATTGCTTAATGGTAGAAATTTTCTCGCGGATTTCCAATCAAAAGGATTGCGAAGAAAACTTCTTTAGAAATCGGGCTTGTAGATCCACATAATTACCTTCACAATCTGCAGATGATGAGCAATACCAAGATCTTGCGGAGTCAGTTAAAGAAAAGAAAAATATTTTTAACTTGAACCTCTCCAATGATTCTTCTTTAGGCATTTTGCGGCAACAGACGGAGTGAAAGTTCTTCACATGCGTTACATAATTTTCTCCAACACCACCTCTAAATTTTAGGAGACGATCAATCATCCAACACTTAACCTCGCTGTCATCATCTCCTCATCGTCTTCTTCGTCACAAGTTGTTCCATTATAATAGGAAGACATGGTGATCACAAAAAACTATATATAAAAAGAATAAAGTAAAAAGTAACAACTTCACCGAAGCGCAGCTCCCCGGCAACGGTGCCAAAGTTTGACCCGCGTCGTCTGACGCGTAAAATTTAATATTTATACTCCTGTTAAAGCTAGTATAGCGGCAAGCAAGGTCGAACCCAAGGGAGATGGTGTTGTTGAAGCAATAACTGAAAACAATTAAAATAGGGGGTTGTGAGCGATAATGAGTGCAAAAGAGAAAATAGGAAAAAAAATCCAATCAGAGAGAGCATTCAGCTTAGGGTTTCTATTGTGACATGTTTATCATTGACTGCTAAATATCAAATTCAAGTTTCTAAGTGTGGAATTCCGTCAAAGGTAATATCCTAAAGTATCCCGGTAAAGGTGATACACCACAATCTAACTCGGCAAAGGTACTAGACTTCTAGTTCTTTCCTAAATTAAATAATCCAGCAAAGGTATTATTAAATCTAGGTGTTACGATCTACCTTTACGGAAAAGTTTCCAGTGGTTATTAATAATAAGAATTGGTTGTCAAATTAAGCTTTACGGCAAAGTTTCCACTTAACCTAACAATTCAATTCATAGGATGAAGCACAAGAACAAGAGAAACATGAAATAGCATTAAGAAAAGAGTCTCAAAATATAAGTCACAATATGCGAAACCCTAAACTGAATGAGGAGTTTAGCTACACATCATCGAAATTAAAACACAAATATGCATGATGAAAGTAGTAGAAATCTCTTCTCTTGTCGAAAGCTTCGTCTTCTCCTCTAGAGTCGTCTTCTGAATGATGGAATTATGAGATAATAGAAACCCTAACCCAAGCCTCTTATTTACGGCAAAAACTTAGTTTCCAAGTCTGATTTTTTGGGCTAGACTTCCAAATCTCAGTTTTGCTGACGTCGGCCGCGGACGCTATGCATATTAGCTTCGCGGGCCATACACATAATAGCATCCGCGGCCACTGTTCATAAAATGGCCTACGTTCGCGGACCTCTCTAGGTCTGTGCGCCATTGCTAACTTCGACTCTGGATTTGACCTTCTAAATGACCTCGGCTGCTCTTGGTGTGAACAAGAGAGTTGTAGGGAATTGAGTCAGCTACGCATCGGCATGTAGTTCGTATTTTTCTGATCAATGGTCAAATCTCAAAAATTCGTCGAACCTCCAAAGGTCTGATCTGTCATTGTGATGTTTTTGGCACGAAATGCCATCTTTTCTACGCGTTTCCTCCTAGAGCTTCCGAAACACCTAAGATGCAAAATCATACTAAAAAGTAAATATTCGCATATAAAAGTGTTGAAATAAATGGGATTAGTTTATTCGACGAGTCGTATAAATATGACTTCTCACATGTCCTGGTCTAATCTGCTCAACTTTGGTCAGTTAATTCCCATGGTTGTGATCTTACTCTCTTTTGGTTCACACAAGCTAAAACACTTAAATATTACAGAACCATAAGTTGTTCTTAAATGTATCAAAATCTCTCAGTAAAGGACTGCTAGTCTATCACAACTTCCTATAAGAGTACAACCTTACTTCTTGCAACTTTCTGTTGTCGGGACAACTCTCTATTCTTTGTCCGGATGCTTTCCCAAGTGTTTCGCCTCGTGTATTAGAACTCCCTCACCGTATTCAATGAAGTGTTTATCGATCGAGTTCAAGTTATTTCCCAAGCCACGAGGCTCATTTTATAGTCACTAAATTCATTAGAGGTGACACATGCTCCTTTAAAGACAGGCGACAATAATAGATAAGGAATATAGCACTACTACAGACAGGACATTATGCAACGGTTCAAAAATTACATTAGGCATCGATTTCACTTTATGCAACGGTTTTTAAAGAAACCGTTACATAAGATACACATTATGCAACGGTTTTCACTGAACCGTTGACCGTTGCATAAAAGACACATTCTTTTATGCAACGGTTCAGTGAAAACCGTTGCATAATGTGTATCTTAAGCAATGGTTTAAACTGAACTATTGCATATGTGTTAAAATTAAATAACGGTTGTGTTTAAAACCGAAGCCTATACTAAACTCTAAAATTAAAACACATAACTTAGGCCCTGTCCATTTTGACTTGAATTTTTGACTTATAAGTCACTATAAGTTAATATCAGTTAAGATCATTTAAGTTAAGTTACTATCAGTTAAGATCAGTTAAGTTAAGTTTCAGTTAACTATTCATCATACCATCATACTATTCATCATACCATCATCATCATACTATTCATCATACCATCACCATCATACTATTGATCATCATACTGTCATACTATTCATCATACCATCATCATCATCATACCATCACACTATTCATCATCATCATCATACTATTCATCATACCATCATACTATTCATCATACCATCATCATACCATAACCATCATCATCATACCATCATACTATTCATCATACCATCATCATCATACTATCATACTATTCATCATACCAACATCATCATACTATCATACTATTCATCATACTATTCATCATACCATCATCATCATCATACCATCACACTATTCATCATCATCATACTATTCATCATACCATCATCATACCATAACCATCATCATCATACTATCATACTATTCATCATACCATCATCATCATACTATCATACTATTCATCATACCATCACCATCATCATCATACCATCATACTATTCATGATACCATCATCATACTATTCATCATACCATCATCATCATAATATTACTATTCATCATCATCATATTACTATTCATCACCATCATCACCCCATCATCATCATCAGTATATTACTATTCATCATCATCACCCCCATCATCATCATCAGTATATTACTATTTATCATCATAATATTACTATTCATCATCATCATCATCACAACCATCATCATCATAATATTACTATTCATCATCATCATATTACTATTCATCATCATCATCATCACAACCATCATCATCATAATATTACTATTCATCATCATCATAATATTACTATTCATCATCATCATAACCATCATCATCATAATATTACTATTCATCGATCAACATAAGTTTCAGTTAAGTTAAGATCAGTCACTATAAGTTAAGATCAGTTAAGATCAATTAAGATAAGTTAAGATCAGTTAAGATCAACTAAATTAAGTCAAATATAAGTCAAAGTGGACAGACCCTTAGTGTTTCTTCGCTAGTCGTCCGCTCCTTCGCTCTCATCGATTTGGGTCGAACTCGTTTGCTCACCGTCGCCCTCATCCACTCTTCGCCAGTCGCCCTTCTACATTTCAAAACTCAACATCTCCGTTTTCGATCGTCCATCTTATTCAGGCAACTTTCGACGATTTCCTCCAAAATTTCAGGCAATTTTCGGCATCTGCCATCCTCCCTAACACTCTGTCTTTCTCTCTTCGATCAATTTCAGATCTGAGAAGCACTCTCTCTTCGAAGAATTCCAGATCTGGATGTCCGTCTGTTTATCTTAGTCGAGTCCATGGCCGAAATTAAGGTTGCGAGAGTGAGGCGGCTGAGATATGGGCTTCGATGCCTGCATCGAAAAAGAGTATTTGAGGATGTTTCTATTTTGGGTGGTGTTCTCTCTTGCTCGAGATGGCGTCGATGTCGAGCCTGGAAGCGTTGTGTGACTTAGTTGAGAGGGTAGGGAGGACTGAGTCATTGAGCCATGTTGGAGATTCTGGGATTCACGCTGGGATTTATCACCGTTTGATTATTGGCATTGCCATGGCAGAGGAGTTTATCACAGAGATCTTCAGGTAAAATTAGCTTAGAGGACCAACAAGGCCTATTGGAAAGAGCCTCATCTCAAAGTCTGATTTTCTTCTTATTATTTTTAATTTATGTTGTTGAACTTTTTCACTGAATTTGTATGTGGGTTTGATTGTTTATTGAGATCCAGTTGTTATAGATATGGATCAATGAGTAGGAGAGGGAGGTTGCAATTACAGTTTGTGCAATCTGATTGATTAAATTGAGAGATGATGGTTAGCAATTTAGGCACTTTGAGTTGTTCTACGCTTGTTCAACGAGATTGTTTATGTTGAAATGACTCTGGAATTTCTATATAGTTTGCAGGATAACTTTGAGTAGCAGTGGGATCCGAATTGTTTCATAGATACCATGGGAAATAGAAGCGTAAGGTTCATAGACACGATGCGAAGTAGAAGCGTAAGTTTAAGTATCTGTTTTGTGAAAGTTGGGATTTTTTTGGGCGTGTTTGTGTTCTTGTTTTTCAATTTTTGGGCGTAATTTTCTTGTTGCCTATTTATGTCATTTGGAGTGCCTTTCTGTGATCTTATAGTTACATGTGCAAGATTGACCATTTTTCTCACTATTTGAGCAGGTGAATCTTTATTTCTTTATAACAAAAGGGTCCTTCGAAATTTCCGTACTTAAATGTGATACTTGGATGAATGGTAGCGAAATAGAGTAATGGATGCCCTCTGGGGCTATGTTCGACCAAGAGATGGTATAAGGAAATTCTTTTGCGATGAATCCTATGGAAAGCAAGATAAGGTGATGGGTTATAGCATTAAGAGGTTAGTTTCCATATCTATGAAATGCTATTGTTTTTAGTTAACTGTAAATTCTTTATAGTGTGAAAAATTGTGATTAAGTATTGATAAAGAATTCATAGTTGCCATTTTAATTTCTTTTTATTATTTATTGATTCAATTATGGTTTTTGGTGATTCATATTTCATAGTATACTCCTTTGGTTCCATTGACACTGCCTCCTCTCCTCACTATCTACTCCCACCAGTTTTTCTTCGCTTATCCATTTCCAAGGTTTTAGTTCTTACTTGTTATCTCATTAGTCTTTTAGCCCCGAATATGTCATTGTGACCATGCGTCGTCTTCTGGAAACTTAGCTAGCTGACACAGACAAATCATCAACAATTCCACTAGCCGTTATTATTCGGATTCTAAATTCTAAAGCTTGCAGAGGTTTTTTTGGGTACAATATTGAAATACAAAATATGACCCATGTCCATCTGTTAATACTTTGGTTGAAGAACTAAAGAATACGTCGCTCTGTTTCCGGGGAAAGACTTGACTTATTCTATTTGCTGTAAAATTAAACCTTCTGACTCCCAAGTTTGGATGACAGAATCGTTAGTAATACCTTCATCTTGTGCAGTGTGCTCATGGCCGGCCGACAACAGTCCCTCTAGTGAACTTGCGGGCTTTACACACATAGATAACACAGCTTCTGATATCAAATGATGAGCCACGTGACTCATGGCATCGGTTGTCCCAACGTCAAATTAGTCTCGGTAGACTTCAAAGCAGTTATACCCTGCTAGAAGCTAGTCTACAGCAAAAAGAAATTTCTTAGGCTTGTACAGAAAAGATTTAGTGATAGGTGTAATTAAGTATTGATAAATTATTGTAGTGTTTACATTTAAAGTGTGTAATGAATGGTTGTATTTTGAGTGACATGAAAGTATTGTGATGTTTGGAAAATGAGTAACAGGAAATTATATTTGTTTGCATTTTGTATTTAATTTTTTAGGTGGATTTGAGCTATAAAATAATGAAAATATTACAGAATTTGTCATGACATTATGCAACGGTTCTCTGCTCAAAACCGTTGCATAATGTTATAACCTTATGCAACGGTAGCTTATGCAACAGATGAGGAATCGTTGCATAATGGTCATCAGAACCGTTGCGTAATATCCTGTCTGTAGTAGGGGAGTGTAGACAGTGGTGCAACGGGTGACTAAAGATACGTCGGACACACATTTTTCCTGTATGATGAAAATTTGGGATGCTAGTATATATATTACTTTCAGAACATGTTGAGTGTGCATGCATTATATATGAGATACGTGCAACAATCAATTGAAAATATGGCTTTAAAGTAATACACTTGTTCTTCTAATGTACAACTAATGACATCCGATTCTGTGCTCTTACTAATATTTACAAGTTACAAGACTTGGTACTCTTTTCCTTTATCCACCGGGCTTGTTCATGCAAGCTGGTGTTACAGGCTTACAGCAGGTGTAACTTCAAAATCCAAGTCTGGCCTATAGTATGATTCGGTCACCTGCAAGATAAACAATTTGCTATATAACTAGCAACTAAGAACTAGGAAGTTCATTTGATTAAAAAAAAGAACCAGGAAATTCATGCAAAGGTGGCATAAAAGATATGTCAGAAAAACAATTAGATATCTTACTGTAAGTATTTTATCTACTTACATTAGTCTATATAGCCCGGACTTTTCTTCGATTTTCATGTGTCTAATTAAGCTCCTACTATATATACGTTCAAATATATGCTTCGTGTACCATTTTTTATAGGTGATACAGATGATATCGTCTGTGATCTATACAGGCCTCTTTGATCTGGAATTACTATTATCCAGTAGGATAGTCTTATTGTTGTTCGGAAATGCAACAACAGGAAATAAACTGATGAAATGATTTCGGCTATATATATATATATGGTGTAATTAGTATATATACACAAAGAGGAGCACTCGGTTGAGAACCCTTAATTATTCAAGAACTTGAAAATTCAAATCTCATCATTAAATCATGATGAATATTTAAATGTGCATGTGAAACATGTCCAAAAAGAAAAGTCAAATTCGGTGGCTTTGACTTTGCATTAAATGCAATTTTGAATATGCACATGGAACACGTGTCACCTCCAAAATAACTAGATAACTAGATAGTGCATTTTCAAATGTGAGATTTGAATTCTCAAATTCTCGAGAAAAAAAAGTTTTCATTTGATAGCTCATCTATACAAAATACGTATACCTCATTTGCATAAATATAAATCTTCCGGGTGAAGTTCTCTTTCGTGTCTGCAACTTCTAGAACATGTAAAAATATATTCACACATTTAAGTCTTATAATACAGTTCTTTTCTCCGCCAACTCCTGCAAAAAAAAAAAAAAAATTTCTTGTCATGTAAATCAGGACTACATAGTACATACAGACCTTTTTTTTAAGATGAGGGACAAAGTACATAACAACTCATATCTATGCAATTTAATTTGCATATGAACTGAAATGGTTGATAAGCAAGCAATTATTGAGAGGTAAAAAAAAGGAAAGGAAAAATAATATATATGCTTTCTTACAATCAAAAGTTGCCCAGGATTCACTAGTTGGAGTTGAAAAGTTAGAAGTTGGTCGTTTTGAGTCCGGGGAATATAACAATTTATAAAGCTCTGCTCCACCATCCATCCTTTTCTGAAAATCATTACTCGTTGTTCCTGTAGGAATCAGATTTCCGACCTTCATATTCATGTCCATTGAGGCCTATTTCAAAGTTAGGGAACCAGTGTATCACTTGCATTCTAATTTCTAGCTATAATGCAAATACCGAAGGAAAAAAAACAGTGATGGAACCAGTTACCCCTCTAGTTCGGGAAGCTGCAGGCAGACTGATTTGTGTCATGTGCTTAGTGATAACTTGTTCCTCAAGCGAAAGCTTTCTAGTTTTTTTCAGATTGTTAATAACCCCGACAGAAGCTGCTGGTACCATTTTGGCATCAAAACCATCTAATACAGGTTGTAAAATTGATTTCGCAGCCCCTTTAAGAATCCATTTTCGTTCCTCGTACCTTGTTTTCCAATCACCCCAAAATATAAATTAAAATGTCAATAAATCCAGAGTACTAAGGAGGCCGTGACTTACTTTGCTCGAATGAATCTTGCTATTTCACTTCTATCACAATTTGGAGGTATCTCTGCTTCCCAATAGCTATTAGACTTCTGGTTTCCAACAGCTGCAAAATAAAAGCACGCATGGTGAATCGGTAGAAATATTTTCATCGTACACATAAATATATCACAAAAACACAACTTGGAGGGATTTTTGTTCTTACACTGCATGAAAGAAACCTGCTCTGGAAGCCAAGTATCCAAAGTTGTAGACCGTACCTAGAGAGTATACCAGAAAATCCAGAGCATACAATAGACAAGATATTATAGATATCGCAAATTAGGTGTGAAATAAAGGTTTATCATGAAGGCGAGAGGGCGAAAATTAGTACTTTTGATATATGCACTCCAAGATTGCGATGAATTCCTGAACACATTATGCATATGAAAATTCCCAGGTTTACACTCGCCCATCTTGGAGCCCTGATGCGAACATAAATTGTGGAATGTTGATTTTATTTATATATATACTAAAATCGACATGCAGTGGGTTCTGTTTAGAAGGTGCTTACTTTCTTCCACAATCAGCACATTCCCTGTTTTCTGGTAGCCTAAGCAAACTCTCTAAGATCTGAGTCCACGATCAAATATTAAAATTGGAAAGAAGACTAGCTATGAATAAACCTGCAGTGAAAAATAAAATACCTTTGTGTGCCTGGCATTGAGCTCCTTGGAGACCGAAGCTTTTTCGTTCATGGTGTTTTGGCCGAATACGGAAAAAAGAAAAACTTCAGGCATAGAAGAACCAAGAGGGAGAAGGAGGAGTGAGAAAGAAGAAGAAGAAGTCCAGCCGAACATTTCCCCTAGCGGGTTATTCGGGCTGCCTCTTGCACTACATTTCATTTTATAGGTTGTTTCTTTTCTTATTTTAATCATTGTCAAAATAAAATATATCATATATAGTTGTGTAGAAAATAAGATACTATTCAATTTCACATTTTTTTTATCGAAATTGTTTCCAAATAAGACAAAATTACGAGTTCATTTCTTCACCTACTCAATCTTCACATTCGTTTTTCAAAATGCATAATTTTCTTAAGGTGTTGATGCCTACCGCACCTAAGACTTAAGTCGCTGTTACCAACGGCACTTTAGGCTACATGACATCTTCCAAAACAACCTTCGATCAAAAAAATATTCCAAATTTGTTAAAACGATTAAAAATCTAGCGAAGCCTCCGTTAAAGCCTGTGTCGTTCTTTATTCGTCTCTTTTGCTAGTTACCCTATATATGAAGCCTATGTTAAAGCTCAAATTTGATCGGCCAAAGTTCACGCTAGGTATGCTGATCGGAGCTGAATTCGTTGTCTAGATTGGAGGGTCATAAGGATGAGGTGGACTAGTGTTCTAGAAAGTTCTTATTGAAAGTATGCTTCGCTACGTTTTGCATAATTACGCGTGGGAGTTAGATGAGTTGGATTATGGTACGGATATTGGTGTTCTTAGGTCAAATTCGATGCTTGTGTTCTTCTCTCTAAAATGTTAAATTGGATGCGTGTGTTCTCTCTCAAATGTGAAATTAATGTCAAGTCGTTCTCGAGATGTATGCGCTAATGTATAAAGGTATTTCGTTAATGGATGATAATGAGGAGGTAATTATGAGGGATTCCTCATGCATGGGCCAGACGATACTAGGGGATCAACGGAGATGACACTATGACAGATTGTGCCTTAGACGACAGTACTTTGATGTAGTCATATAAGCGTGTGTCACATAAGACTTCTTACACGACTGAGAAAAAATTACCTTACATATAGGGTATCTTATGTGACTCATGCTTATATGACGGACCAAAGTTTGTCATTTAAGTGACCTTATATGACAAGACCTTTATGTGATTCACTGACTCTGTCACTTAAGAGTCCTTACGTGACTATAGTACGTTGTTGTTGTGTCACATAAAGGACATCATAAAAAGCCACGTCAGCGGTAGATATTTGAAATCCGTTGACTATTTTATGGTCAAACAAGTTTTTGATGCATTGATGTCGGTAGGTACACCAATTATTTCTTAAGCGGCACAAATATTCAACGTCAGTCGCATAAGGACACGTCATTAATTGTAAAAATATAAACACAACACCTACCTTCTATCTTCTCCCCATCATCTCCATTTTTCTCCTCCACGGTCGAACTCGTCTTCTCAGCCACTCCTCCACCCAGATCAGAAAGGTAAATACATTTCAAATGTATTTTGAGTTGCAAATGGTAGTCCCTTGCAGAATACTTTGATTTTTTTCAAAATAAGGAGTATTATATGTATATATGCATGTGTGGGGAGAGGACGACCCTTTTAGACGAGTTGCGTGTAGCAGGTCCCCCACATATGTTCAATAAGTTGTCTTCCATGTATAAATGTATGTAGGGTTCATACAAAACGTTCATTTTCCATCATAAAATGTCATCATGTTTTGGTTATGTACTTTGTATATATATATTAACTTTGTTCCTTATTTTTTGTGTTGTATGATCATCATTTTGAAGGTGCATTTCAATTATAGCCAATGTATAAGAGTTGGATGGGATCGGAAAGGGGTACAACTCATTACATTCAAGGGGTTATTGAATTTGTTGAGTTTGCAAAGCAAAGTGGAGAAGATACACATGTTTGTCCATGTAGAAGGTGTTTGATGATTAGAGACAGAATTACATCGAAGGACATATTTGTCCATTAGATAAACTATGGGACCATTTGATTAACTATGGGATGATGAATGGTTACAATACATGGCACTACAAATTTTGGCCGAAATTGACGAGAACAAAAATTCATCGTGCAGTTGTCGTATGAGGGCGACAGACGAGAACATTACAATGACAATCGAAGTTATCGTAATTTTCATTGACGTAAGGATTTTACGATAACGGTACGATACGCCGTACGAGGATATTACGATAACATTACGAGAAATATTTATTGTCGTCGTAAAGCTGTGGCAGCATTATCGTACGCTGTATACGATAACCTTGCGATGCCTTCCACTTTTCACATTTTGTTAAACGCAACGTTTTTGTAATTGCTATTAAAATATCCTGGATTTTTGATATAAAAAAATTAATTAATTAATTATCATAAATCATAAAATACCCTGGATTTTTGTTACCAAAAAGTAATTGCTATTAAAATATCCTGAAATTTTTTCACAGATTACAATATAATGTATTTTGTCCATCGTAGTCAGCTATACCCTGGAGTTTTAGCCTCCAAAATGTTGTTCACTAAAGGCTTAAAGACTAATCAATTATAACCTGATGCTGCGGCTGGAACTTCATCATCTGTTGGAACTTCATCATCTGTTGGTGCTTCTCCTGGAGCCGCGTCACGTGTTGGACTACCACATCAAGCTGCGGGTTCGAAGAGGGCTCGGGGGAAGTAATATGCTGCGACGCAAGCCTTTGGAACTTTGAACTTCCGCTAAAATGGCAGCAGACCTGATGAATTTGGGAAGCTTAGTTCTCTTGTTCATCCCCAGTATTTCCGATTGAACATTCGAAATCCAAAGCCTGGGTACCCGACCATCATAGTCAGCTCTAAGAGCGTCATGTGCTTTCTTCCGTGGGCGCTGACATGAAACATAAATAATCCTTCAGTTTATTGTTTCTCACAATCAGAAAATAGTTGCATAAAATAGAATAGAATCATAAATCGCTTAAAACTCAACATAGAAAAACAAGCAAAATGAGACAACTTGTTTAAAATAACTGAAAATGAAAAGAATGCATCACTAGTTGACGCAACTCACAGGATGAACATAAAATAACTGAGCATGGAAAAGTGAGGGTGCAAGTGACAACTTGTATGTATATTAATTTCAAACCAAACATGTCCTATCTCTTCACAGCATAACTCGGTGACGCTAATCGAGGAGATAGTCTACTAACGTTTTATACAAACATAATTTTTAAACTAATTATGCACTTCAGCAAACAAACTAGTGAAGGCAGACAAACTAACTAATTGATATCAACCTCATAATGAAGCATGGATACCACAATGGGATAACCACTCTACCAAGTAGACAAAGTGATGAAGAATGAGGTACCAAGTTGTGTACAAATTGACGAATAGGAACTTCTCATAATCACAAAAAACAAGTAAAGGTAATTAATCAACTCATGAGCCAACCAAGACCAAACCACTGGAAGTCCATAATTGGACAGAGAACTTAAATGTTAATTCCTGTACACAAAAATGTTATTAATGTGAAACAAAGTGTCAAGTGGATCACAGGGATAACGATTGGAAAATTGGCAACAAATTAACAAGGAATATCACTGGAAGACTGACTCTCAAGATACGCAAACAAAGTCACTGAAACCGAAACCCTAGATCTACTGTCATATGAAATTGAAGTGCCGAAGTTACCTGGTTCGTAAGCGGAATGGGATACGAACAACCGCAATTAGCCACTGGTGAAAAAAGATACCGGCGAAATCGATTGCAATAAGAGCCATGTCCCACAGTATGCTGGGTATTGCATAAAACTTGCATTGCGATCGACATCGCAGATCGACTCATACATATCTACGGATCTAGTAATATTCTTGTCAGCAATCAGACCAAAAATGGATATACATATATATCCATGACAGTTCAGGAAATATATTAGCTTCTGAGCTAACAAAGTTCAATAAGATACTCTAACCTGAAGAAGTAAGCCTAAAATCACTGTAAAGAACATGTGTTTGTATTCCCTTAGGCAGCTTCACCTCTGTTATAGTCACCAACTCTTCCAAGTGAATATGGGCAGCTTCACCTCCCATATGAGCAGAGCAGCTCCTTTTTTGCAGGCTAACCCCGTCCAACTGGATAGCTGTCCATCCGAGAAACCAATTTCATCCATGTCTTCAGTTGGCTCACATGTTCCATGAAAGAGTAATGTCAGTCAACAACTAATTTGGATATCATTTTGGCCATAATACACTTCTAGAACATAAGGCTAAGGTGAATAAGAATACATGAAAATTGCAGGGTCAAAGGCATCAAATGCCATGTAACAACAGGCAACCAGCATGACATCAAATCAAACAAATAACAGTATTACTTGAAATGAACAGCAAATGTTAGCAAACCGGTAGCATCTACTTAGTGACATTAACTTCACACATTAACACCGGGTAAGTACACAGCCATTAACAGATAAGCGGGATATCAGAAATTGTGATGGTTCCATAACAAACACCTCACACAAGCATGCGCTAACCCTAAACTCGAAAACAAAAAACGACTAGAAGATACTATTAACCCTAAATCTAGCCCTCGACGAAATCGAGACAGTGAAATTACCTGTTCGCTTCGTAAACGGCTGGTAGGAACGGATTAAGCGGCTGCGGCAAAAGGAAAATTGGGATCTATGGTTTGCGGCGACTATGTATGCGAGGGGGTTGTGAGAAGGTCGTGTTTAGGCGGAAATGAAAAGAGAGCAATTAAGGACTTCGCATTTTTTTCAGTCAAATGTAAGCGGCAATTGAAAGACTGGAATTGGACATTACAATAGCATTAAGATAACTTAGCGTTATCGCATAACTCAGTTATCGTAAATTTGACGCAACGTTGCCGTATAAATTCCCTGTTATCGCATTTGTTGTGGTATTGTTATCGTAAATAATTACGATAACCATGGTTATCGTAAGATTATTATCGTCAATTTCGACCAAAATTTGTAGTGTGGACATCACATGTTGAAGACAGTAGTGAACCTTCAGCGTACATCTTGAGGCAACAATGGCTTGCGGAGAGGTATAGTGAAAGTAGTAGCAGTGGCAGAGGGCATCCGCAAGGGAACTCGACTATGGATATTATTCGAGATACATTTCCCTTTTAACATATGGATCATGAGGATCAGATGAATATTGATACAGATGATGGTGACTTAGGGAGTAAGATGGCTTACAAAAGGTACACCAATCTTATAGATGAAGCTCAGACACCATTATATAGTGGTGATAACACCATTCTAGAAACTATTTTGAGGGCAATGCAACTGAAAGTTGAGAGTCGAATGTCAGACAAGAGCTTCAATAAATATCTACAGGTCACTAAAGCAATTCTACCTCGCGATAACAAGTACCCAAGTTCTTATAAAGATGTGAAAAAAGTTTTGAAGAATATGGGGCTGGGTTATGAAACAATACATGCTTGCGAGTATGGTTGCATATTGTACTACAAGGAGAATACGGATCTACTTAGTTGCCCCGTGTGTGGAGAGGAACGGTACCCTACAATTGGAAGTCAAAGAAAGGTTCCAAAGAAGACGATCAAGTACTTCCCATTGACTCCTAGACTAAGCACCTATATATGTCACCGTGTCTATCGAGGCATATGAGGTGGCACGCCGAAAGAAACGTTGATTATCCGGATTACATTAGGCAACCCGCAGATGGGGAATCATATCAAACATTTGACAAGGAATTTCCAGACTTTGCAAATGAGAAGAGGAATGTCCGACTTGGGTTAGCAACTGATGGTTTCAATCCATTCGGTGCATCGGGCCTATCCCACAGCACATGGCCCCTTGTTCTTATTCCTTACAATGTGCCACCACATGTATGTATGAAGAAAGAGTTGAACATACTTTGTATGTTGTTATCAAGACCGAAATCTCCTGGAAAATGCTTGAACGTCTTCATGAGGCCTCTTATTGAAGAGTTGAAGATGTTATGGGAGGATGGAGTGTATACTTTTGATCGAAGTGATGGTTCTTCGTTCATTATGAAAGCAGCGGTGATGTGGACTATTAGTGACTTTCCGGGTCTAGGCATGTTGGGAGGCCTTAAGACATAAGGATACAAATCTTGTCTCTTATGTCTATATGAAATTGATGCTGTGCATCTAACAGGCAGAATGTCATATCAAGGACACCATAGATGGCTCCCTAGTGGTCATGGCTGGACGTATGCAGCCAGTATATTTAATGGGAGAATTGAGACTAGGGATCCACCTACATCATTTTCTGGTCTCGATATATTCTACCAAATTATGGGTCATGATTATACCACTCTTAGCTTGCATCCAAAGTTTAAACCCAGAGGAAGCATAGAGAGGCTTTGTTGGACATACATTTCTACATTTTACGAGTTGCCTTACTAGCAAACATTTTCTCGACCTTACTCACTTGATGTGATGCATATTGAGAAGAATGTTTTTGACAACATAATCGGCACGATACTTTGTCTGGAGGGTAAGACTAAGGATGATGTAAAGGCTCTTAAAAGGGTTGGAAGAGCAAGGGGTCTGACAAAAATTATGGTTCAAACCAACCGGTTCAACTTCAAGGAGAGGTAAAGAAAAGGTTACACGGGCACCTTACATAGTCACTCCGAGTGACAAGGTTGAGATACTTGAATATATGAAAGATGCTAAGTATCCATCAGGATATGCAGGAAGCCTAAGGAGCAAGATTAATGTTGATGACAAAAAATTCATTGGGTTGAAGACACATGATTGTCACGTGTTGTTCCAACGCCTGTTGCTGGTTTATATTCGACCTTACTTGCCATGTAATGTGGTTGACCTGCTTATAGCATTATCCCACTGGTTTTGGCGGCTTTGCTGTAGAGAGTTTAAAAAAGAGGAGGTCCATCAATTGAAGTTGGATATAGTGAAGATTTTATGTCAATTAGAGAGGATTTTTCCACCGGCATTTTTTACCATAATGGTACACCTTATGGTTCAGTTGCCTGATCAAATTATTTTGAAGGGGCCAGTACACTTTAGTTTGATGTATCCCATGGAAAGGTATTGAAAACTTCTTTTATTACCTCATATGAACATATACATATGTGTCATGCATCGCTTAATTATGTCTTGAATTATATGCATGCAACTTAGACAGACAAGAAGTTTGTGAGGAACACACGGTATCCAGAAGGATGTATTGCAGAGCAATACATTGCACAAGAGTGTGTAATGTACTGTAAGTTGTACATGGGGGAGATTGAAGATTCTGACAATAAAGAGGAGGAGGAGGGGGAGGAGTATTGAAACATCTCAGTTGTTTTGCATGTTATCAAGCCAATGAGCCACAATCAAAGGGTTCGGCTCAATAATAATGACATCGATGTGATTCATTTGTGTGTCATTGAAAATTGTGAGGAGGCAAAAGAGTATGTTAAACAATATTTGGAGGATTTCTACTAGGCTTGGGCTCGGTTCGGTTCGGTCCTAAATTTGGTGAAAACCGACCAGAAACCCGAAAATTCGGTTCGGGTCGGGTTCGGTCTTTTTGAAAGTGAAAACCGACCAAAGCTCGATTTTTCAGGTTTCGGGTCGGTTTGGTCTTTTTCAGGTTTTTTTAGTGATTTTTCGGTTTTTTTCAGGTTCGGGTCGGGTTTTTTTTGGGTTTTCATGATTTTTCGGTCTTTTTTCAGTCTTTTTCTGTAAATTGACAGAAAACACATATTTTCGGTTCGGGTCGGGCTTTCGGTCCGAGAAAAAAGCAAAACCGAGACCGAACTGTATATCACCATTCGGTTTGGTCTTTTTTTCGGTCCGGTTTTTGGTACGAGAAGAACCGGCCCGTTCGGGCTTTTTTCAGTTCGATTCGGGTCGGGTTCGGTCTTTTCGGGTCTGCACGCCCAGCCCTAATTTCTACCAGGAAAATCCTCATGCCGATAATGACTCTCGAATTGATCATTTCCATTCTTATTTTGTTCACAAGGTAAACATTTAATTACATTGTTAGAATGATGTCCTTATTTTCAAAAGTGTGACTTGAATATATTGTTTTTATTTGATTATGTGCTGATGACTACATTAAGAAATGAAGGATCAGTTGCTTATTCCGTAAAACTTCTCTGTATTGGCATATAAGCCACAATTCTGGTCATGTTACACATTGTGTGGTAAATGGCTTAAAGTTCGTTGTATGGGAGAAGGACCAACATTTGAAGACACAAAACAGTGGTGTACTTGTTAAAGCAGGTGAGTATATGTTCTATAATATTTACAAATAACCATCGGCTCAATAATAATGACATCGATGTGATTCATTGGTGTGTCATTGAAAATTGTGAGGAGGCAAAAGAGTATGTTAAACAACATCTGGAGGATTTCTACTAGGAAAATCCTCATGCCGATAATGACTCTCGAATTGATCATTTCCATTCTTATTTTGTTCACAAGGTAAAAATTTAATTACATTGTTAGAATGATGTCCTTATTTTCAAAAGTGTGACTTAAATATATTGTTTTTATTTGATTATGTGCAGATGACTACATTAAGAAATGAAGGATCAGATGCTTATTCCGTAGAACTTCACATATTGGCATATAAGCCACAATTCTGGTCGTGTTACACACATTGAGTGGTAAATGGCTTAAAGTTCGTTGTATGGGAGAAGGACCAACATTTTAAGACACAAAACAGTGGCGTACTTGTTAAAGCATGTGAGTATGTATATGTTCTATAATATTTACAAATAACCATTTGTGAGCAATAAAAAAATTTTACTTGTTGGGTCGTTATTTATTTTTTCAGGGGATATTAACTATTATGGTGTTTTACTTAATGTTATCGAGCTCAAGTATGCAAAGGGAATGTCGGTTGTTATCTTCATATGCAAGTGGTTTAATACGGATCCAAATGAAGGTGGAAACATAAAGCTGGACCATGGAATTTTGTCGATTGATACATCGAACACATGGTACGATGATGCTCCATATTGCATTATTGCAAAACACGCACAACAAGTGTTCTATTTAGAAGATCCAAAATTTGGGGATAATTGGAAAGTTGTCAATGTTCAAAGAGGCACTTATAGTGACTCATGTCTTTCAACTAATGAGAATTCACATGTTGTGGAGGTAGAATATCAAGAAGATGCCACAACAAAGGTTCCCCCTTACATGTCCAATGTGGTTGATGAAGATAATGACGAAATGATGACAAAGTGTTATGATGTTCCCTTAAGTGGCATGTATTTGGCAAAACGTAGCTTAGACAGTTCGAGCAGGTGTTCAGGGGTAGTTCGAACAATATCCTGGTACTCCTGTACAGCGTGATCAAGACGCGAGGATATACCCGAGGATATTTTCCGGAAGATATTGGTAACGAAGATTTCGACAAGTGGAAGTCGGCCTGCGACTTATTCGAGCATTAGATATTCGAATGAATATCTACATTGAAGATGGCGCGACTTACTTGGAAAGAAGACTTCGTCTATTCTTCCGATCGATTTATGAAAGATATACATCAAATATTCAGTAATCAATTCCGAAATATTTGATGGATTATCTTGTGCGAATTAGGGTTTCGCTCGAGCATATAAATACAATGCAAGGGCAACCCTAATTCTCATCGCTTTCAAAGATCAATTATACACGAGCATATCCTGCTGATTGGAGAAGAAGAAAGCGACGGCCGGTTGTGTTTTCTCATTGAGAATACACCGGTGCAAGTACAGTCTGTTCAAGTGCAACACAGACTATCTGAAGCGTATCAACTGCCGCACACAACAAAGGTGAACAAGCTTTCGAGAGAAAGCATCCGAGCTTCTGGAGAAGGTCGAGAACGTTCAGACTGCAGGTTATGAACGAAGGGGATCGAGGGGAATTGCGGTGAACCTCGGTTGCAAATCTGAGAGACGGAGTATAGAGGTTAGGCTATTACAAGGTGTAAGTGTAAGTCCCTGTGGAAACCCTATACTCGTAATAAAGATTTGCTGTCCCTTTTTCGGGTGTGGGAAACCCCCCAGAGTAGGCGGAGCCGAACTGGGTTATCAGTCTGTGTCTCTACTGCCTTTATCTGTTTGCAGAACTGTTGTGATAAGAGTTTAACCTCTGTGTGTTGAACTGTTGTGCAAAGAGTCCCAGGTCTGTCGAAACACTACCTTGGACACAAGCTTGAACAGGGGACATAATTTCAATTGGTATCAGAGCAAGTCACTCGACACACTGAGTGGGATCCTGAACTGTTCAAGATGATTCTGAAGGAAGGACAAAGCATAACCAGACCCCCGCTGCTCGAAGGATCAAACTATGCCACATGGAAGCCTGTGATGAGATCTTTTCTAAAATCACTAGACGAAAAGGCATGGAAGGCTGTTCTGAAAGGGTGGACGGAACCCATAATGAACAATCTCACTGGAGAACCGATCGCCAAACCAAAAGCTCTGTGGACAGAAGAGGAGGACAAAGCTTCCATGGCAACTCAAAGGCAATGAACACAATTTTCTCGGCAGTAGATGAAAACGTCATGAAGCTAATCATTAACTGTGAAGTGGCCAAGGAAGCATGGGATATCCTCCAAACAGCGTTTGAAGGAACAGACAAAGTTCGCAACTCCCGCATGCAAGCTATCACAACCAGGTTCGAAGAGATGAAGATGAAGGAGAGTGAAACCATCACTGAGTACAACACCAGAGTCCTGGAACTGTCCAACGAGGCATCTGCACTAGGGAAACCCATCGATGAAGAAAGATTGGCCAGTAAGGTCCTAAGGTCTCTTCCTCCGAGATTTGCCATGAAAGTCACGACCATTGAGGAAATGCATGATATCACCACACTGAACTTAGACGAGCAAATGGGTTCTCTCAGAACTTATGAGATCAATCATGACATCCAAACCGGAGAAGAGAAGGGAATCGCTCTTAAAGCAGATATAACGGAAGACAAACTGGATTCTGGGTGCACCACTAAGCAACTAGCCATGATGGCACAAAACTTTGGAAGAATGGTGCGGAAAATCAACAGACGTGGTCCAGAACAAGGTCAGTCTTCATCAACTGGTTACCGAAACTGGAAATCCAGCAGGCCAAGGTCTACTGATTTGAGGCAAGACTTGTCTGACAAAGGAAAAGAAGAGATTCAGTGTCATGAATGCAAGGGTTTCGGCCACATTGCTTCACAGTGTGCAAACACTCTCATGAAGAAGAAGGCGATGATGGTAAGCTTCAGCGACAGTGAGTCAGACGAAGAAAAAGGTGAAACCACAAACTTTGTGGCCTTTGTCACAACTCTAGATGAATGCAGCAGCACAAGTGAAACTGTTCCACCTCAGCCGGAACTCCCAGGTGAAGACCCCTCAGACAGTGACAATGAAGAACTCACGCAGGACTCTCTGGCACAGACATATAAAGATCTTTATGAGAAGTGGCTGCTTCTGATCAAAATAAACAAGAAGCTAAATGACACAGTGGCAAGTGTCACTATGGAAAAGGACAAGGTATGGCAGGAGGTCGAGATACTGCTGACACTAAAGGCAGAACTGGAAGGTACAATCAACTCACTGACTTCTCAACTAGCTGAGATAAAATAGGAAAGGCAGGATCTTCTTGTTCAGAAAACGGAACTCCTGGGTACTGTCTCCTCTCTAAAAGTCGAAATAGAGAAGGATCGGGACAATCATCCTGTAGGCATGGCGGGCCTGAGAAAAACCATCGTTGATCTACAGCGCAAAGAAATGTTCCAACTAAGGAAGGTAGAACAGCTGGAACTTCAGCTAGAATCTGAGAAGATGGAACACTCTGACACTAGGGAGGAACTCAATCACCTCAAACAGTCGGTAAGAATGCTTAACTCTGGCACTAAAAACTTAAATGATATTCTTAGATCCCAGAGAATGGAGTCCGGACACAGAGGATTGGGGTTCACAGGAGAAGGCAGCTCAAAAGGTACGACGCTTGTTAAAACCAGACCGGTGTCGGAACAGAAGACAGAATAGAAGGTAAGATAGCATCCCAGACGGAAAATAGATCTGCAACAAGAACAACCAAACAGTGGTCAAAGAAGGGATGGTACGATGCACTTCGGCTCTCATTCAGCGCAAAGGAAAGAATGGCGCACTTGCTGGTTTTGCAATCAGATGGGACACATTAAACTAAAGTGTCGCCTGTTTTTAGCCGAACGACGTGCTTTCCAGCAACGAACCACATCGCAACAGAAACAGGTCTGGGTTCAAAAGGCAGACCGAACCGTTTGCATGGTAGCCTGTTACACCTCAAACTACTCATCACATGATAGTTGGCTCTTCGACAGCGGATGCTCCGCACACATGACAGGTTACTCTCAATATCTTACCCATATTAGACCTGTTGAGCATACGTGGCGTGTCACCTTCGGGGATGGTGAAAAGGGTCAGGTGATCGGCTGTGGGACATTGATGGTTCCGGATCTCCCTACACTCAAGAACACCCTCCTTGTTAAGGGACTGACCAGGAATCTTATCAGCATCAGTCAACTATGCGACGATGGACACTATGTGTCATTCTCCAGCTACTCATGTCTTGTACTAGACCAGAATGGCGATACACTGATGAAAGGAAAAAGGGATGCCAACAACTGCTATACTATTAGGATGGGTCTAACGAAGTCAATGTACAATGAGAACCATGGCCAGCAACAGGTTGCTCTCCCATGTGCAAACGCACAACCTAGTTTTCTGCGAGGGGGAGTGGATAAGACCTTGCACACAAGATCTGATTGTCGATGCGCACAAATCAAGGTTGCCGGGTGTCTCAGGAAGCTGTTGAATCAGACGGTGGTACAGTTGCAACAGGAGTTCGTACACTGCCCACAAAAATGTTCCTGGAGCCGTACAAGAAAATATGAATGCTCACGAAAGATGGTAACTCTGAGGCAGCATACTTGTGTCAAACCATATGGCAGGTCACGGAGTGGAACACCCAGATCCCCAGGGGGTCTATGTGGTGTCAACCACTGAAAGCTTCCGACGGTGGTTAGTCATAGTTGAATCTCCAGCTAAAACAGTTGGACTGACCACCTAATAAAGAGAGCTGGAACAGAAGTCTCAACAAAATGTTTCTTAATATCCTTGAAGATTTTTTCGGTTGACGGTTTTGGAAAGCTGAAGAGTCATATAGACAAATTTGATTTTTGAAAAATCAAATTCATTCCCTGAGTATCGTCTTCTCTCTCTCGAAAACCCTAGAATGGAACTTCCCTCTCAACTGCTCTTTCCTCAACCGACAATGGTGAACACCAGGAAGTCAGCAAAATCCAGTGCTAAATCTGCGGAGAAAATCAAATAAAGCATGCAGACCTCAAAGGCATTGGCGGCGAAATCAAAGATTCCGAAATCAAAAGCTGTGAAGATGAAAAAGGCGTCGCCTTTACACTCAGTCACCGAATCTTTGGCAAAGAGAAGTCTGTTGAAGGAGTTACCGCTGGAATCCCTCAGCCAGGCACAGTGGATTCAACTCCACAGGCTCAGGTAAATCCCAATATTCCTTCTGTCTCTGCGAATATCCCCGTTGTTGAAAAATCTGTGCTGAATAAAGAAACAAGTGTGGAGGGTGAGAAGGTTGTTGAGTCGATTGACGGTGTTGAAGCCAGAA
The DNA here is from genome assembly GCA_033675215.1 of Rhodiola kirilowii. NCBI lineage: Eukaryota > Viridiplantae > Streptophyta > Magnoliopsida > Saxifragales > Crassulaceae > Rhodiola > Rhodiola kirilowii. The sequence goes on from CM066193.1 coordinate 36,473,552, forward strand.
GGGCTGTAATTGGAGATAATGAGAGTGGTAGGGCTGTGACGGTTGACAAAGCCGGTAGTGGGGTTTCTAAGAAGAAGTCTGTCAAGAGTGTGGAAGAAGAGGAACCCAGCAAGGGGGCTGGAGGCTCAAGAACGTGGAGAGAAAAGATTTTCGCCACAGGATACATTCCTCCGAAGGCTGGTCACAGGAAGAAGGTGAAGCGGGCCAGTGACTCTCCCAGAAAATATCTTGCCCAGATTTATGCCACTCGAGGAAGGAAGATTGCAATGTCCGATGAAGAAACAGAGAAGTTCAACGAGTCCTCGGGGAAGAGGAATGTGGTAATGAGTGATGCTGATCCATCTGAGAACCTAGGAATAACTACTGAAGAAGGTAGCAGTTTGGATGCTGAAGCTATGACAGAAGAAATTAATCCATCAAGGAAGACGGATGTGTTGAAAGAATCAGACCCAGCAGAAAAAAAGATGACGAATTAGAGAAGTTATACAAAGACATTAATGATGTCATGGAAGACCTGGAAAAGGAAAAGGATCAGGAAGTGACAAGTCCGGAAGAGGTTCAGGCTGTTGGGGAAAAAGAATCTGATGTAGAAAAAGCTACAAGTGATCCACCTATGGAACCAAGTGGTCAGTCTGGTGTTGAGACTGGAAAAGCTACAGAGAAAGCTGCAAGCGGTTCAACAGTGGAACCCTCTGTTCAGACTGAAGCTCAAACAGCACCAGCTCCAGAGGAAGGTCTGCGTAACCTGGGTATTGAAGCAGAAGAGTCTGGTACTGAAAAGGTCTCAAGTGCTCCAACAGTGGAACAGAGTGTTCAAACTGAAGATAAGACTGGAGTAGTTCCAGAGAAAGCAGTGAGTGAAGAAGCAATGACAGTTCATGATGATCGTCGTCGGGATCATTTGAAGGAGGATGAACCATCCATTCGTAAGGATGCCCCTACATCAGTAGCAGAAGGTGTTACCCTTTCAGAAGATGACCAAGACAGTGTTCCCCTTGTCAACCTCAAGAGGACAACGAAGGGGAAGGAAAAGAAAAAGGTTGCCTTTGCTACGTCTACAAAGGAACCAGCTCAGAAGGTTGCTGAGGTCAGTAGTGGTGCAGGGGGAGCTGGCTCTTCAAAGAAAGGAAAGCACGTTGCTGCAATTCCCATCTCTGAAGATGCTGGGAGATGTGAAGTCCCAGCCCCTGAATCTGAGGCTGTCCCAGTCGGTAAGGTCAAGAAAGGTGTGTGGTTCGTGAACAAAGAAGCTGCGTTGAAATGGGAATGTGTGCTGAAAAGCAAAATCATACCGGAGAGGCTACTGGATGCATCGAGTTACAAAGGGAAATAAGTGATTGAGGTGCTCAAAGAGTCGGATCTATTCTGGACGTTAGACAGATGCAAGCCATTCAACGAACAGCTGGTGCGTGAGGCCATGGCAAACTTGCCTCAAAAGTTTGGGGTCATTGGAGAGGCTGAGTATGGGGTCTTCTATGTAAGAGGAAGAAGGATCAAGATTGATCCAGAGCTGATCAATGTATACTTCTCCATGGACGACCCAGCTGTGGATGAAGAAGAATCCAGCCTCGAGAAGATAGTAAGCACCATCACTGTAGGCTCTGTTCAGTGGAGGCCTGAGTCAGTTGTGCATACAGCGGATCTATCCACGTTCTATTCAATGCTATTTTTTATAGCAGTGTTCAACTGGAGGCCGTCTACTCATCGCTCCACTGTCAATAAGGACATGGCCCAACTAATTTATCAGATAGGGAACAAGCTGAAGTTCAACCTGGGCAGAATAATGTTCAAACAGATTGCTGACCATGCTACATCGATGAGAACCCTGCACCAGATCTACTTTCCATCTCTGATTTATGAGCTGATTATTCATCAAGCCCCTGATTTGACAGCCTCGTCTGATCTTCTTACTAAAGCTCCCAGCAAATTCACAGTGGACCACAAGTTATACAAAGGGCGGCATGTGAATGATCTGAAAGGGGGGAGCAAGCCAGGTAAAGAAATTGGGGAATCCAGTCGAGGGGGAGCCAGAATGGGCGTGGATGAGAGGAGCAAACTACTGAAGGACCTCCAGGTTATCATTGCTGCGGACAAGGAACAGCGCCGCCGGATCAACAGGCTTGCTCGAGCACTCAGCTACCCCAGTGATGATGAATCAGAAGCTACTGCCTCTGAAGATGATTTTATTGAAGAAGCTTCTGATTGAATGTCCTCTTCAAACTTTCTCCCTGAACTATTTGTTTAAAACTATCGTTCTTAGTGCTTGTTCTGGCACATTTTGATTGTCTGTTCGAACTCGAATCGCACCCCTTGCTAGTTTATGGCAAAAAGGGGGAGTATTTTGGAGGAGACAATTCTTGTTTCCCTCAAAGTTGTCTACTGTCTAGATAGTTAGATAGACTTAGTTATCTAGTACATCTGGTTTTGCCAAAATGCCAAGGGGGAGATTGATGTTCCCTTAAGTGGCATGTATTTGGCAAAACGTAGCTTAGACAGTTCGAGCAGGTGTTCAGGGGGAGTTCGAACAATATCCTGGTACTCCTGTACAGCGTGATCAAGACGCGAGGATATACCCGAGGATATTTTCCGGAAGATATTGGCAACGAAGATTTCGACAAGTGGAAGTCGGCCTGCGACTTATTCGAGCATTAGATATTCGAATGAATATCTACATTAAAGATGGCGCGACTTACTTGGAAAGAAGACTTCGTATATTCTTCCGATCGATTTATGAAAGATATACATCAAATATTCAGGAATCAATTCCGAAATATTTGATGGGATTATCTTGTGCGAATTAGGGTTTCGCTCGAGCATATAAATACAATGCAAGGGCAACCCTAATTCTCATCGCTTTCAAAGATCAATTATACACGAGCATATCCTGCTGATTGGAGAAGAAGAAAGCGACGGCCGGTTGTGTTTTCTCATTGAGAATACACCGGTGCAAGTACAGTCTGTTCAAGTGCATCACAGACTGTCTGAAGCGTATCAACTGCCGCACACAACAAAGGTGAACAAGCTTTCGAGAGAAAGCATCCGAGCTTCTGGAGAAGGTCGAGAACGTTCAGACTGCAGGTTCTGAACGAAGGGGATCGAGGGGAATTGCGGTGAACCTCGGTTGCAAATCTGAGAGACGGAGTATAGAGGTTAGGCTATTACAAGGTGTAAGTGTAAGTCCCTGTGGAAACCCTATACTTGTAATAAAGATTTGCTGTCCCTTTTTCGGGTGTGGGAAACCCCCCCAGAGTAGGCGGAGCCGAACTGGGTTATCAGTCTGTGTGTCTCTACTGCCTTTATCTGTTTGCTGAACTGTTGTGATAAGAGTTCAACCTCTGTGTGTTGAACTGTTGTGCAAAGAGTCCCAGGTCTGTCGCAACACTACCTTGGACACAAGCTTGAACAGGGGACATAATTTCATGTTAGAAACTCCACGTGTTATTCCCCATTTATATGATTACTTTGATACACCAATCGAAGAAGATGAATAAGATTTTGAAGATGAAGATGAAGATGAAGAAGATGCTGGACTGCGATATGTAAGTGATCGTGATATAAGTTAGGATGATGATGACAATGGCATTAAAGAAGAAGAAGAATTTGATGAAGACGAGGATTGAGGATACTGGGAGTTGATGATGTTTTTTGGTTTCACTTTAGGACTGCTTTGTAAGAATTTGATGATGTTTTTTCCTTTCACTTTAGGACTGCTTTGTATTCTGAAAGTCATTTTCGCAAAGTCTGATCTACCTTATGTGACAAAGTATATGTGTGTAAGTCACATAAGCTTCCTGAAGTTTAGGCGGCGTGTCCCAAAAGTTAGGCGGGAAAATGAAATACACTGAAAATTTCAATTTAGGGTGTCATGTAAGTCAAATTAAATCTGAAGCATACGCGTGTCATAACCCAAAAAGCATACGCGTGTCTTAACCCAAAATCAAACTTATGTCTTGTAACTTATTAGGGTTCTCAAACAAATCCAAGACGGCTGTGTACTCTCTTTCTCCCTCCTCTCTTCCCTCGACACACATCCACCGTTCTCACCGCCATCAATCCCTCTCCATCCGTCCATCCTCTCGTCGACATACCAAACATGCCACCAAAGAAGAGAACACTACACGAGGTGACGGAGGCTACGAAGGCAAAAGGGACTATGAAGCTAAGGAGTCCGAGCTCTAGGAGGGCAGCGAAGATTCACACACCGGAACCGGCGACTAAGAAGCCTCCTATGGCTAAGAAACTGGTGACAACGCCTGCAACTTCGAAGAAGAGGCCGGCGAAGGTTGCAACTCCTAAGAAGCCAGTCCGAGCGAGTATAACAACCCCAACTAATGATGTTGTCCCAGCCGCTACTGGAGGTATGACAACCCCAAAGAAAGTACCTAGTAGGTCAGTACAAACAACCCTCCAACGTTCACCTAGATGTTCTAGCAAGCTTAGAATAGAAAAACCTAACAAAGATGCATCCCAAACCCTAGATTCACCAGTTTCTGAAAACATTAACGAATGCCCCCAGTTAGTTCCCCCACTTCCCCCCTCAAAATACCGTCGTACTGTGTCTTCCTCCCACTTAGCATATATCAACAACTATCACTCCCTTACACCTACACCTACTGTCTCTGATCAACCCCCTCTAATTGAACCAAGTGTTTAACCTGAAGAGACCCCAGTACCAACGCCAGCTTGAAATTATATCCCCTGTTCAAGCTTGTGTCCAGGGTACTGTTGCAACAGTCCTTGAACTCTTTGCACAACAGTTCAAGGTTCAGTTGCGACAGACCTTGAACTCTAGACACAAAAGTTCAGCAAACAGACAAAAGCAGTAGAACTCACAGACTGATAACCCAGTTTGGCCCCGCCTACTCTGGGGGGTTTCCCACACTCGAAAAAGGGACAGTAAATCTTTATTACGAGTATAGGGTTTCCGCAGGGACTTACACTTACACCTTGTAATAGCCTAACCTCAATACTTCGTCTCTCAGATTTGCAACCGAGGTTCACCGCAATTCCCCTCGATCCCCTTCGTTCAGAACCTGCAGTCCGAACGTTCTCGACCTTCTCCAGAAGCTCGGATGCTTTCTCTCGAAAGCTTTGATCACCTTTGTTGTGTGCGGCAGTTAATACGCTTCAGGCAGTCTGTGTTGCACTTGAGCAGACTGCACTTGCACTGATGTATTTCCAATGACAAAACACAACCGGTCATCGCTTTCTTCTTCGCCAATCAGCAGGATATGCTCGTGTGTATTTGATCTTTGAAAGCGACAAGAATTAGGGTTGCCCTTGCATTGTATTTATATGCTCGAGCAAAACCCTAATTCGCACAAGATAATCCCATCAAATATTTAGGAAATATTCCTAGATATTTGATGTATCTCTTTTGAATCGGTTGGAAGATAATCCGAAGTCTTCTTTCCCAAGTAAGCTTTGCCGCCTTAATGTAAATATTCATTCGAATATCTATTGCTCGAATAAGTCGCTGGCCGCCTTCAACTTGACGAGATCTTCGTAGTCCAATATCTTCCGGGAAATATCCGTGCGTCTTATCCACGCTGTGTATGAGTACTAGGATATGTTCGAACTCCCCTTGAACACCTGCTCGAACTGTCTAAGCTACGTTTTGCCAAATACATGCCACTTAAGGGAACATCACAGCTGATCTATCAAATGGCCCTAATGTACCAAGTGTGGAACCCTCTTCAGAGGGTGTGGAACGGTATGCTGAAAACAGTCAGCCAGTTAGCCAAAACGAGGAGGTTGATGAAGAACCACTTAGCATAAGCTGTAAGAAGAGGTCGCCTTCTGTGTCTGAAGAAGGTAATAACATTGTCAATTTATTAATTATCTTGGTAGTTTTGAATTACTTGTGTACTAATCTAATCTTATTTCAATGTTAATTATGCAAGACGGGCTTGAGGACGCACCCCCTGATTTTGAAGCTGAACCGTCTAAGAAGAGGAAGTGTCGGGGCGTGGTTTGTGGCTCGAAGATTGCTAATTTGGTTCACAAACTTGGGATGCAGATAAATGTGGAATGTTCTGTTGAAGCTACCAAAGCGTTAAAGGACGAGCTTGCAAGGGTTAAGGAAGAGGCTGCAAAAAAAGATGCCGAGTTTGAGGATAGGCTGAAGGCTCTTGAAGAAATGATGCGATGGGCTCCTTCTGGACATGGGGGTAATGCTTATGATGGTGCGAGTAACGCTCTCCGAACTCTCTGAATACTTATGATGATTTTCTGAACTTGTGGTTTTATGATGTGGACAAGTTTATCATGTAAACTGAATGCTGGATATGTCCAGCTATGTACTTTGTGATATGTTTTGTGTACTTATGAATCAGTTCTTTTGGTTGTCGTAGCACATTTGTAGTACTATTAGTCTATTACAATATCTACAATTATAACAGGAATGTTTTGCATTATCTTATGCGACTGTAAACAAAAAACATAATACCTTTATACGGCTCACTTATATGACTGCCATTGCTTCAATCACTTGTATGACTAACATTGCTTACACTCACTTATATGACTGACATTGCTTACAATCATACTTATGTGACTGAGACAATGACGCCATTTAATCTGTTCTTTGTGACTGACATTATATAATACAACTTATACGACACACTTTGAGTAGCAAAATGATGATTTATACATTGTAAAAAGACACTTATGCGACACACGTAACGACTTATGTGTCACATTTATGGTACTGTCACTAAAGATCTTTTTTTGACTGTGTGTTTTTAGAGCTGTCACATCGATTCTTATGCGACACAACTTATGTGACAGGATCATATGTGTGTGCCATGAGTCGCAATAGTTTTTTTTACGACTAAAAATGTTCTTATGCGACTATTTTTGGTATGTCACCTAAGATAAAATCTGGCATAGTGTCACACTATCATATCAGATAATACACATTGGAGGCACTACAACCAAAGTGTAGTTAGCGAGGGCCAAAAAATTTATCTGGAAGACGAGAGCAAAGTAAGGGCAATCGCAGTAAGAGAGTAATGTGCAATGTGCAAAAATAGCATATTTTCATAAAAATCATGTAGCAAGCAGAGCTAAAAGCAATGAGCAAAAATGGCTCTTTGCTCTATATATTTTAACACAACAATAGAGCAAAGAGCTAAGAGTGAAAATAAAAACTTCTTTATATTTTTTTATGTAGCAATGAACGCAAAAAGAAATACTCATAATCATTTCAATTTTTTCGCATTATCACTTCTTTTATTTCATTTTTTGTTTCATTCCATAATTTTTTAATTTTCTGATTTTTTAATTCTAAAATATTTTAATTTTAAGGGTTTGAATATGAATAGTTGGATATCCTTCCAACGTTGATTTTATGACATTTCTGATTTTTTTTCTTCCAAACCAACAAAAATTAGGTTTCCTTTTCTCTATCTTCATAAATTCAAGTAAGCCTCACTTATTGCTTTCATTTCCAACACCCTCTCCCTTATTCCTCACCTATCCAGCATTACTTTTTGCTCATTTTTTTCCTCACCTGCTGCATGAGAGCAATAAGAAATAAAGTCTCTCTATTATTGCATATTGCTCCCCTCATCACGAATGCCCTAAGCACGTCGAGAAAAAAAGTTATCTAACATCAAGATGATATGAATACCGAATCATACCTCTAACCCACATCAATGATTGTTTTGAACAGCACGATGACAGAAACAAAGGAACAACAACGACTGATGCTCAGCCTCGTCGGGACAATAAAATCCTAGCGTGGAACTTTCGAGGACTCGGGACTATCAAACAATTCATGAACTCCAGGATTTAAACAAATCTAAGATCCTAAGATTACTGGCCATATTGAAACAAAATGTAGTGTGGAGAAAATAGAGGATCTCACAGTCCACTAATCAAGGTTGTGGTTGGGCATGCTCACGTTGCTTGGTCAATTTGATTCCTAGCTTCGAAATCCATGCCTCCATTGAAAGTTTGGACAAGAGTCCACTAATCAAGGTTGTGGTTGGGCATGCTCTTTGGAGTTCTTTGTACCTCTCCCTTGCTTCATAAATCGTCGATATCCCACTGCGCAAATGTTTTAATCAAAATTCTTATCCTAGCAATTTTTCCTGAGGGGACATATTGGAGGAGAAAGGCTTGCGTAACTTCTTCCTAAGTGGTGAACGATCTCGGTCATGACTTCATTGCTACTCTTGGGCTTTCTTCATTAGAGAAAATGGGAAAACCTAAAGACGTATAGCTAGCTTCCTCTGGCACTTCATTGAGATTGAAGTTATCGTATAGCTCTAGGACTGAAGCCAAGTGAGTGTTGGGATTTCAAGCCCAATGAATGCATTAGCGGAAACCATGTTGATCAATCCCACTTTAACCTTAAACTAATGAGCAGCTACTGCAGAAGGGGCTGTTGCGGATGGAAAACAGCGTTGGCTTATTAAGTTACTTGGATTTGATTTTGAAGTTGTGTATAAGTCGGGCAGGGAAAACGGACCAGCTGATGCGCTCTCTTGCCAAGGCCTTGTCACATTTCAAGCAATGCATGGGACTTCTAGACCCGTTCTCGGCATTCTACAAGCACTCCGAACCACCTATCAAGCTAATCCCGAAGCACCAAGCCTCTTCCAATCCATCTCCCAGCAACTAGCCCTGCACCCTAAATTTACCATTAAGGATGGCTTAATTATGCATCGAGGCCGCCTTTTTGTACCAGCAGAACACTCCCTCAAATAGTTGATCATGCATGAGTACCATGCAACATCCATTGGGGGTCACGCTAGCATACAACGGACGTTAGTCAGGGTTTCAGTTGCCTTTTATTGGCACGGTATGAGACAGGACATGGACGCATTTGTTCGCAATTGTTCAGCATGCCAACAGGTCAAAAGTCCTACCAGCGCACCCTTGGGTCTTCTACAACCTCTACCAATTCCTACTAAGGTTTAGTCGGACATCTCCCTTGATTTTATCACCCATTTACCGGTTTCCAGTGGCAAGTCAGTCATCCTTGTTGTGGTGGATCACCTCACAAAGTATAGCCATTTTGTTCCCTTAGCTGCAGGATTCATAGCCGAAGGTGTCGCTAAAGCTTTTACTAAGGAAATTTGTCGCTTACATGGCATGCCTACAAGCATAGTTTCCGACCGAGATCCCATCTTTATGAGCCATTTCTGGAGAGATTTATTCAGATCTCAGGGGACCGCCCTCACCACTAGCACATCATACCATCCTCAGACAGACGGCCAAATTGAGGTCGTAAATCGTTGCCTTGAAGACTACCTCAGATGCTTTGTATCTAACAACCAAAGAACATGGTTAGACATGCTGCATTGGGCAAAGTACAGTTATAACACGGTGTGGCACTCCACTATTCAAATGTCCCCTTTTGAAGCCCTTTATGGCCGGACACCACCATCGGTTGTGGATTACATCACAGGCACGTCGAAAGTTGCAGCCTTGGATGAGATGCTTCAGGCTAGAATGCACATTCTCAAACAACTCCATACCAATATAAAGAGAGCACAACAGCGCATGCGCAACCAGGCCAACAAGCATCGCAAAGATGCCAACTTTAATGTGAGTAACTTTGTATGTCAAGCTCAAACCATTCAGACAAGAGACCCTCCATAGCCGCCAGTCCTCCAAACTCGCCATGCGCTACTTTGGTCCATTCCACATTTTGGAAAAAGTTGGGGAGGTTGCTTATCGCTTGGACTTGCGACATACAGCTCGGCTACATAACGTCTTCCACGTTTCCTTACTCAAATTCTTCCCCAACCCCAGTTACCAAGTTCTAACTGCCTTACCTGAATGCTTCCAGCACAAGCCTCCGGAGAAGACCCCACTCAAGGTGCTCAGCGCACGTCAGATCACTCGTGACGGGTCCTTGGTCCACCAGGTCCATATTCAGTGGTGCGAGCAGTCTGTTGACAAAGCCACCTAGGAGGACATCGACGAGTTTTCTCTCGACTATCCCTCATTTCGACTCGAGGATGAAGTCGTTTCTGAAGGGCGTGGCAATGATGCACCCACATGAGTCTTACCATGCACTGTCAGGCAGAGGAAAGCATCAAAGAAATATCCCAGCGCTGAGTACGTGACCGAGAAGATTCCAGGCGCAACGGCTGCCAGCTCGTCATGCAGTGTGTAAGTTTGTTAGGGGACAGTTGTCAGTCATTTAGTGGACGACCCATTATGAGGGGCCACTATATATGTAATCCTGAAGTGCAGACAATAATCAAGTAATCATTAACAAATCTTCCTCTTTTCCCTCACCTTCTCATTCCCTTCTTCATCTCCTTCCCTTCCAGTCTGTCTCCTCAGCCTATCTCATCTTTCTTACCCTATCAACTCCCCACCTCCTGGCGCCTTCACTAATACTTCAGGTATGACATGGAATCCTGTCGATGACCTGTCGCTATTAAACTTGTGTTGAAGTTTGTGGATTGTGGTATCTGTGGAGATCCAAACTTTGTTATGCGTTTTGCCTTTGCTGAATTTGTTGATGATGGTGAGATAGTGGTATATTTGATTGGATTAATCTCGATAATGAACTGTCACTAATATAGTAAGCATTCAATGATTTTAATGGCTTGCAGAAGGTGATTGTGATTGGTGGAATTTTGTTATTTTGATGTTCACTTTACCTGAGTTCAATTGATTTCAATTCATTTGCAAACCTTAAATCTCTCAGTGTTTTTATTCATTCTAATCGTTGTTTACCATTTTAGATAGGTTCCAAGAAGCTGAAGATGACTGTACCGAGGCGTTGAACTTAGTTGATCGTTATATAAAAACTTATTCACGACTGATGGACCATAATTATACGAATCAAAAACACAGTAAAACCCACCAAATTAGACTGTTTGTCTATCTAACTTCTACTTGTTAGTCCCGATATATTTCTACAGGGTATTTTGGCGCTTAGAGAGAAAACACGCTAAGGAGAGGATTTTACGCTGAAAAGATATTACGAGTCATTCCAAGGTCAAGATCAGACGCTGAACGAAGAAATCTCAAGATCCTGACATTGAATTACTCAATTCAAATTTAACCGAGGAACAACCAAAGTCAGACCGGAGCAAAATTGGATTGATAGTTTTGTGAAAAGACTGCACAAAACTGTCAAAATTCATCCATGGACCAAGTGACCGGCGGCTTGGGTGGAGAAGATGACTCATGGGTGGCCTTCCTCCTCCTCCTCCTCCTCCTCCTTATGACCGGTGGCTTTGGCTTGGAGGTGGCCAAAGCCACAAAACTCCCCTCCATTTGGACTTGCAACCGGCGGCTAAATGAGCCACCATGGGAATGTGACATGTGGTGGCTCCTCCACCACATCTTCCTCTCCTCCTCCTCCTCCCTTGGATCAAAACCACATGCCACCCATCTCCACCCTCCATCCTCCTCCCCTTATGGCTATAAAAGGAGAGCTCCTCCTCCTCATTTGTATCCATCCAAAAATTGTAAACACTTATCTCTCTATGTTTTGGTTACTTTGTAAGTTTGGTTTATGAAATAATACTCTTGTTGGTTCTTGAGTATTATAACGGTTTGAAATTATAATACTCCTGTCGGTTCTTGAGTATTATAATACTGTAGAGAATACTCCTGTTGGTTCTTGAGTATTCAGTAGGAATTAGGAATACACCTGTTGGTTCTTGAGTATTCCACCCCTCTCTTCTTACTGGTTTCAAAAACCCCCGAGTATTTAGTTATGATGTCCTTTTCTATGGATATTCGTAGCTAAACTCTTTATTCGGTAAAAGGGGTGTACTTGTATTGTAAAATGTTTTAGACCCTGCACCTAGTGCATCTTTGTGTTCAAAACTTGTTCTATGTGCCATATATAGTCAGAATTTCCAAGGTTGAGTGGAAGTGTAACAAGCAAAGCTCTTCCGTGGGAATTCGTGAACATACTCAGTAAGTGGAAGCTGTAACAAGCAAAACTTATCTGAGGAGTTCGACTTATCTTAAAAACCATTTTGGGAAATCGTAACAGAAGATCAAATGGATGCACATAAGGCTAAGATACTTCGAAAGGAGGAATTAGTCTTAAGTAGAACAAGTGTTTTTAAACGATGTTGCAAGTCTTGCGCTTAGAAATGGCCTCGATTCATCTTTAAACACTTAGTATGATCATTAGCGGTCAATGATAAACAACTATGATACAAGGCCCCTGAAACCGAATGTTTTCCTTGAATTACAAAACCCCCTGTATTTACTTTTATAAATTGCTCGATCATCTGCAATCACCAACCGCTCATCAACCGGAGGAATCGCAAATCACGCATCACCCACTGTAAGTCTTTCTTTTTATTTTCAGTATTTTAATGTCTGTATTTACTTTTCTGTAATTTACTTTTCCGCACTCAAAACCAAAAACAACCAAAAAAGTCACTTAGTCATAACTGCTAAAATCTCAATCCCTTAAAGAACAACGTATCCCCCTAATTCCCTTGGATTCGACCCCTACTTACCACTTACTACCCAGTAGTGAAGTCGCGAGTAGCGGAAAATATAAATTTATTTGTACAGAGAACATTGCACCTTAACGACAGTGCAGTGGGCTCCGTCAAATTGGCGCCGTTGCCGGGGAATTAGCCATCGGATAAGTTCTTTAAATCAATACGCGCTTCAACCATGTCTCGCGAAGGAAGCCACCATGACTATCAGGATTAGGGGAGAGCAAAATTCGGTAATTACCGTTTACCGTCAGTAAATTTACCGTTACCGAATCAATTCGGTTCGGTAAATCGGTAAAACGGTAAATTGGTAAATTTACCAACGGTAAAACGGTAAAAATAAGTCGGTAAACGGAATAGATTCTAAAATCGGTAAATTTATAGTTTTACCGTTTTAGCGAATATTATAAATAAAAAATTAAAAAATATATATATTATAAAGAAAAAAATTAAAAAAATATTTATTTATATTAAAAATCAACATATATATTTATAAGATTTTTAATATATATTTAAAAAATTAAAAAAAAAATTTCGGTAAAATCGGTAAAATCGGTAAATTTACCGAAATTTACCGATTTACCGTTTTACCGAAATATCGGTAAAATGGGAAATCGGTAACGGTAAACGGAATAGATTTTGCCAAAACGGTAAATCGGTAAACGGTAAAACGGTAAACGGTAAAACGGTAAATTACCGTTTGCTCTCCCCTAATCAGGATGATGACGAGATAAACCTGTACGAGCGAAATGATGAGGTGCCACTTCCATTTGTGGACGATCCGCAACAACTCATCAGAACCAGAAGAGCTCGTGATAGGGAGGCAATCAGAAGAAATCAAGAACCACCCGAGGACCGAAATGCAGCTGGTCCAGTACAACCCCTAGATATCCACCACCCCCTCAACCTCGACAAGTGCCGAGACGAGAACCAGCTTTCGATGACTACTACGGAGATAACAACAACTACCGTGAACCCACATTGGGAAAGCTCTCGGCACCAGATTTCAGAATTCAGCCGTGGTGCATTCACGAAGGCCCCGAACTGGAAAATATCGCCATCAACACTTCAGTGGCCCACAACTTACCGAAATTCTAAGGAACGCGTGGAGAATCAGCAATGACTCATCTCCAATGCTTACATGGTATTTGCCAAAACTTAAAACCGAATGGCGTGAACGTAGACGACTTCAAGTTAAAGGCGTTCTACTTTTCCCTCATTGACGCGGCAAACGACTGGTTCCTTTCATTGCCTTCCGGAAGCATCAGAACATGGGCTCAGATGCAGAAGAAGTTCTTAGACAAGTATTACCCATCAGGAAGAGCGATGCAAGTAAGGAGGCAACTGCAGGACATCAAGCAAGGACCCAATGAAACCATGTACGATTACCTGGAAAAATTCAACAGCCTGGAAAGAAGCTGCTATACCCTTGGACTACCCGAGAAACTCACCGTCGAGTATCTCATTAACAGATTAAGACCCCTAGACAAAATGCTCCTGGATGCCTCAGATGGAGGGTCCATAATGAATCTATCATTAAGTGGTATAAGGGATCTTATCACCAACGTTGCTGAGAATGCCCGATTCAGAGAAGAGACAACTCAGCAGGAAGAATTCTCCCGGACAAAAAATGTGGCAAAAGCTGAAGCATCGATGAGCTCTATGCCTGAAGAGATGAAGCAGCTAAAGGAGATGATGATTCAAATCCTACGAAGGCAGCCAGTTCCGGTAAAAACTTGCGAGTTCTGTGGTTCTACAGACCACAAAACTGACGCATGTCCGACATTAATAGAAGAGGAACCGGCATAAGTGAACGCAGTGGGAGGATACCAAGGATACAACAACAACAGTAATGACAGAGCCGGACAAAACAGACAGTATGGTCAAACAACCAACCCAAGCTGGCGTAACAACTATTCTCAGAAGGAAGCACAACCAGCTGTTACTCAACCAGCTCAGTCATTCTACCAAACCCCCCATCGGCAGTATAACCAGAACGCTCCATCAGCAGGCCAATATCAGCAAAGAGGACCAAATCAGTACCAAACCGCCCGAACAATCAGCAAGAACCAAGCAAGTCGCTCGATGACATGATGAAGGAGCTCGCAGGAAACATTAATCAATTGGGTACTTCGCTACACCAATACTAGGCGAAAACTGACGGGCAATTTCAGAACTAACCAAACAAATGTCCCAGCTCGCCACGGCAATGTCAACACTCACTAATGAACCTGGCAAACTCCCTTCACAAACCATCCAAAACCGAAAGGCGAATCTTAGCATGATAAAAAGGTCAAACGAAAAGGCGACGCTAGGAGAAGTTGCACGATCCCCAACTTACAAACTCAGGAACAAGCACTTCATCCGGAGACGTCGACCTGATTGGAATCAAGAGGAAGACCGACCCAATGATGGAAAAACATGGGCTACGCATGCTGACAATGTACGGTACGCATTCACCGTTTGTATAACACCACCACCGATCATACACTCTGACATACCAGCATCTGGATGGGATGACAGTAACAATTTAAGGTGGGACTCCCCAACTAATATTTATGCTTTGACACAAAATATTAAGGGATCCGATTATACAAATCCTAAGCCAAGGAACGGGCAGAATGGCCCGACAATAGAAAGAGCCCTCACTTCTAATCACGAGCCACAACCGGAAAGAGATAAAGACCCAGGGCCCTTCAGAGTCACCTGCAGTATTGGTGAAGCACAGATTCATAAGTGCTTAGTCGATCTTGGAGCTGCTGTCAACGCCATGCCCTCCTCCTTATATTACTTATTAGGACTTGGTCCATTAAAACCACCCAGGTCAAATATCGAGTTAGGAGATAAATCGTGCATCCGTCCGATTGGAGTGCTAGAAGATGTAATACTCCATGTGGGAGAGCTCATCATTGCTGCAGACTTCTATGTGATACAAACGGGAGAGACCAGCGAAGACGACCCTCCAACAATAATCTTGGGACGACCATTCCTCTACGCTACTAAAGCAAGGATCGATGTGGGCAAGGGCTCATTATCGCTTAAGTTCGGCGGCAAAATCGCACATTTCTACATTGATAATAGCCGAACGGATACAAAGAAACCGCCAGACATTATACCTATCTCAGATCACGGTACACAGATTTCTGACCTGCCGAAGGAGACCGAAAGAGTAACAAGACTAGCAGCTATGGTCAAAGGTCCCCCGCCTTCTCAGAAACAATGGAAAGAAAAAACACCAAAACCATGGAGCTCTAACCCAAGCACATCTGCTCACAAGAAATCAGGTAAAGGCAAGGCAAAAACCAACACAAGAACAGTGGCGAAATTCGACCTAAGCCACCCATGGGACCTCAACCAGTGATCCAGGAATAAGGTACTGTCGAGCCAACGACGTTAAACAAGTGCACTGGTCGGGAGGTAACCCGACACTATCTTACTTTCTGTCTTTTTATTTTTTGTCTTTCAGTTTTTATCAATAAGTCGCTCTCACCCACTTGGTGCAGAGAATGATTTGACTATTTAGGAATTGGTTTTTGGAGCACGATCGGATCAGCCAGGCAGCTTTTGTGAACTACCGGGCCTGCGCTGAGAGTTCAAGGCCCCAGCCGAACTCCCTCGATTATCCAGCCTCATGCCATGTCATTCGACACAAAAAGGGAGTTCTGATCTTACCTTTCCTTAATATCATTTCCTTCTCGTAATTGTCTGCTTGCATGGCTTTTGAACTAAGTAGTGCTGAAAGGCACGCCTTCGTTCAAAAGTGTGGGGTGAGATCCGCATGTGTACATAAAAAACATGTTTTTCTTTTTCTTTTTTTTAATATTATCTTTTTGAAAATATGAACTTAAGAATGTGAAAAAGATAGATCTAAAATTCATGCATTTACCTTGTGAAAATTCAACTGTCTAAAAACTTAGAACGTAACTTCTCATTTGTCCCTTTGTGCTGAGATAAACTAGGGATGTGGAGTTGATAGAAATGCCCTGGAGAGGCTTGGCAAGCAATCGAAGGATCGAATCAAACTATATGGTTTTCGAAGTCAGTGGAGGCTGCACTTCGGGTTTCAGTGAAGATTGAAGTCATCTCCGCCATGCAGTGTTTATGCAAAAAGAAAAAAGGCGAGGACAGGAATCAGACCATCCTCTCTCTAGTCAAAGTAGCCGAGAAAATAGATGAGCGACCCTCATCCTGACCCGCGCGAAACAACAACGATGAGAGGAGCGGGGAGGTATTTCCATAGGCTTGCGGGCGATGATTGGACCTCCCAAAAAGGCTTGAGAAAATGGAGTAGCAAGCCACAAAAAGGCAAAAAGCTCGAAGAAGCAAATCAAGAGGCCAAAGGCCCAAAATTGTGAAGGTTTTAACTAAACAAAAAGTGAAGTACTCAAAGAGTCAAATCGAAGGCCAAAGGCCAATTCACTACAAAAGCAGTCCCTCGCCAAAAGAAAATCAAAGTACTCAAACCATTGAAACCCGAACAGAATCACGTGCTAGAGAAAGCTACAAGGAAACCATATAGTGCGAGACGGTCCCGAGGTTGCAGTCCAGGAGCCTAAAAAAGGCTATCTCCCGAAACATCCAGAATAATTTGCATCTCAGCACGGAGGTACAAGTATCAAGTTTCTTCTATTTATTTACACAGTTCAATTTGGTAATAAGTAAGCAATGCATGAATTAGGATAAATCTAGTACCACAGTCTAATTTCCATATTTCAACAAAATTACTTAGTGTGCCGCCCTTTAATAGCATTGTTCGGGACGAACAACTAAAAGTGTGGGGTAATCTGATGGACCATAATTATACGAATCAAAAACACAGTAAAACCCACCAAATTTGACTGTTTGTCTATCTAACTTCTACTTGTTAGTCCCGATATATTTCTACAGGGTATTTTCGCGCTTAGAGAGAAAACACGCTAAGGAGAGGATTTTACGCTGAAAAGATATTACGAGTCATTCCAAGGTCAAGATCAGACGCTGAACCAAGAAATCTCAAGATCCTGACATTGAATTACTCAATTCGAATTTAACCGAGGAACAACCAAAGTCAGACCGGAGCAAAATTGGATTGATAGTTTTGTGAAAAGACTGCACAAAACTGTCAAAATTCATCCATGGACCAAGTGACCGGCGGCTTGGGTGGAGAAGATGACTCATGGGTGGCCTTCCTCCTCCTCCTCCTCCTCCTTATGACCGGTGGCTTTGGCTTGGAGGTTGCCAAAGCCACAAAACTCCCCTCCATTTGGACTTGCAACCGGCGGCTAAATGAGCCACCATGGGAATGTGACATGTGGTGGCTCCTCCACCACATCTTCCTCTCCTCCTCCTCCTCCCTTGGATCAAAACCACATGCCACCCATCTCCACCCTCCATCCTCCTCCCCTTATGGCTATAAAAGGAGAGCTCCTCCTCCTCATTTGTATCCATCCAAAAATTGTAAACACTTCTCTCTCTAAGTTTTGGTTACTTTGTAAGTTTGGTTTATGAAATAATACTCTTGTTGGTTCTTGAGTATTACAACGGTTTGAAATTATAATACTCTTGTCGGTTCTTGAGTATTATAATACTGTAGAGAATACTCCTGTTGGTTCTTGAGTATTCAGTAGGAATTAGGAATACTCCTGTTGGTTCTTGAGTATTCCACCCCCTCTCTTCTTACTGGTTTCAAAAACCCCCGAGTATTTAGTTATGATGTCCTTTTCTATGGATATTCGTAGCTAAACTCTTTATTCGGTTAAAGGGGTGTACTTGTATTGTAAAATGTTTTAGACCCTGCACCTTGTGCATCTTTGTGTTCAAAACTTGTTCTATGTGCCATATATAGTCAGAATTTCCAAGGTTGAGTGGAAGCTGTAACAAGCAAAGCTCTTCCGTGGGAATTCGTGAACATACTCAGTAAGTGGAAGTTGTAACAAGCAAAACTTATCTGAGGAGTTCGACTTATCTTAAAAACCATTTTGGGAAATCGTAACAGAAGATCAAATTGATGCACATAAGGCTAAGATACTTCGAAAGGAGGAATTAGTCTTAAGTAGAACAAGTGTTTTTAAACAATGTTGCAAGTCTTGCGCTTAGAAATGGCCTCGATTCATCTTTGAACACTTAGTATGATCATTAGCGGTCAATGATAAACAACTATGATACAAGGCCCCTGAAACCGAATGTTTTCCTTGAATTACAAAACCCCCTGTATTTACTTTTATAAATTGCTCGATCATCTGCAATCACCAACCGCTCATCTACCGGAGGACTCGCAAATCACGCATCACCCACTGTAAGTCTTTCTTTTTATTTTCAGTATTTTAATTTCTGTATTTACTTTTCTGTAATTTACTTTTCCGCACTCAATACCAAAAACAACCAAAAAAGTCACTTAGTCATAACTGCTAAAATCTCAATCAACCTTAAAACACGCTCCCTCGCTGTACAAATCCCTTAAAGAACAACGTATCCCCCTAATTCCCTTGGGTTCAACCCCTACTTACCACTTACCACCCAGTAGTGAAGTCGCGAGTAACGGAAAATATAAATTTATTTGTACAGAGAACATTGCACCTTAACGACAGTGCAGTGGGCTCCGTCAACGACGTTCAACCGCTAGAAAAGAACTCAAAAGATTTAAGGAATACATGGAGGGTATGCCATTGAACCATCAAAGACTTGGTACCTCATTCTTCATCACCTTGTGTGCTTGGTTGAGTGGTTATCCCATTGTGGTATCCATGCTTCATTACGAGGACTCATAGGGGTAGTTGTTATCCCATTGTGGTATCCATGTTTCATTGACGATACTGAGTTGACATTTTAGCGGAGGCTGTGAGATGGGTAGTTGTTATCAGAGGACTCGTAGGGGTGACGACGACCTCCACCTCGATTAGTTTTTAGATTGGATGTTTTCTCATTTTGTATTACAATTTTGTATATACATTTTACGGTATTTTTGGTTGTATGAAATCGGAATGGTTTGTAGTTTGTGAAATGAAAAACAATTTATTTTTGTGAAATGAAAAACAAATATTTCAGCATTTAATTTTAGTTTAATTTTAATAATTTAATTATTTAAAAAGTAAATGAAACAAATATAATATGTAAACATATATAATTTTTATAGTTATGGTAAAGTTATCACACAACATGTGCGGTAACTTTACCATAACTCTGCGATAACACTATACATGTTATCGTAGAGTTGTCGCAAAAAGTTATCGTACCTTTTTTACCACAATTATTTTTGCAATAACAATGAATGATTATCGCATAATTATCGTACAACCAATTTTACGACAACTCTACCATAACTCTATGATAAATTAGAGTTATCGTATAAATATCCAGAAATTTGTAGTGGGTGACATTTAGTTCAGTTAGTCCCATAAAAATGAGATGATAAATATTAGATTTCATTTATATAATTATTGCATAAAACCTTTTTATTATTTTATTTGAATGATATAAATATAATAAATATTAAATAAAATTTTATATTCAAATTTAAGTTTACATTAATTATTAAAAAAAAATTATATTCGATTTACAAATTACATTATTATAAATACATATACTAATGGTACAAAAAGTTCACTCTAAAAAAATAGAAACATTACAAATACATTTGTTGAACATGCATCATCTTTTGCATCACCACATTGCTCCTTGCAGTTTAACAAGACAAACATCAGCTTGAGGCCATACACACCAACTCTTCAAGCACTCATTATCTTGAGAAGTCTTCGGCGACAGATGCAAGGGTTAGTAGTATCCAAGGTCTATCTCTTTATCGATTGATCAATAGTCTCGTAGTGACAATTATTTCCACAAGTCGACTATAAATATAAGCAAACGGACTAACAAGAACATGCATATGTTCACAAGGAGCATGGGCTGCTCCAACGCCATCCCTGCAACACATAAACCGACATCAATTTATAATAGATGGAAGCCTAAAATGACCAGCGCAATAATAGGATATATTCCTTTGAGTGGACAAAAACTAGTTCAAGTATGCATCATGTAATTAACGACACAGTATGAACACCAAAGTAAGACAAAACTCGACTAGTAAGCCTTACCAACTAACATCAAAGCAGCAGGCAATAATGATATGCTTATCAATACAGCTTTACAACCTTTTTTTAATAAAAAAAAGTTTACATCAGTTTCAAAACAATAAAAATGAACTTTTTTTTTGAATTCAAATAAAACTGATTATCAATTTATCATCAGATCCAAGTTCAACATAACAATCCAAAAACAATAGCACAAATCAACAATAAAAAAGCTTAACCTGAAGACTGACAAACCGTAAGTAGTAAGAAAAATCGCACCTCCAACCTCCTTAAGTTTTTTCTCATCAGTCTTCGAAATCAACTTAAATTTCACCACAACATGTCTCGAAATCAACTCAGCAGTACCTCATACCAACCTTCACGAAGTACCCTGGATGGTACTTGTCGAAGAGGATCCGGTGGTGGTGCATATCTCCAGCGTTACCGCGACCTCCTGGATGCTTCCCGATGCGGCCATGACCGGCGTCGATGTTACCTTTCTTCTTCTTGTTCTTGTAGACACCAAAAGTTTAAGGACCAAATCAAGATTATTTAAAGTATAAATGGGCTGGCCCATAAGGGATATTTGGGTCAAAGCTACAAGCCCGGTCTATGAGCAAGACTCAGCCCAAAGCACGGGCCCAATCTCAAGCCCACTAGTGAACTCTATAAATAGAGCACTTCACTTCATAAAGAAAGGGGCTGAAGTTCGAGAAGAAAAGCAGAGGGAAGAGTGCTCTGAAAGGAAGCCTCAGCCGCCAGCGACCGACAAATACGTGTCGTCTGCCCAAGCATCCCAACGTCGTCTGCTAGAGCATCCAACCGCAACGCAAGCACGTGAGACCAAGTCCCCGTGGCCCTTACTTCGCTGCGCATGTGAGATCAAGTCATCAAGACCCTCGCTACGCAAGACACGTTGCACTACGCCTTCACTACACAAAGAGGAGACTCTGAAATTTGAGAAGAAAACAGAGAGAAGAGTGCTCTCAAAGAAAGCGTCAGCCACCAGCAACCGACAAGTACGTGCTGCCTGCCTAAGCATCCCAACGTCGTCTACTAGAGCATTCATCCGCAGCACAAGCACGTGAGACCAAGTCCCCGCGACCCTTACTTCGCTGCGCATGTGAGATCAAGTCATCAAGACCCTCGCTACGCAAGACACGTTGCACTACGCATTCATCCGCAGCACAAGCACGTGAGACCAAGTCCCCGCGACCCTTACTTCACTGTGCATGTGAGATCAAGTCATCAAGACCCTCGCTACGCAAGACACGTTGCACTACGCATTCATCCGCAGCACAAGCACGTGAGACCAAGTCCCCGCGACCCTTACTTCGCTGCGCATGTGAGATCAAGTCATCAAGACCCTCGCTACGCAAGACACGTTGCACTACGCCTTCATCCGTACACATCAAGTTGAGTAGACCAAAGCAAGCAATACAGTAGAATCAGAGGAGCATTTGAGATTACGAACACAACTTCTTCTCTCAAGCATAAATCATTTGTAAAACATTATTTTGTATTTGATACGAAATATTGTGACCTTACAAATTTTGGTGAACCCGACGTGAAAGTCTCTACCTCTCATCCCTACGCTAAAGATAAGATGTCTGCTCAACCTACCAGTCCACAAACTCCCAAGAAGACTTACTCCGCAACTGTGGCTCAACCAACCGGCATTTGCACAAGAGGGATGACTCAAAAGATGGCCGTCAATGCCGCTGCTGCAAGCTTACGAGCTTCTCAAGTTCCAAGGAGGGAACGCACATATACTGTTGCTTCCATCATGGCTGCAGCTACGGCAGTGATTTCCTCCAACTCCCTACGACACAAGGGAAGTGTGAAAGCTGACGGAACGCCCTCACCAAAAGCGAAGGTGGCTCTGCCAAAACAAGCCGAGACACCCAAGCCCTGTGTAGCTTCTGTCATGACCATAGGCACCAAGACCATGGAGGAGCAGATGCAAGAACTAAAAGAGATGCTTGAGCTAGTCCTGAAAGACAACCAGGAGAAGAACAAGAAGCTTGAAGAGCTCCAGAAAGAGGTGGTTGGGCTCGGGAAACGAAAGGTGGAAGAAGTCAATCTGACGGCAGAGGAGGATGACACTAATAAGATGATCCCTGTAGAAACCAACAGGAACGGAGGTGTCGCATGCAACGAAGACCAACTTCAAGTGCTGATAGCCAACGCGGTCAAGAGCCAGCTAGGTGGAGATTCTTCTGGTGGTGCACGCTGTGCCAAACCCTACAGCAAAAGGATAGACGGTCTGCGCATGCCACAGGGATATCAGCCCCCAAACTCCAACAGTTTGACAGAAAAGGAAGTCCAAAGTAACATGTTGCCCACTTCATAGAAACGTGTAACAACGCGGGAACTGAAGGGGATCTGCTGGTCAAACAATTCGTGCGGTCTCTAAAGGGCATTGCTTTCGATTGGTACACTGACTTGGAGGCAGAGTCTATTGACAGCTGGAGTCAGATGGAGGACGAATTCTTCAACCGATTCTATAGTACCAGAAGGGTTGTCAGTATGAGTGAACTGACGAATACGAAACAATGGGAAGATGAACCTGTGGTTGACTATATCAACCGCTGGCGTTCATTGTGCCTTGAATGTAAAGATCGCATCTGCGAGACATCAGCTGTAGAGATGTGCATTGATGGAATGAACTGGGAGTTGCTATACATCCTTAAAGGTATCAAACCTAGGAATTTTCAAGAGTTAGCCACACGCGCACACGACATGGAAATCACCGTGAAAGGACATGGAAGGAATCGCGTATCCTCGTCAAAGGTGATCATCGATAAGAAGGATTATAAGAAGTCCGAGAAGGTC
The DNA here is from genome assembly GCA_033675215.1 of Rhodiola kirilowii. Taxonomy (NCBI): domain Eukaryota; kingdom Viridiplantae; phylum Streptophyta; class Magnoliopsida; order Saxifragales; family Crassulaceae; genus Rhodiola; species Rhodiola kirilowii. Next base: position 36,496,875 of record CM066193.1, read on the forward strand.
AACAAAAATGCTCCAAAAGAGGCCATGGCCATCAGCACTAACGACGCTCCTGTGAAGATATGTAATTCTATCCCCTGTTCAAGCAAGTGTTCTAGGTTGTGTTTCAACAGACCTTGAACTCTTTCCACCACAGTGCAATAAGCAGTACGAACAGAACAGTAAAACAGGAGCACGCACAGATTGATAACCCAGTTCGGCTACGCCTACTCTGGGGGGTTTCCCACACCCGGAAAAAGGGACAACAAATCTTTATTACGAGTATAGAGCTTTCCACAGGGACTTACACTTACACAACCTCGGGTTTGTAATTGCCTAGCCTCTATTCCTCCGTCTCTCAGATTTGCAACCAAGGTTCGTCACAACTCCCCTTGATCCCCTTCGTCCAGACCTTCTGTCCGAACGTGCTCGATCTTCTCCTGAAGCTCGGTCGCTTTCTCTAGAAAGTAGGTCGTTCTGTTCGTGCGCTGAACGTGATAACTCTGGTCAGTCTGAATGGCACAGATCAGACTGAACTTACACCAATGTATTTCCAGTGGGGAAAACACACTTGGCGGTCGCTTTCTTCTTCTCCAATCGGTAGGGTTTCCTCGTGTATATTTGATCTTGAAAGCGATACAGATTATGGACGTCCTACCCATGTATTTATATGTCTTGACGATCTCCAAAATCTGCTCTAGATATCTCATCAAATATTTAGGAAGATATTCCTAAATATTCGATGCATATCTTTATCCAATCGGTGAGAGGAATAACCGAAGACTTCCTCCCCAAGTCAGCCACGCCATCATCAGATCTGATATGTAGATATTCACTTGAATATTCGCTGGCCGACTTCAGTTCGAATCTAAAAGATCCTCGATCTTTAGAACCTTCCGGAAGATCTTTGCGTCTGCTCCACGCTGTACTGTAGTTCCAGAAAGTGTTCGAACTCCCGCTGAACTCCTGCTCGAACTGTCTAAGGCCGTTTTGCCAACAGCATGCCATTCATGGGAACATCAATCTCCCCCTTGGCATTTTGGCAAAACCAAATCTATGCTTTAGACACAACTTGAGGTGCCAGAACGGTTACCTCAACATACTCCCCCTTTTTGCCACAAACTGGCAAGGGGTCCAATCGAGTTCGAACAGCAAATCAAACTTCATACAGACGACTCATCATCAGTGTCGTCCTTAGAATCTGCATCACCAAATTCATCATCACTCGGGTAGCTGAGGGCACGAGCAAGATGTTGATGCGCCAGCGTTGTTCCTTATCAGCGGCAATGATGGCATTCAGATCTGTGAGCAGCTTGCTCCTCTCATCACGACCCATTCTGGCTCCCCCTTGACTCGATTCCGCAACATCTTGTCCTTTCTGGTTGACCTCCTTGAGGTCATTCACGTGACGGTCCTTATACAGCTTGTGGTCAACGATGAACTTGTTTGGTGCCTTTGAGAGATGGTGAGTCGAGGCCTTCAAATCTGGAGCTTGATGGATGATCAGCTCATATATCAGAGACGGGAAGCAAAGTTGGTGCAGTGTTCTCATCGAAGTGGCATGTTCAGCAATCTGTTTGAACATCACTCTGCCTAGGTTGAACTTCAGCTTATTCCCTATCTGATAAATCAGTTGGGCCATGTCCTTATTGACAGTAGAGCGATGAGTAGACGGCCTCCAATTGGAAACAGTAATGAAAAACAGCATCGAACTGACTCAGGCCTCCACCGAACAGAGCCTGCATTGATGGTGCTCACTATGTTCTCAAAGCTTGATTCCTCTTCATCAACAGCTGGGTCGTCCATGGAACAGTATACATTGATCAGCTCAGGATCAATCTTGATCCTTCTTCCTCTAACAAAGAAGACCCCATAATCTGCTTCTCCAATGACCCCAAACCCATGAGGAAGGTTTACCATGGCTTCACGCACCAATTTCTCGTTGAACGGCTTGCATCTGACCAACGTCCAGAATAGATCAGATTCCTTGAGCACCTCAATCACTTCCTTTCCCTTGTATCGGGACTGATCTAGCAACCTCTCGAAAATGATTTTCCTTTTCAGCACACAGCTCCATTTCAATACAGCGTCTCTATTAACGAACCACACCCCTTTCTTGACCTTTCCCACTGGAACAGTCTCAGACTCAGGGATGGGACTTCGCATCTCCTGGCATCTTCAAAGACGGGAACCGCAGCATCGTGCTTCCTTTTCTTAGAAGAGCCGACTCCCCCTGCACCAATGCTGTCCTCAGCAACCTTCTGAACTGATCCCTTTGTAGTCTTTGCAAAAACTACCTTCTTCTTTTCCTTCTTTGTCCTTTTGAGATTGACAATAGGGACAAGGTCCTGGTCATCTTCCGAAAGAGTAACTTCCCTTGACACTGGCTTTGTAGACACCCCACGAACTGATGTATCATCCTCCTTCATATGACGATCACCTTGAATGTCTGCAGGTACAGCCACTGTCTCCTTAGCCAGAACATCCTCTAGAGCTGGTGCAGTTTTAGCTTTAGTCTGAACACTCGGTTCCATAGCTGGAACATTTGCAACTTTCTCGGTAGCTGACTCTTCTGCCCCAACACTCTGGGCATGCTGATCTTCCTCAGAACTTCCCATTCCCCGATCCTTCTCTTTTCCAAAATCTTCCATGACATTATCAATGTCTTTGAATAGCTCTTCCAACTCTTCATCCCTTTCAGTAGGATCAGATTCTTTTAGAATGGCCTTTTTGAACACATCTTTCTTCTCTGATGGATTAATCTCCTCTGTCATAGTCTCAGCAAAGCTCACCGATTTGTTCCCCCTCCGATACTCCAAGCTTCTCATCAGAGCCATCAACAGATGCTTCATCAATCACCACCTTCCTTTTTCTTGAGGAATCAAGACACTTTTCTGCCTCCTTATTAGAAATAGCAGAGCTTCCCTCTGCTTGAACTGATCTTGGCCATACATTGTCTTGGAGAAACAACTAGGTGAGTCCCCTTCTTTCCAAGAAAACCTCCCGGACGTATATACCCAGAAGCATGGATTTTCGCCCTCCATACTCCTGATACACCAGCGCCTTTAAACACAGAAATACCGGGCTCTCCTTCTTTTATGGGCCCAGTGCCATCTTGACCAACATCAGCCCTACTGGCTTCACCACCCACATTCACAACTTCCTCCAACACAATATCTTCAACAGCAGAAATATTTGTGGAAGGAACAGTCTGAGATTTAGGGCATACCTCATACGGTAAAAGTACTTGTGTTGAACCAGCATCGATTAGTTTAGGCGTATCCACCATGTCCAACTGAGGGATTTCAGCGGTTGCTCCTCCGCCAGTCTTCTTTGCTACGGCCAAAGATTCGGTGTCAGATCGTAAAGACGACGCCTTTTTCGACTTCGGAGCCTTTGATTTCGGAATCTTAGGTTTTGCCGCCAGTGCCTTGGAAGTCTGCATGTTCTCCTTCTTCTCAAATATACTCCGCCTATTCCACTTTCCAAATCAGTCAACTCTCGTTCCAAATAACGGTATGAAAAATCTTCGAGAATATTCAAAAAATTCATCTTCAAGCATTGTGCCATCTGTTCCAGCTCTCCTTCCTTAGGTGGTCAGTCCAACTGTTCAGCTGGATTTTCGACTATGACTGACCACCGTTGGATGCATTCAGTGATCAATACCACAAAGACCCACAGAGGATCTGGGTGTTCCGAGACGTGAGATGCCATATGAGTTGAGATGGGTCTTGATATTTCTCTGAGTGACCATCTTCTGAGATCCTCCATATTCATCTCTCCTTGTGTGACTCCAGGCATGTTTCTGAAACTGTGTCACCTTCCGTTTCACCAGTTTCCTGGAACAGTTGTCAACATGGATTTGTGCGCAGCTCCAATTAGACCTTGTGTGTAGGGTCTTATCTACTCCCCCTCGCAGAAATCTATGTTTGACGTTTGCACAATGTGGAACCATCTGATGCTTTCCACAAGCTTGGACGTCCTTTGGACACGTTAGTCCCATCCCAATGAAGTAGCAGTTCTTGGCATCCCTTTTCCCTTTCATCAGTGTATTTCCATTCTTGTCGAGAACAAGGCATGAGTAGCTGGAGAATGACACATAAATTCCATCGTTGCACAGTTGACTGATGCTGATGAGGTTCATTGTCAGTCCTTTGACAGGAAGGGTATTCTCAAGTGCAGGGAGATCCGGAACCATCAATGTCCCACAGCCGATCACCTGACCCTTTCCACCATCCCCGAAGGTGACAATCCACATCTTCTCAACAGGTCTAATATGTGTTAGATATTGAGAGTTACCTGTCATGTGGGCAGAGCATCCGCTGTCGAAATACCAACTGTCAAGCTCTGTGCAGCTTGAGAAGCACGCCATCATGCAAGCAGTTTGGTTTGCCTTTGGTGTCCAGACCTGATGTTGTCGGGGTTCGGTCCGTTGTTGTTATGTCCGTCGTTCAGCAAGAAACAGGCGACACTTCAATATGATGTGTCCCATCTGGTGGCAATCAGCAAGTGCGTGTGTCCATCCTACGCATTAAGGGTGAGTGATCACGACTTCGTGTGTGAGTCCTGCGCGGTTTTCCATCAGGCTTTCCGATATCAGCAATATTCTTTCCCTTAGACTGTTTAACCTTCTGTTCAGCTGACGGTTCCGTCACTTGCTTTGCTTTAACAAATGTGGTGCCTTTTGAGGAACTTTCTTCAGTGAACCCCAAGCCACGATAACCAGACTCCATCCGTTGAGACTCTAAAGTATCATTAAGGTCATTAGTGCCAGAGTTCAACATTCTTACCGATCGTTTGAGATCGTTGAGCTCCTTCTTAGTATCCGAGTGATCCATCTTTTCTGACTCTAACTGAAGTTCCAGCTGTTCGGTCTTCCTCAGTTGGAACACTTCCTTGCGTCTCAGATCTGTGATGGTCGTCCTTAGACCTGCCATGCCGACTGGATGAGTCTCCCGATCTTTCTCCATGTCGAGTTTCAGTGTTGAAACTGTACCCATGAGTTTCACATTTTTGGCAAGCAAGTTGGCCCTCTCTTGTTTCATCTCAGCAAGTTGAGTAGTCAGGGAGGCTACTGTGACTTCGAGTTCTATCTTCAGTGTGATTAGTGTCTCAGCCTCCTGCCAGATCTGGTCCTTCTCAATAGTGACACTTGCAACTGTGTCATTCAGCTTCTTGTTGACTTTGATCAGTAGTAGCCACTTCTCGGACAGATCCTTATATGTCTGAGCCAGAGACTCTTGCGTGAGTTCTTCATCATCACTGTCTGAGAGGTCATCACCCGGGAGTTCCAACTAAGTTGAAACAGTTTCACTGGAGTTGCTGCACTCTCCTAGTGTAGTGACGAAGGCCACAAAGTTGTTGGTCTCACTTCCCTCTTCATCTGACTCACTGTCGCTGAGGTTGGCCACCATTGCCTTCTTCTTTATGAGAGTGTTGGCGCATTGTGATTGAATGTGCCCGAAGCCTTTGCACTCATGGCACTGGATCTCCTCTTTTCTTTTGTCAGACGGCTCTTGTCTCATGTCACTAGATCTTGACCTACTGGATTTCCAGTTACGGAAATTGGTAGATGAGGACTGACCTTGTTCTGGACCGCGTCTGTTGATTTTCCTCACCATTCTGCCAAAGTTCTGATCCATCATTGCTAGTTGCTCAGTAGTGCATTCACCATCCGGTTTGTCTTCTGGTATGTCCACCTTCAGTGCTATTCCCTTTACTTCTCCGGTTAGGAAATTATGATTGATCTCGTAGGTTCTGAGGGAATCTGTCAGCTCGTCCAGCTTTAACTTGGAGATGTCATGCATTTCCTCAATGGCTGTCACCTTCATGGCAAATCTCGGAGGGAGTGATCTCAAGACTTTGCTCACCAATCTTTCCTCGTCTATGGGTTTCCAGGTGGCAAAGTTTGATCCATCTAGCAGCGGAGGTCTGGTGATGCTTTGCCCTTCCTTCAGAGTCATCTTGAACAGTTCAGGATCTCACTCAGTGTGTCGAGTGTTTGCTTTGATACCAATTGTAATTCTATCCCCTGTTCAAGCAAGTGTTCTAGGTTGTGTTTCAACAGACCTTGAACTCTTTCCACCACAGTGCAATAAGCAGTACGAACAGAATAGTAAAACAGGAGCACGCACAGATTGATAACCCAGTTCGGCTACGCCTACTCTGGGGGGTTTCCCACACCCGGAAAAAGGGACAACAAATCTTTATTACGAGTATAGAGCTTTCCACAGGGACTTACACTTACACAACCTCGGGTTTGTAATTGCCTAGCCTCTATTCCTCCGTCTCTCAGATTTGCAACCAAGGTTCGTCGCAACTCCCCTTGATCCCCTTCGTCCAGACCTTCTGTCCGAACGTGCTCGATCTTCTCCTGAAGCTCGGTCACTTTCTCTCGAAAGCAGGTCGTTCTGTTCGTGCGCTGAACGTGATAACTCTGGTCAGTCTGAATGGCACAGATCAGACTGAACTTACACCGATGTATTTCCAGTGGGGAAAACACACTCGGCGGTCGCTTTCTTCTTCTCCAATCGGTAGGGTTTCCTCGTGTATATTTGATCTTGAAAGCGATACAGATTATGGACGTCCTACCCATGTATTTATATGTCAGGAGGATCTCCAAAATCTGCTCTAGATATCTCATCAAATATTTAGGAAGATATTCCTAAATATTCGATGCATATCTTTATCCAATCGGTGAGAGGAATAACCGAAGACTTCCTCCCCAAGTCAGCCACGCCATCATCAGATCTGATATGTAGATATTCACTTGAATATTCGCTGGCCGACTTCAGTTCGAATCTAAAAGATCCTCGATCTTTAGAACCTTCCGGAAGATCTTTGCGTCTGCTCCACGCTGTACTGTAGTTCCAGAAAGTGTTCGAACTCCCCCTGAACTCCTGCTCGAACTGTCTAAGGACGTTTTGCCAACAGCATGCCATTCATGGGAACATCAAGATATCATCAAAACCAAGGCAAGGAAAGAAGTCACCTCAAAAGACTTGAAGCGCACAAAGCCTACACTGAAAGAATTACAAGCCAAGAAGTATCCATTCCCTGACTCTGATCTATCAGGCATGCTCGATGACCTGTTGGAAAAAGGCATCATCAACTTACCAGAAGCAAAACACCGAGATGAAGTCAACAGGACTAATGATCCCAAATATTGTCGCTACCACAGATTGGTTAGCCACAGTATCGAAAACTGTGTCACTTTCAAGGAGCTTATAATGAGATTAGTCAAAGAAGGACGCATCGAGCTCGACACAGATGAAACAATAGAAGCAAACCACGCCTCCGTGACGACTAGTTGCGACTCACTTTGCAAGCCGCAAGAATGGTGCATGCAACAAATCCAATTTGGCACCCTTGAGCCAACAAAAGTGTGGATATCAAAGTCATCTATTGAAGCTGAATCAAAAAAGTTGAGATGCGATTATAACCCAAAAAGAATCGAAACTTATGGGATTATGAAAGAGGGTGAATGCATGGAGGATGATGAAGGATGGACTCTTGTAACTCGAAGAAGATCAAAGAAGCAAGTTAGTCCACAACCAGAACCTGTTCGCCGAAAGAAGAAGCAGGTGACCAAGAAGGGATCACGTCAGACGAAAGGGGAGAAAAGACTCAAGAGGAGTCTGAGGTCACGTATACTGCCTATTGATCCTTTGAACCATTCACAAAGGCAGATTCATTTTTTGCGGATGCTAAGTTCTTTGAAGAAGACGTTGTGTCGAGTGAACTACTGCCATCAATCACCCCTTCCACTAGAGAAAACGATAAGGAAAGACCGAAAGCAAACCAAAACCAGCCGAAAATAAAATCAGAAATTGAATCAAAGGCTAGGAGCATGGCATGTGTCATGACACCTGTACAAACACAAAGGCCGACTCCTGAAAGCACGCTCCCTATCTTGCGATATATACCTAAATCTCGACGTAAAGGACAAAGACCCTTGGAAGACTGTAAAAATCAGAGACAAGTTTTGCAGATCAAAAGAAGACCAGAAGGATGGTCAAACAAGAATGGGTGGCGAAAGTAGTCATTCCATTACCCAGCGCAAATACAACACAGGTTTCGAGGCCTCCACCAGAAGGATTCATTCCGGAGTCAATCGAACCACATGAAGGGAATCTAAGTTCGGAGGGAAAATTCGGTCCAAACGCCCATAAGCTGATGGAGAAGTCAAGATACGATTTCAAAAGACCGACTATGCTCGGAGAAGTGATCGAACCTCATCCTTATAGTCTTGCCCAGATTCAAGGAACGGCTAACAAACATGCTGGTCTGGGTTACAAGCTTCCACCACCTGTGAAAATTTCCATCCGTCGTCAAAAAGATGCTACATCAGCTCATGATGAGCCGTATTTATACGACTCATCGAGTCATTAAATCCCACCGATTTCTGCACTTAATTATGCGAACAGTTACTTTTTAGTGTTGTTTTGCATTTCAGGTGATTTGGAAGCTCTAGGAGGAAACGTGCATAAAAGACGGCATTTTATGCCAAAAACATCACAATGGCAGATTGACCTTTGGAGATTCGCCGGAGGACTGGGAATGCACCGATGATCAGAAAAATACGAGACACATGCCGTTGCGTAGCTGACTCAATTCCCTACAACTCTCTAGTTCACACCGAGAGCATCCAAGGTCGTTTGGAAGGTCAAATCGAGAGCCGAAGTCAAAACAGATGCGCAGAATGGATGAACAGTGTCCTCGGATGAACAGTAACTCCGGCCGTGAACAGTTTTTTCCGGCCGTGAACAGTAATTTCGGCCCAAATCAATGTGAAATTAGGGCAAACTACATCTAGGGTTTTGGAATCATCTAGAAGATCAAGGTGGCTTGAAGATAAAGCAAAGATTATTATGGAAATATTTCCATGATTATCTTTTGGCTTATTTTGGGAACTTTAGGATTTCTCAAAACTCTATATAAGGAGGAGCATACAAGCCATAATACACATCCCACAAGTTCTATTCGAACTCTCCTCTCTACTCCACACGTCCGCCCATCACTCCTCCTTGCTCCGCCGCCTTGCTCCTCCGCGCACCACCACTCACGGCCGTGACTCGTCCTTGGCTCAGCCACACGGCTATTGCTTTTGTGTTTCGGTTTAGTGAGATTTCTTCGTTCCCTATTTACTTGCATTATTTACTATGAGTATGTGTAACTAAAACCCTTATTCGGGTTAGGGTTGAATAATTGTGACGATGTTTTGAGATTCAGTTCTTCATTATTATTATTGCATTCTATTTAGTTCTTGTGCAAATTATCAGTTTGAATTATTAGGTTAAGGGGAGATCCGAAAGGGTACAACTTAACCTAGTAATACTTACTATCTATTCACTGCTTATTTGATACTGACCCGTTAGAATAAGTAGAGCACTAAACCTAATATAACCTGACCAGGAGTATTAGGTTTGCTAGAATTAAACGGTTATAACCTGACCAGGAGTAACCCAAAGAAGACAATAATAAATACTTAGAAATCAAGGATAAACTTAGTCACAATTGAAGAAAACCCTAACCTGAATATCTTCTCTGATTGATACAATCTCTCTTATTTTCGTGACTTGCTATTGTTCACTAACCTTTACTCTCACCCAATTTTCTTGTCTTTCTCTCTTACAGAACAAAGTAGTAACCAATCTAGCTCCCTTGGGTTCGACCCTTGCTTGCCACTACACTAGTCTCTCGCAAGGAATTATAAATTTAAATTTGCAGGTCAAACGACGCCTATCAAATTTTGGCGCCGTTGCCGGGGAGCTACGCAAAGGTGAAATTTGTTCTCTTTTAATTTTTCGTTTATTTTTCTGTTTGCTTATTTCGAAATTTGCTATTCAGTGATTCCCTATTCAACTGTCTCGATTTCCGATTTCCATTCTTTCTCGATTTCCAATTTCTAGCTTTTAGAGGATCCTGTCACCAAGACTTACGAGTCTAAGGAGATTGGGTTTTAAGTGAGACCGCTGTGACTCCTCCAATCTCCTGGGGACCCTTTGTTGCTAGTCTGTTCTTGCTATTTCGGTGTCTTGCTATTTCAGTGTTTGCTATTCTCGTAACATGTCTCACGCAGGTAGTAGAGTTGGTGACAATAGTCACAATGACGAAGTCGAACAGGTTGTCCGAGACAGAGAAGGACAGCTTCCACAACACAACGCACAAGGACCGATCGTCTAGAATGGAGAGATCCGGGGGGCTATCCCGGGACAATTTCAACAACCACCAATCCAACCCCAACCGTATCAACAGTACCCATAGTATCCCCCGCCGTATCAGCAGTACCCACCACCACCATATCCACAGTATCCACAACCACCATACCCCCAGTACCCACCACAATACCCACCATTACCATACCATCCACACCAGCAATACCCACCACCTCAGAGACCTCCACGCCAGCCAGCAGTCAGAGATGATGATGAGGATGACGCCAATGAAGGACCAACCATGGGCGAGCTCTCGGTCCCCAACTTCAGAGACCAAGCCTAGTGCATCTACGAAGGACCAGACCTCGCAGCTATAACTGTCAACACGGCAGTCATTCACCATCTGCCCAAATTCTCAGGAACCAAGGGAGAGTCGGCCACAACTCATCTACAGCGCTGTCACGGGATATGCCAGAACCTCAAGTCACCCACCGTCGAAGTCGAGGATTTCAAGTTAAAAGCTTTTTACTTCTCACTAACAGACTCGGCTAGCGATTGGTTCTTATCTCTTCCTTCAGGCAGTATTTACACATGGGATCAGATGCAGCGAGCATTCCTCGCCAAATACTACCCAGCAGGCAGAGCTATGCAAGTCCGAAGGCAGTTACAGGATCTCAGGCAAGGACCCAACGAGACCATGTACGAGTACGTGGAAAAATTCAATGCCTTGGAGAAAAGCTACTGCAACCTTGGACTCACAGAGAAGTTGCTCGTCGAATATATGCTAGATGGCCTTCGCAGACACGACAAGAAGCTCCTAGATGCCTCGGCTGGAGACAATCTGATGAACCTATCCCCAGCAGGAGTTAGACGAAAGATCATGGAAGTGGCAGAGAATGAGCGGTTCCAGGATGAGTCCAACAAAGAAGAAGAATACACCCAGACCAGGAACGTGTCAAAGGTTGAGCCCTCAGTAAATGCCATGGCCGAACAGATCAAGGAGCTCAAGGAGATGATGCAACATGTGATCAGGAGGCAACCAGTCCAGACTAAGCCATGCGGTTTTTGTGCAGCCACAGATCACAAGACAGACGAGTGCCCTACCTTAGTGGAAGACAACCAGGCCGAGGTCAATGCAGTGGGCGACTATCAGAATTATGGCAACCGACCAGGACCAGTCCGACAGTATGGCGCAGCCACGACCAATCAAGGAGCCAACGGACAGCCCTGGAAGAACAACAATCAGCAGCATCAGGCCCAGAGAGAGCCAGCACGACAGAATGCGCCTCAGCAGACCCAGCAGCCCTACAGACATCCTAATCATCAGTATCAGCAGAATGCACCAGGTCAGTACCAGCAGCGAGGTCAAAACAGTAATCAGCCAGGCTCGAGCAATCACAGCTCCAACAAGCCTCTCGAAGAGATAGTAAAAGAACTGGCAGCCACGACCAAGGGAGACATTGCAGATTTAAAAAAACAGATGTCTCAGCTTACTACGCTAGTCTCGGATCTCGCAAACAGTGTGAGCGCAGGATGACTCCCCTCACAAACAGTTCAAAATCCAAGAGGGAACGTCAGCCAAGTAGAGGTGGTGGATGCAACATTCGAGGAGTCCATAGAGGTAGTTGCTCCCGAAGGCCATATGACTGAGAAAGCTGATCCAGAAGGATTATTGGTAGCACGGCCTACGCAGAGCGATCCAATCATGAGGCAGCCACTCTCTACAGGCCATGAGACACCGCTGGAAAAGAGTAAGGACCCAGGGGCCTTCACGGTCACCTGTGGCATCGGTGAGACTCAAATTCCTCACTGTTTGATCGATCTTGGTGCAGCAATTAATGTTATGCCATATTCTTTATATTGTTCATTGAAACTTGGCTCACTAAAACCACCTAGATTGATGATAGAGTTAGGGGATAGATCATGCACTCGGCCTGATGGATTGCTTGAAAACTTAACACTCCGAGTGGGAGATCTTCTTGTTCCTGCAGATTTCTACGTCTTGCAGATGGGCGACTCTAGGAACGATGTACCACCGGCACTCATCTTGGGGCGGCCATTCCTCTTCTCCACCAAAACCAGAATTGACATGGGCACGGGCCTACTATCACTTGCATTCGGTGGAAAGACAGAAGATTTCTACATCTATGGGGATGACGACCGTCCATGCGCGAGGAAACCGCCGGACATTGTGCACACATCAGATTTCGATGCCCTAGTTCCGGACCTACCAGATCAGGTCATACACACCACTGGGCCAGCAGCTATGGCCAAGAGATCCTCACCATCTCGGGAGTATGTGAAGAAGAGTCCGCTTGATCACAGGAGAGCAGGACCGAGCGCACAGCCTTATAACCACTTTGGGCAGGTTGATGGAGTTGCTGAAAGGAAGTATGACCTCACACGCCCATGGGATCCTAACTTGTAATCCCTACACGAGGTACTGTCGAGCCAACGACGTTAAACAAAGGCGCTCGCAGGGAGGCAGTCCTGCACGGTTTGCGTTTACATTTCAGTTTATTTATTTATTTACCATATTTATTTTCGAGTCATTATTGTCACATCGTACCTTGGGAAGGATTTGGTTTCATTCTGCAGGGACTAGACCGAGTCGACCATGAATTGAGTACGGGGCTACGCATTTTGCTTGCTCCAATATCAGACTGTTCCGACATGAGTAGTTCACACCTCGAATTAGTTGTGTCAAGAAACACGAGCCGTTTAAAGATTCTGTCACAAAGACTTACGAGTCTAAGGAGATTGAGTTTTAAGTGAGACCGCTGTGACTCCTCCAACCTCTTGGGAATCTTTTATTCGTCTCCATGTCATTGACACAGACCTTTCGGTGTGCAACGAACTCACGTCGTGATACAAGCTCCAATGGTACTCTTCGAGGACTCATAGGAGAATAACCAGCCACTTCTGGTCGTCACACATCACACGAGGGGAGTCCCGTTCTACCTTTTCCCTTTCCTTTTATTTATTGCATGCATTGTGAGTCTTGATTTAAGTCGTACCATGAGGACACGGCTTATTTCAAAAGTGTGGGGTGGGAGAGTCAGTATTGAGTCAGCACGTTTATTTCCTGCACCTTGCACAGAGTCAGCACGTTTCGGGTCAATTTTAAAATTTTTGTACATGATACTTCACTACTTTCTAGACTTGCAGTATTGGATAATGATTAGGTGAAATAGATAGAGCCGATTATATGCATGTCTTTGGTGAAAATTGATTTGTGCGACTAACATGTGATTTTAAAACTTTGCGTGCCTTTGTTAGTTGAGATAAACAGGGATGTGGAGTTGATAGAAATGCCCTAGAGAGACTTGACAGATCATTCAAAGACCGGACTCAGGATATATGGTTATGTGGAGCTTGTGGAGGCTAACACTTCGAGGCGACATAGTACGAGTCTGCTCCGCCACTGCGGTACTTTTGCGGTTAGGGGGGACGGTGGCACACATCGTCCAATCTCTAGTCCAAGTAGCCGAGAAAATAGGCAAGCGACCCTTGACTTGACCCATGTCGAAAGGACGATGATGAGTGAAAGCAGGAAGGTTTCTAATCCGAGTAACCGGGAAAATAGACGAGCGACCCTCGGCTTGACTCGCGTCAAAAGGAGAAGGAACCGTGGTTCGAGCAAGTCACAATCCGCACTACAAAGCAACAAATCCACCATCATTGTGATAGTCCACACGAAATCAAGTGAAAGCATCATTGAAATATCAGATCCGATGACACTATAGCTGACCGATTAGTACTCATCACTTTGGAGCTCGAATCAATCACGTGCAAGAAAAAGCGACAAAGCATAACCATATAGCAGCGAGTTCGAGTCCGAGAATGAGGGTTCATGGGTCTAAAAGGGCTATCTCCCGAGACATTCGAGTTGATTTGCATCTCGACCCAAAGGTAACACGTATCATTAACCCATGTTTCTCGCACAAAGATATTAGTAGCAAGCATGCATAACAGGCGAGATCTAGAGTAACCATTTCATGTCCATGTAGCACGTCTAGGATGACCGAAGCATTGTGGTGTTTACATTAGTCCGTTCCTCTTATGACCTAGTTCTTGTTCGGGACGAACAAGTTTAAGTGTGGGGTGGTTTGATGAGCCGTATTTATACGACTCATCGAGTCATTAAATCCCACCAATTTCTGCACTTAATTATGCGAACAGTTACTTTTTAGTGTTGTTTTACATTTCAGGTGATTTGGAAGCTCTAGGAGGAAACGTGCATAAAAGACGGCATTTTATGCCAAAAACATCACAATGGCAGATTGACCTTTGGAGCTTCGCCGGAGGACTAGGAATGCACCGATGATCAGAAAAATACGAGACACATGCCGTTGCGTAGCTGACTCAATTCCCTACAACTCTATAGTTCACACCGAGAGCATCCGAGGTCGTTTGGAAGGTCAAATCGAGAGCCGAAGTCAAAACAGATGCGCAGAATGGATGAACAGTGTCCTCAGATGAACAGTAACTCCGGCCGTGAACAGTTTTTTCCGGCTGTGAACAGTAATTTCGGCCCAAATCAATGTGAAATTAGGGCAAACTACATCTAGGGTTTTGGAATCATCTAGAAGATCAAAGTGGCTTGAAGATAAAGCAAAGATTATAATGGAAATATTTCCATGATTATCTTTTGGCTTATTTTGGGAACTTTAGGATTTCTCAAAACTCTATATAAGGAGGAGCATACAAGCCATAATACACATCCCACAAGTTCTATTCGAACTCTCCTCTCTACTCCACACGTCCGCCCATCACTCCTCCTTGCTCCGCCGCCTTGCTCCTCCGCGCACCACCACTCACGGCCGTGACTCGTCCTTGGCTCAGCCACACGGCTATTGCTTTTGTGTTTCGGTTTAGTGAGATTTCTTCGTTCCCTATTTACTTGCATTATTTACTATGAGTATGTGTAACTAAAACCCTTATTCGGGTTAGGGTTGAATAATTGTGACGATGTTTTGAGATTCAGTTCTTCATTATTATTATTGCATTCTATTTAGTTCTTGTGCAAATTATCAGTTTGAATTATTAGGTTAAGGGGAGATCCGAAAGGGTACAACTTAACCTAGTAATACTTACTATCTATTCACTGCTTATTTGATACTGACCCGTTAGAATAAGTAGAGCACTAAACCTAATATAACCTGACCAGGAGTATTAGGTTTGCTAGAATTAAACGGTTATAACCTGACCAGGAGTAACCCAAAGAAGACAATAATAAATACTTAGAAATCAAGGATAAACTTAGTCACAATTGAAGAAAACCCTAACCTGAATATCTTCTCTGATTGATACAATCTCTCTTATTTTCGTGACTTGCTATTGTTCACTAACCTTTACTCTGACCCAATTTTCTTGTCTTTCTCTCTTAC
Source organism: Rhodiola kirilowii (assembly GCA_033675215.1). Classification (NCBI taxonomy): domain Eukaryota; kingdom Viridiplantae; phylum Streptophyta; class Magnoliopsida; order Saxifragales; family Crassulaceae; genus Rhodiola; species Rhodiola kirilowii. The sequence continues at coordinate 36,512,398 of CM066193.1, forward strand.
AGAACAAAGTAGTAACCAATCTAGCTACCTTGGGTTCGACCCTTGCTTGCCACTACACTAGTCTCTCGCAAGGAATTATAAATTTAAATTTGCAGGTCAAACGACGCCTGCTATTGTTCACTAACCTTTACTCTCACTAAATTTTCTTGTCTTTCTCTCTTACAGAACAAAGTAGTAACCAATCTAGCTCCCTTGGGTTCGACCCTTGCTTGCCACTACACTAGTCTCTCGCAAGGAATTATAAATTTCAATTTGCAGGTCAAACGACGCCTGTCAGCTCACCAAACCACTGCAGATGAAATCGAAAACAACAAAGAGGAAGACATAACGGAGTATGATGTAGCGACATCCTACCACGTAACAGCCGAAGAAGTTCCAAATGAAGTCGAAGAAGTAGAGGCTGATCAAGCTCCGAAGGTACTCCAAGACGGCGGGCAATCAACTGTTGATGACTTGAAAGAGGTGAATCGCGGAACCACCGAAAATCCACGTCCAATATACGTTAGCACCCTACTAACCGAAGAAGAAGAGAAGCAGTACCTTAAGTTATTGGCAGAATGCAAAGACGTTTTCGCTTGGAACTACACAGAGATGCCAGGGCTTAATCCAAAGATAGCTTTGCACCGTCTAGCTATCAAGAGGGGGGTCGGACCCAAGAAGCAGTCCCAACGACGATTTAGGCCAGAGCTGGTTCCTGAAATTGAGAAAGAAGTTAATAAGCTCATCGACGCAGATTTCATTCGTGAAGTTAAATATCCGACGTGGATAGCCAATATTGTTCCAGTAAGGAAGAAGAATGGGCAGCTGCGAGTGTGCGTAGACTTTCGAGATCTCAACGAAGCATGTCCAAAGGATGACTTCCCCCTACCAGTTACGGAGCTCATGATAGATGCAACAACTGGACATGAAGCTCTCTTCTTCATGGATTGCACGGCTGGATACAACCAGATACACATGGCGCCTGGAGACCAAGATGCTACAGCATTTCGAACTCCGAAAGGGATCTTCTGCTACAAAGTCATGCCTTTTGGCCTAAAAAATGCGAGAGCCACATATCAGCGTGCGATGCAAAAGATTTTTGAGGACATGATGCATAAAACGATAGAATGTTACATCGATGATGTGGTGGTCAAGTCAAAAGCCAGTAGTGACCATGTCCAAGATCTTCGTACGGTTTTCGAAATACTCGGAAAGTGCCAGCTCAAAATGAATCCACTCAAATGTGCATTTGGCGTCACATCGGGGAAATTCCTTGGCTTCGTAGTCACACACAGGGGCATCAAAATAGACCAGACAAAAATCAAAGCTATTCAAGAAATGCCCGAACCAAAAAGCTTGAAAGAATTGCGCGGATTGCAAGGACGACTTGCTTACATACGAAGATTCATCTCCAACCTCGCAGGGCGTTGTCAACCATTCAGTCATCTCATGAAAAAGGATGCTCCATTCGTTTGGGATGAAAAATGTCACAAAGCTTTTGATAGCATAAAGAAGTACTTGTCAACTGCACCAGTGCTTGGGGCACCGACTCCAGGAAAGCCACTGATACTTTACGTTGCTGCTCAAGAGAAGTCGCTTGGGGCGATGTGTGCACAAGAAACCGATGAAAGAAAGGAAAGACCCCTCTATTACTTAAGTGGAACTTTGGTGGGAGCTGAACTCAATTACTCTCCAATCGAGAAGATTTGTCTTGCATTGGTATTCGCAGTACAGAAGTTGAGGCACTCTATGCAAGCACATACAGTACACGTAGTTTCCAAAGCTGATCCCATCAAATACATACTTTCAAGACCAGTCCTGTCAGGTCGACTAGAAAAGTGGGCTATGCTTCTCAAGCAATATGATCTAGTGTTTGTACCTCAGAAGGCAACAAAAGGGCAAGCCATAGCGGACTTCTTCGCTGACCACCCAGTTCCTGCCGAATGGGAGTTTTCCATCGACCTTCCAGGCAAAGACATATTCTACATCGATGTGCTAGCTCCATGGCAGATGTTCTTCGACGGAGCTGCAAGACGCGATGGAGCTGGAGCTGGAGTTGTGTTTGTATCACCAGAGAATCATCTTTTCCCCTTTTCGTTCATACTCACTTAACTATGTTCAAACAACATGGCGGAATATCAAGCACTTCTCTTGGGACTTCAAATGGCCAGACAAATAAGTATCGACAAAATGGATATCTATGGAGACTCACAGCTACTAATCAATCAAGTACTTGGTGATTACGAAGTCAGGAAGGATGACTTGATCCCTTAACATAGACATGCGACGCAACTGCTTAACGAGTTTCACTCCATCAGTATAGGACATGTTCTGAGAAGTGCCAACAAGGTGGCTGACGCGCTTGCTAACCTCGCAGCCAATTTGGCACTGGGGGTAGAAGAGACCATGTCCATTCCAGTTTGCAATCGTTGGGTAGTCCCGCCGTTGGAGGAAAATGAAAAAAACATGGAGTCGTCAAACGTGGTATACGCCTATGAAATTAAAAGAGAAGATTGGCGTCAACCTATCATCAACTTCTTGGATCATCAAAAGTTACCATCCGATCCAAGACACAAGATAGAAATCCGTAGACGTGCCTGATGGACCATAATTGTATGAATCATAAACACAGTTAAACCCACCAAATTAGACTCTTTGTCTATTTAACTTTTGCTTGTTAGTTCCGATATTTATCTACAGGGTATTTTGAAGTCTAGAGAGAATACAAGCTAAGGAGGAGTTTTTAAAGCTGAAAATGCATTACGAGTCATTCCAAGTCATGACCAAATTCTGACTTTCAAGAACCTGACGTGGAATCACTCAAAACAGTCCAACCGAAGGGCAACCAGAGTCAGTCCGGAGCTGAAAGGGAGCCGATGGCTTTTGGGAAAAGATCTCAACTCACACTCACCCACTCCCTTGCCACCTTGCTGGGCGGCTAAGCCACTCCACCTCTCCCCTTCCTCCATGTGGCCGGCGGCTAAGCCATCACCCACTCCTTCTCCTCCATGTGGCCGGCGGCTAGAGAAGGGGACACCTCACCCCGATGGCTTTTGCTCTTCCTCCCTCCATATGACAAGTGTCATGCCTCTCATCCACATCCATCTCCTCCTCTAAGCCTATAAATAGAGACCTCCATTGCCTTTGTAAATCATCCCATTTTGTGTGCAAGAAGCACAAGTCACTTATCTCTCTAGATTAAGAGCACAATCATGTAATCACTTTACTTTGGAATCAAAGCTTGATCTTTAGCACTCTCAACGGTTTTTGTAAGTACTCTCTTCGTTACTTTACTGTCTTTCAAAGTACTTTACTTTCCTGTCTTTACTTTCGAAAACTTTACTTTACTGTCTTTCAAAGTACTTTACTTTCCTGTCTTTACTTTCCAAAACCTTTACTTTCTGTCTTTCAAAACCTTTACTTTTCCAAGTACTTAGCTATGGTATCCACGTCTATGGATATTCGTAGCTAAACTCTTCATTCGGTTGAAGGGGTGTACTTGTATCATACAATGTTTTAGACCCTTCTCTTAGTGCCTCTTTGTGTTCAACTTGTTCTAGGTGCCATATATTAGGTCAGAATTCCATTGGTTGAGTGGATTCTCGGAAGAGCAAAGCTCTGCCATGGGTTCTGATGGACCACAATTATACGAATCAAAAACACAGTAAAACCCCCCAAGTTAGACTGTTTGTCTATCTAACATCCATCTGTTAGTCCCGATATATTTCCACAGGGCATTTTAGAGACTGAAGTGAAAACACGCTAAGGAGAGGATTTTATGCTGAAAAGATAACAAGAGTCAATCCAAGGTCAAGATCATATGCCGACTGAAGAAATATCAAGGATCCTGACGTTGAATTGACCAGAATAAATTAATCAGAAGAATCAGGAGTGAAGTCAAGACAGTCCGGGGAAGGAACACACTGACAGTTTTGTGAAAAGACTGCACAAAACTGTACAAAACTCACATATGGGCAAGATGACTTGTGACTTGAAGAAGAGGGGGCCAAAGAGGAAAACCACCCCAAAACCACCACCCACCACCGGCGGCTCCTCCACCCTCCTCCTCCATGTGACCAGTTGACTTGCCTTGGAGGTGGCAAAGCCAACCTCTCCTCCTCCACCACAACCGGCTACCGGCGGCTGCCCTCCACCACTCCTCCTCCGCCACTTGGTGGCTCCTCCTTGGCTCCTCCTTGCCTCCTCCTCCTCCCTTGGATCAAACCAATCTCCACCACCCATCTCCACCCATTTTTCCTATAAAAGGAGGTGCTCCTCCCCTCACAAATTCATCCCAAAAATTGTAATCACTTCTCTCTCTACATTTTGTTACTTGTAAGTTTGGTTCGGTTTTGAAATAATACTCCTGTTTGTTCTTGAGTATTATACTGGAAATTATAATACTCTTGTCGGTTCTCGAGTATTATAATACTGTAGAGAATACTCCTGTTGGTTCTTGAGTATTCAGTAGGAAATTAGGAATACTCCTGTTGGTTCTTGAGTATTCCACCCCTTTCCCTCTTACTGTTTTCAAAAACCCCCGAGTATTTAGCTATGGTATCCATCTCTATGGATATTCGTAGCTAAACTCTTTATTCGGTGGAAGGTATTTTCTTGTATTATATAATGTTGTAATATCTTTTAGTTTCATTTCTTTGTATTCAAAACTTGTTCTATGTGCCATTTATAGTCAGAATTTCCAAGGTTGAGTGGATGCTACGAAAGGGCAAAACTCTTCCGTGGGGATTCGTGAACATACTCGGGTAAGTGGATGCTACGAAAGGGCAAAGCTTATCTGAGAAGTTCGACTCATCTAAAACACCACTTGGTCAATCGTAACTGTGAGATCAAGTGGATGCACAAAAGGCTAAGATACTTCGAAAGGAGGAATTAGTCTGAAATAGAACAAGGGTTGCTTTAAACGATGTTGCAAGTCTTGCGCTACGAAAGGGCCTCGATTCATCTTTGAATACTTAGAAAAGTTACTAACAGTTTATTATATACATGTTATAATATAAGAGTACCTGAAACCGAATGCTTTTCTTTACTGTTAAACCGCAATCACCAACTGCTGATCTACCGGAGGAATTACAATCACGCATCACCCACTGTAAGTCTTCTTTGTATTTACAGCATTTAATTTCTGTATTTACTTTTCCGCAATCAAAACCAAAAACCCACAAAAAATCACGTAGTTAATTAGAGCGCTAAAATCTCAATCAACCATAAAACACGCTCCCCCCAGTTCAATCACCCTAAAAGAATAGCCTATTCCCTTAATTCCCTTGGGTTCGACCCCTACTTACCACTTACTACCCAGTAGTGTAGTCACAAGTAGCGGATATTATAAATTTATTTGTACAGAGGACACTGCACCTTAACGACAGTGCGGTGGCCCTCCGTCACATGGGTTCGTGATCTTCCGTGGATAAGTAGAGGCTCGGAAGAGCACATCTTATCTGTGGAAGTCAACCTCTTTAAAACACCATTTGGTTTATCAGGAATGATGATCAAATGGATGCACATACTAGAACAAGAGTTCTTTGTCATGCAAAAGACTAGTCGGTGTGGCAAGTCATGTGCTAGGAATAGCCTTGATTCACTTTTGAACACTTAGTATGATCATTAGAGGTCAATGATAAACGAAAATATGATACAAGGCCCCTGAAACCGAATCTTTCCTTTAATTGTAATATCAACTGTTACTTTACCTTTCAGTACTAAAAACCAAAAACAACCCCCCAACTGCTTTATTTAATCCCCCCTTTTCGAAAGAACAACTATTCACCTGACTCCCTTGGGTTCGACTCGTACTTACCACTGACTACCCAAAATAGTTAAGTCGCGAGTATCGGAGATATAAATTTATTTTTGCACAGAGAACATCGCACCTTAACGACAGTGTGGTGGGCTCCGTCATGCCCCATGGTTTATCCGCTACAAAGGGACATTATACAGACGCTCGTTCCTGGGACAATGGTTAAGGTGCTTGAGCGAAGAAGAAGCAGTGGAAGTTATGCAAGAAGCTCATGCCGGCATTTGTGGTGCTCACCAGTCTGGTCCGAAACTTTATGATCGCATCAAGAGGATGGGGTATTATTGGCCAACCGTTGTGCAAGATTGCATAGATTTTGCAAAGAAATGCAATGCATGTCAGTTCAACACAAATTTCATACATCAACCTCCAGAACCTCTACATCCGACAGTTGCATCATGGCCTTTCGAAGCATGGGGACTCGACGTAGTAGGACTAATCAGTCCTAAGGCATCCAACGGTCACACATATATTCTTGATGCAACCGACTACTTCTCCAAGTGGGTAGAGGCAGTGACGCTATGTGAGGTAAAGAAAGAAAACGTGGTCGACTTCATAAAAAAGCATATCATCTACCGACATGGCGTTCCACAAAGAATTGTAACCGATAATGGAAAGCGGTTCTTCAACAAACTCATGACAAGCCTCTGCGACAAGTTCAAATTCAAGCAGTACAAGTCGTCGATGTACAACGCTCCTGCAAATGGACTGGCCGAAGCATTTAACAAGACTTTGTGCAATTTGCTGAAAAAGGTGGTTGGGAAGTCAAAACGTGATTGGCACGAGAAGATCGGTGAAGCATTATGGGCGTATCGAACAACATACAGAACACCGACCCAAGCAACCCCGTATGCTCTAGTATATGGAGTGGAAGCAGTATTGCCACTTGAACTTCAAATTCCATCCATGCGCATAGCCATCCAAGAAGGGCTTAGCAGTGACGAAAACGACAAGCTACGCTTAGCGGAGTTGGAAGTCCTCGATGAGAAGAGATTGCAAGCACAACAGAGCTTACAATGCTACCAGGCAAGACTTGCACGTGCATTCAATAAGAAGGTGCGTCCCCGCTCCTTTCAAAAAGGAGACTTGGTTCTAGAGATAAGAAGGCCAATCATCACCTCGCACAAGACAGGAAGCAAGTTTAAAGAGAAGTGGGACGGTCCCTACGTGGTGCAAGAAGCTTACACGAATGGGGCATACAAGATCGTGGATCAAGAAGGATTACGCATCGGACCAATCAATGGAAAGTTCTTAAAACGCTACTACTCCTAAAGCTACAGATCGACACTCCTGGCCCGCAAGGGTATAAACTGTGAACGGCCAAAAAAAACAAAAATTGAACTACGTTGACTTGATCTTGCGAAGTGTCACGCACGTGACTTTGTAAGTACGTAGGTAGCTTGAGTACAAAAAAATATATTCAAGTGCAGTCTCAAAAAAAATATAAAAAAAAATAACGAAGTAGTCTGACGGTTCTAATGCATAGCTGCCTGGATGGCTTTCCTGCATTGATCCAACTCACGCTTCACCTGCACCAAGTCATCAGAGCTTGCTCGAAAAGTTCTCAATTCATTTAACTTCTGTTGAAGTGCACCAACGTTCGACTCGGCCGCATCAATTACTTCCACTTGTCGGCTTTGCTGGTGTCTTATGCTCTTTGCCTCATCATGCAAAACTCGTAATTTGGCTTCAGCTCCCTCTATTGCCTACGCCATTCAGAAACAGCTGACCATTCTCCTCCGAGTCCAAGAAGAGCACCATTGCGCCTGCCTTCTTTTGGTAGAGACTTGTATCGCAACGTGAGTTCGTCACAAAATAAAAGAACTATGTCGAAGAAATTAAGAAACTTACAAGGATTCCCAGGAAATTGGTAGGAGTCACAAACGGTCTCACTTAAAAACCAATCTCCTTAGACTCGTAAGTCTTGGTGACAGAATCCTCAAAAGCTTATTTTTCTTGACACAATGTATTCAAAGTGTAAAACTACCCCCGATGGATAGCAGTCTTACGCAAAGAAGGATAGCGGGTTGGTCTCTCAACAACAAGCCAAAGTACCCTCAACAACAGCGCATCAACGTCAGAGCAGTAAAATCGGCAACTGTAGATAGAAGGGGGCCTAGTCATGAACAAGGAAAAGAAAATCAGTGAGACAAGATGTAGTCACGTTGCTCAATACAAACTACAAAAAAAAGATGCGTGGCACTGAAGTTGTCGGAGGGTGACATATAGCGTGGTTCCTGCTTGAAGCTTTTCATCAGCCGTCTTATTTTCAAGATGTATAGTCATAAACATGATGGAGATATTACTGCTTGTCAGGAAAGTATTGGCAAAAAAAATTGCAGAGGAATGTCGAAAAAGACCATACTCAGTGATGCTTGCAGACAAGAATGCGCCTAATATAGAAGTTTGGGAACAACTAGTACGTCAAAAAAAGAACGAAATTGTCGGAGGATGACTACATCACCAAAGGCGAGAAAACATGGATACGAGGAATGTAGGGAGGTCATTGTACCTGTTGTGGTCTCAAGCTTTCACCTTTCAAAGAGGGCGGCAGAGGGCTAGGCTTTTAGAGTTGATCAGAGGAGTGAGGCTCTCAGTTTTGGGATGTCTTGAATTCTTGACTTGAGGCTCTATTTATAGAGGGGATTAGGGCTGGGAGTTTCCTAAGGAATCCCCCAAAAGTCGGTCAAACCAAGTAGATTTAGGAAAGGTTTCCTAATCTCATCTAACCGACTTTGCTTTATCTTCAAGCTAACTTAGTTGGCAAGTCATTCTAGAAGATTCCAGAACCGCTACGCATGGAATTAAGAATTTTCCTGGAAGTACTGTTCATCCCAGAAGTACTGTTCATTCCGAAATTACTGTTCATCCCGGAAATTACTGTTTACAGCCCGAAGTTACTGTTTACGAGCCGAAGTTACTGTTCACGACTCTGACATGTTTTTGGCAGCAACAGCCACCAATGCTTAGGCTTCTTCCAGATGAATCACCCACATAAGTAATTTCCAAACGGTCAGTATTATCTTTATCCTAGTTATGCAACGTTGGAAAGGATCAAATATGGCAAGCTGAAGAAGATTTGAAATTATCTCTTTTCAGTTTCAACTCGTAAAATGGAAGAAGATAAAAAAATTTCTCATTTGAAGTTCGAAAAGATGTCATTCGCCAAGTTGGAGAACGACATGGTGGCTCAAAAAAATTTATGTGGATGCTCTTACGACAAGTTCGACATTCACAAAAAAATCTAGAGTCAACCGTCAAGTTGGAGAACGACATGGCGACTCAAAAAAAAATTATGTGGAAGCTCTTACGACAAGTTTTGACATTCACAAGAATCTCAAGTCAACCGTCAAGTTGGAGAACGACATGGTGACTCAAAAAAATTATGTGGACGCTCTTATGACAAGTTCGACATTCACAAAAAAATCTAGAGTCAACCGTCAAGTTGGAGAAAGACATGACGACTCAAAAAAAATTATGTGGAAGCTCTTACGACAAGTTTGACATTCAGAAAAATCTCAAGTCAACCGTCAAGTTGGAGAACGACATGGTGACTCAAAAAAATTATGTGGAAGATCTTACGACAAGTTTGACATTCACAAAAAAAATCTCAAGTCAACCGTCAAGTAGGAGAACGACATGGTGGCTCAAAAAAATTATGTGGAAGCTCTTACGACAAGTTCGACATTCACAAAAAAATCTCAAGTCAACCGTCAAGTTGAAGAACGACATGGTGGCTCAAAAAAAATTATGTGGAAGCTCTTACGACAAGTTCGACATTCACAAAAAAATCTAGTGTCAACCGTCAAGTTGGAGAACGACATGGCGACTCAAAAAAAATTATGTGGAAGCTCTTACGACAAGTTTGACATTCACAAAAATCTCAAGTCAACCGTCAAGTTCGAGAATGACATGGTGACTCAAAAAAATTATGTGGAAGCTCATACGACAAGTTCGACATTCACAAAAAAAATCTCAAGTCAACCGTCAAGTTGGAGAACGACATGGTGGCTCAAAAAAATTATGTGGAAGCTCTTACGACAAGTTCGACATTCACAAAAAAATCTCAAGTCAACCGTCAAGTTGGAGAACGACATGGTGGCTCAAAAAAAATTACGTGGAAGCTCTTACGACAAGTTCGACATTCACAAGACTCTCAAGTCAATCACTCACGATCACATCACGCTGAGACACTCAAATTGTGTCGCACAACATGATCATGAGGGGGCAATTTGTAGACACCAAAAGTTTAAGGACCAAATCAAAATTATTTAAAGTATAAATGGGCTGGCCCATAAGGGATATTTGGGTCAAAGCTACAAGCCCGGTCCATGAGCAAGACTCAGCCCAAAGCACGGGCCCAATCTCAAGCCCACTAGTGAACTCTATAAATAGAGCACTTCACTTCACAAAGAAAGGGGTTGAAGTTTGAGAAGAAAAGCAGAGGGAAGAGTGCTCTCAAAGGAAGCCTCACCCGCCAGCGACCGACAAATACGTGCCGTCTGCCCAAGCATCCCAACGTCGTCTGCTAGAACATCCAACCGCAACGCAAGCACGTGTGACCAAGTCCTCGCGGCCCTTACTTCACTGCGCATGTGAGATCAAGTCATCAAGACCCTCGCTACGCAAGACACGTTGCACTACGCCTTCACTTCACAAAGATGAGACTCTGAAATTTGAGAAGAAAACAGAGAGAAGAGTGCTCTCAAAGAAAGCGTCAGCCACCAGCAACCGACAAGTACGTGCTGCCTGCCTAAGCATCCCAACGTTGTCTACTAGAGCATTCATCCGCAGCACAAGCACGTGAGACCAAGTCCCCGCGACCCTTACTTCGCTGCGCATGTGAGATCAAGTCATCAAGACCCTCGCTACGCAAGACACGTTGCACTACGCATTCATCCGCAGCACAAGCACGTGAGACCAAGTCCCCGCGACCCTTACTTCGCTGTGCATGTGAGATCAAGTCATCAAGACCCTCGCTACCCAAGACACGTTGCACTACGCATTCATCCGCAGCACAAGCACATGAGACCAAGTCCCCGCGACCCTTACTTCGCTGCGCATGTGAGATCAAGTCATCAAGACCCTCGCTACGTAAGACACGTTGCACTACGCCTTCATCCGTACACATCAAGCTGAGTAGACCAAAGCAAGCAATACAGTAGAATCAGAGGAGCATTTGAGATTACGAACACAACTTCTGCTCTCAAGCATAAATCATTTGTAAAACATTATTTTGTATTTGATACGAAATATTGTGACCTTACAGTTCTTCTCGTCGTCATTTCGACTTCAACGATTCACATCTGTATGAGAGCAGCTGTCGGGCAGTAGGGTTTCAACACTTGGCAAATTTGTTGAGTTTTGGGTGATGTTATGGGCCTTAATTTATTATTTGGGCCAAAATCCAGATCTGAGTGTATGAAGAGAGTTTAATTTTAATGTGAGTTTAAAAAAAATTGTATTGTGAGTTGCATATAATTTATAAGGCGTAGGGTATATGTAGCATGTGAAACAAAATTCCTTCCTTACTCCTACTCGTTAATAATTTTCATGTCAATAAATTAAGAATTTTGAACAAATATAGCATCCCATCTAATCTTGACAATCAAATTTGTCATTCAAATCAATAGTTTCACTAGCATCAGTTAACATATACATATAGCCCTCATGGTGACTGCAGTCATCATTTTACCTCGGGCATCAAAGCACATTCGAATAGATCTTTAAATATGATACAAATAATGATAATGAAGCCTCATATTCAAGTTGTGTACTCTCGCATCATATCATTTAGAAATAAATGTGCGTTTGGAATTTCATCCAATGATAACTTATCATTGTGCAACCTACAATGCCTACATGGACACGTATGAGTAGTTCTCTGAAATTTTTTTGCTTCACAAACTATATGAAGGCCATAATTCCTTGGGAAAACCACGGATCACATTTGTCCGACAAATACATCAATCTCTTGTCCATGCTTTCCTATATATTAGCAAATGTGATGCAAATAATTAAGCAAAAGCAAAAGCATACTTATAAGACTACTCCAACCAAATAGTATATGTAGGAAGAATCATATATAAACTAAAACTCCACACAAACTTGCTTAAGCTAGCTAGATTACTTCCAAAATGTGTGGATTTGATGAACATCTGACGGAGCCCATCGCACTGTCGTTAAGGTGCGATGTTCTCTGTGCAAAAACAAATTTATATCTCTGATACTCGCGACTTAACTATTTTGGGTAATCAGTGGTAAGTACGGGTCGAGCCCAAGGGAGTCAGGTGAATAGTTGTTCTTTCGAAAATGGGGAATTAAATAAAGCAGTTGGGGGGTTGTTTTTGGTTTTTAGTACTGAAAGGTAAAGTGCGAGTCTTGACAGAAAATAAACAGTTGATATGGTACTGAAAGTAAATTAACAGTTGATATTACAATTAAAGGAAAGATTCGGTTTCAGGGGCCTTGTATCATATTTTCGTTTATCATTGACCTCTAATGATCATACTAAGTGTTCAAAAGTGAATCAAGGCTATTCCTAGCACATGACTTGCCACACCGTCTAGTCTTTTGCAAGACAAAGAACTCTTGTTCTAGTATGTGCATCCATTTGATCATCATTCCTGATAAACCAAATGGTGTTTTAAAGAGGTTGACTTCCACAGATAAGCTGTGCTCTTCCGAGCCTCCACTTATCCACGGAAGATCACGAACCCATGGAAGAGCTTTGCTCTTCCGAGCATCCACTCAACCAATGGAATTCTGACCTAATATATGGCACCTAGAACAAGTTGAACACAAAGAGGCACTAAGAGAAGGGTCTAAAACATTGTGTGATACAAGTACACCCCTTTAACCGAATGAAAGGTTTAGCTACGAATATCCATGGAACAGGACATCATAACTAAGTACTTGAAAAAGTAAAGGTTTTTGAAAGACAGTAAAGTAAAGTTTTCGAAAGTAAAGACAGGAAAGTAAAGTACTTTGAAAGACAGTAAAGTAAAGAAAAGAGTACTTACAAAAACTGATAAGAGTGCTCAAGATCCAACTTCGATTCCAAAGGAAAGTGTTTACATGATTGTGCCCACAAAAGCTTGAGAGATAAGTCACTTGAGGACTTGTGATGTTGGAATGAGATGGGATATTTTACAAAGGGAAGGAGGGTGTCTATTTATAGGCTAAGGGAGACCATAAGGACTTGACACTTGTCATGAAATGGGAGGAGAAGCCAAAAGCCGCCGGGACACTTGTCTTCTCAATCTTGGAGCCACCGGCCTTGTGAGGAGGAGGAGAGGAGAAGAGAAGGGAGCTGCCACCCCTTAGGTGTCAATTCCTCACTCAAAGCCGCCGGTCCTTATGTGGAAGGAGTGGTTGAGTGTGTGTTTTTGTGATCTTTTACAAAAGCCATCGGTCCTTTCAGCTTCGGTCTGACTCTGGTTGCCCTTCGGTTGGAATTGTTTTGAGTGATTCCACGTCAGGTTCTTGAAAGTCATAATTTGGTCGTGACCTGGAATGACTCGTAATTCATTTTCAGCTTTAAAACTCCTTCTTAGCCTGTATTCTCTCTAGACTTCAAAATACCCTGTAGATAAATATCGGAACTAACAAGCAAAAGTTAAATAGACAAAGAGTCTAATTTGGTGAGTTTAATTGTGTTTATGATTCATACAATTATGGTCCATCAGATCACCCCACACTTTTAGTTGTTCGTCCCGAATAATGCTTTTTAAGGGCGGAACACAATCTAAGTAAAAACTTCAAATATGAAAGTGAGACTGTGGGACTAGATTTATCCTAATTCATGTATTACTTACTTATTACCAAACTAAACCGTGTAAATACTTAGAAGAAACTTGATACTTGTACCTTCGCGCCGAGATGCAAATTAATTCGGATGTTTCGGGAGATAGCCCTTTTTAGGCTCCTGGACTGCATTCTCGGGATCGACTCGTACTATATGGTTTCCTTGTAGCTTTCTCTAGCACGTGATCCAGTTCGGGTTTCACTGAGTTGAGTACTTTGATTTCTTTTTGGCGATGGACAGCTTCTGTAGTGAATCGGCCTTTGGCCTTTGATATTGAGTTTGAGTTTCTTCACTTTTGTTCGGTTAAAGCCTTCACAATTTTGGCCTTTGGCCTTTGATTAGATTCTTTGAGCTTTTGCTTCTTTGTGACTTGCTAGTCCATTTTCTCAGCCTTTTTGGGAGGTCCAATCGTGGCCCGCAAGCATATGGAAATACCTCCCCGCTCTTTCTCATCCTCGCTGTTTCGCGCGGGTCAAGATGAGGGTCGCTCATCTATTTTCCCGGCTACTAGGACTAGAGATAGGACGGTTTGATTCCCGTCCTGCCTCTTGCATAAACGCTGCACGGCGGAGATGACTTTAATCTTCACTGAAACCCGAAGTGCAGCCTCCACTGACTTCAAAAACCATATAGTTAGATTCGATCCTTCGAGTGCTTGCCAAGCCTCTCTAGGGCAGTTTATGTCAACTCCACATCCCCTGTTTATCTCAGCACAAAGGGACAAATGAGAAGTTACATTCTAAGTTTTTATACAGTTGAGATTTCACAAGGTAAATGCATGAATTTAGATCTATCTTTTTCACATTCTCAAGTTCATATTTTCAAAAAGATAATATTAAGGGAAAAGGAAAAAAGAAAACATGTTAATTAACTATATACACAGGCGGTTCTCACCCCACACTTTTGAACGAAGGCGTGCCTTTCAGCACGACTTAGTTCAAAAGTCATGCAAATATATACAAGAGAAGGAAATCACATTAATGAAAAGAGAAGAACTGCACTCCCTTTTACTGTGTCGTGTCGTGGAACGACATGCCTCAGAGCTGGATAATCGAGGGAGTTTGGCTGGGGCCTTGAACTCTCAGCGCAGGCCCGGTAATTCTCGGAAGCTGCCTGGCTGATCTGATCTTGCTCCAAAAACCGATTCCTACATGTTTTACATTCCTTCTATACAAAAAATGGGTGAGAGCGACTTGCGGTAAAAACTAAATGACAGAAACGAAAATTACTGAAAGTAAGATAGGTGTTCGGGTTACCTCCCGACCAGTGCCTTTGTTTAACGTCGTTGGCTCGACGCATGGGGATCACAGGTTTGGATCCCTTGGGTGGCTCAGGTCATAGTGTTGTGGAGTGCCTACTTTCATTTTTGCCTTGCCTTTCCTTGATTTCGTGTGAGATGATGTGCTTGGGTCCTGTTCCCATGGTTCTGGTGGTTTCTCCTTCCAACGTCTCTGAGAAGGCGAGGGACCTTTCACTACCAGCCTCTTGAATTGGGTTTCTTTATGTTTAGGGCTGCCTTGTCTAGTTGTGGCGAAAAAAAGCTCCATCGGGGAGTCGTTCTGCATAGGCCCTTTTCCCATCCTCCTTTTAGTCTCTTCATTGATCACATAGTTTTCTGCAATTTGCCTATTGATCAAGGGGAAAAGTTTGGAAGCTTGCATCTTAAGGCTTGGTTCTGTCTCATCATGTTTGTCTGTGAGGATCCGGTCTCGGATGGTCTCGGCTGCTTGGGTAATGATAGTTGGGTGTGACTCGGGCAGCTTGCCAGTGGTGTTCTGGACTTCTTCCTCTGTTGGCACGGTCTCAGGTTTCCATGAAGGCTTTTACTCGTTGCTTCCGGTGCTTTCTGTATCTGATTCTTCTGATGGCTCGGGAGTTTCTTCTGATGGCTCAGGAGTTTCTTCTTTTTTCGTCTCTGGACCAGCCTCCACTATCTGTATTCCTCTATTAGGTCGGGGCATTGGCCTTTGTTTTGTGGCTTCGGCCAAGTCATCTATAACATCCCACATTTGAGTCGGGGATAAGTGCATGGCTGATCCTCCCACTGCGTCATTGATCCTTGAGAACTCATCGGCCCTCATCCCACAAAGAAATTTTTGAAGAAGAAACACCTCCGTGAATCCATGGTGCGGGCAGCGTGAGACGATGGTGTCATAGTACGTGTAGTATTCATCTAAAGTCTCATCCCGGGATTGCTGAAGGCAGATGATCTTCTCGCGGGTGTCATGTTGTAAGGATGGGGGGGAGAATTCTTTCAGGAATTTAGCGCGAAGGTCCACGTAATATTCTGCACAACTAGCAGTTGATGTGTAATACCATACTGTCGCAAAGTCGGTTAAAGAGTGTTCAAAACATTTTAATTGAAACTCTTCTAACGTTACATTTTCAGGTTTCATGTGGCGACTTATATGGTGGAAATGTTGGCAGTGTATTACTGGGTCTTCTTCGGTGGTACCTCCAAACTGAGGAAGATGTCGAGTCATCCATGCATACATAGTGGGCAGTGTGATGAAGAAGTGAAGAGGGAAAGAAAAGAACAACTAATCGAAGGCTAACTCCCCGGCAACGGCGCCAGTTTTGACGAACATCTGACGGAGCCCACCGCACTGTCGTTAAGGTGCGATATTCTCTATGCAAAAACAAATTTATATCTCCGATACTCGCGACTTAACTATTTTGGGTAGTCAGTGGTAAGTACGGGTCGAACCCAAGGGAGTCAGGTGAATAGTTGTTCTTTCGAAAAGGGGGAATTAAATAAAGCAGTTGGGGGGGGGGGGTTGTTTTTGGTTTTTAGTACTGAAAGGTAAAGTGCGAGTCTTGACAGAAAATAAACAGTTGATATGGTACTGAAAGTAAAGTAACAGTTGATATTACAATTAAAGGAAAGATTCGGTTTCAGGGGCCTTGTATCATATTTTCGTTTATCATTGACCTCTTATGATCATACTAAGTGTTCAAAAGTGAATCAAGGCTATTCCTAGCACATGACTTGCCACACCGTCTAGTCTTTTGCAAGACAAAGAACTCTTGTTCTAGTATGTGCATCCATTTGATCATCATTCCTGATAAACCAAATGGTGTTTTAAAGAGGTTGACTTCCACAGATAAGCTGTGCTCTTCCGAGCCTCCACTTATCCACGGAAGATCACGAACCCATGGCAGAGATTTGCTCTTCCGAGCATCCACTCAACCAATGGAATTCTGACCTAATATATGGCACCTAGAACAAGTTGAACAAAAAGAGGCACTAAGAGAAGGGTCTAAAACATTGTATGATACAAGTACACCCCTTTAACCGAATGAAAGGTTTAGCTACGAATATCCATGGAACAGGACATCATAACTAAGTACTTGAAAAAGTAATGGTTTTTGAAAGACAGTAAAGTAAAGTTTTCGAAAGTAAAGACAGGAAAGTAAAGTACTTTGAAAGACAGCAAAGTAAAGAAAAGAGTACTTACAAAAACTGATAAGAGTGCTCAAGATCCAACTTCGATTCCAAAGGAAAGTGTTTACATGATTGTGCCCACAAAAGCTAGAGAGATAAGTCACTTAGGGACTTGTGATGTTGGAATGAGATGGGATATTTTACAAAGGGAAGGAGGGTGTCTATTTATAGACTAAGGGAGACCATAAGGACTTGACACTTGTCATGAAATGGAAGGAGAAGCCAAAAGCCGCCGGGACACTTGTCTTCTCAACCTTGGAGCCGCCGGCCTTGTGAGGAGGAGGAGAGGAGAAGAGAGGGGAGCCGCCCCCCCCCCCCTTAGGTGTCAATTCCTCACTCAAAGCCGTCGGTCCTTATGTGGAAGGAGTGGTTGAGTGTGTGTTTTTGTGATCTTTTACAAAAGCCATCGGTCCTTTCAGCTCCGGTCTGACTCTGGTTGCCCTTCGGTTGGACTTGTTTTGAGTGATTCCACGTCAGGTTCTTGAAAGTCAGAATTTGGTCGTGACCTGGAATGACTCGTAATTCATATTCAGCTTTAAAACTCCTTCTTAGCCTGTATTCTCTCTAGACTTTAAAATACCATGTAGATAAATATCGGAACTAACAAGAAAAAGTTAAATAGACAAAGAGTCTAATTTGGTGGGTTTAACTGTGTTTATGATTCATACAAATATGGTCCATCAACATCCAACAACAAAACAAAGAGAATACCAATTCCGGAGCTTCTTCTCCGATAGATGGGGCCTTTTCTACCAGTTAATATTTTGAGAAAAGTGGGTGAAATTTGATTTGCAAGGGTTGTACTAGGTGCTTTTGTTTTGCATCAAATGTTCCACGGTTACACGACATATTTTGATAAAAATGTCGCCCAAGAAGCAAATGGTAGATCGCCCTTTTTATTGCATATTGAATTCCAAACATAAACTGCTGGGTCAAGGCCAATAGCTGATGTGGCTAACAGTTTTTCATTATTATGGGACATACATTGGGTTGTTGCTTAATTTACGTCGCATCAACACATTAATAGGACATAATAATCGAGTCGCTTTAAAAACTGTCGCATTAACATGTGAACGGGACTTAAAATTTGTGCCGCTTTAACGGACGTCGCATTAAGTGTATTAAGGGACAAAAGTATTAGTGTCGCAAAGAAGATTGTCGCATAACACTTTTATTGCGGCAAACCAAAAATCGACTGTCGTATATAATGTCGTATGCGATTAAAGTAAGGCGACAAATTTCAAAGATTATCTCGTAGCATGTTTTCTGGTGTAGTGAAAGATGATGTCTCACTAAGAGTTTACAGTAAAGAATTATGATGTCCACTATCACATGATTCGTGTGGGAGTCGGATGAAGAGTTAACAGCAAAGAATTATGATGTCCACTTAGGCTGTTGAAGCGGACAAGGAATCCATCGAAGTGAAGGAACAAGAGGAAGTTCCAGCTGATGAAGGAGTAGTTGATGATGCAATCCTGAAAACTGGCAGTGTTGAGGAACAAGAAGATGTTCCTAATACTGCAACTGAAGTGGGGTGAACCTGAAAATGACGAACCAGCCATGGAGACAAAAGTTCAAGAAGCGACTGAGGATGTCAGCGAATCCCAGCCCAAGGATAAATCAAACGAGCAAGATGAATCCTTGGAACAACTATTTGAGGAGGTCAGCATTCATGAGGAGATGTAGGTTGAAAAATCCAACAAAGAGACTGTTCCAATGGAGGAACAAGAGGTTGATTCGTTTGCTGGTGAAGAGGTAGCTCTAACTGATAAAGATCAGCAAGATAATGCTGAGGATAGTGTTCAGGTAGTGGAAGTAATCATAAGTCCCAAGAACATAAAAATGCATACTATGGGCTGGAGACCCCAGAGGAAGTACAAGAAGAAGAGGATTGGGACAAGATCGCCTGTGCTTGACTGCAGGAATACACCTCATGGACGGGTGTATCACTTCCCATCTATGATCTCTCTACCAAGTACAGGATAGCACTGAGAAACCTGGATTCCCTCCTTGCACAAGTCAGTCAACAAGCCTATGGGTCATCTGTTGTATGCTATAGGAAACAGAATGAAGATTAACCTTGACCAGCTAATGTTTGACCAGATAGCAGCATATGCCACCTCGTCCCAGAAAATCCATCTGATACTGTTCCCTTCCTTAATTTATGAACTGATGATCGCCTAGCAACTGAAGACTAGCCAAGAGAAATTCTCTTGAACTATATCAATATCTATGGCCGAGCATAAGCTGTTTAAAGAAAAACATGTACTTGACTTTGAGGGGGAGGTTCGCATTCCAAGTTCGCGTCGCAAGGATGCCCCAGAATCTTTTGTGCGTGGAGCTACAACACCGTCTGGGATCTCAGCTGCTTTGCGAGCGAGGACGATTGCCAAGCTGGAAGGTGTACTGAAGACCATCAATGAGCAGAGGATAGTAGTCACGAACATGTTGTGTGACTTGAGGTCTCCTATTGATGAGGAGGCGGACGGCCAGGGGGGGAAGATGATGAAGACGAGTCCAACGCTTGAAGCATCTGCTCGTTGCTTTTGTTGTCTTTTGAACTTTAATTTTTTCTAGCTACTATCTTGAATTGCTGCTACATTGACTTTTGCACTTTGTTCTGAACCCTCCTTGTCAGTTTATGGAAAAAAAGAGTAATTTTGGGAGACATTTGTTTTCAATCTTGAAGTCTATTTAGCACTGTTTCAGAATTAATCGGCAAATTTTTTGAATCCGATCCGATTTTGCCCAAATCGGATGAAAAAATTGGGTGGCGGCTTGGTGTCCATTAATCGGGGATTAATCGGTTCAGGCGGCGATTAATCGGCATTAATTGGTTCAGGCGACGATTAATCGGTTCAGACGGCAATTAATCGGTCTGGACAGCTAAATGTTAAAGATTAAACTTGGAGGATTTTATTGTAATAATTAGGATTTTTTAGATCAAATTTGATTGTTAAGTTTGTTAAGGATGTAGTATCAAGTATGTATGGACTATGCACTATGTAGTTTGAATTTCTATGTAGATTACTAGCAATAGTTTAGCATGTTTAGTACTCATTGAGAGTAGTTTTGGCATGCACCCTGTTTTCTTTTGATTACATGTCAACTAATGCATCTATAGATAACATTATAGAACTATTTTTCAATTATAAATATAAAAATATGATAAAAATAAAAAACCGATTAATCCCCGATTAATCTCCGATTAATCCCCGATTAATCTCCGATTAATCCCCGATTAATCCTCAAGCACCTTGTCCGCACGATTAGCGATTTCTGTAACCTTGCTATTTAGTATGCTAGATAGAGGTTTCTCTTTTGCCAAAAATGTCAAAGGGGGAGATTGTTAGTTTTTTTGGCATAGTGTTTGGCAAAACAACTTCAAAACATTCAAGCACGAAGACAAGACGTTGTTCAAGACAAGTGCGGACTCAGGCGGCGTTGATCAAGCCAGGAACAGATCGAGTCTCCTAGATTGAGAATTCTCATATTCGTCTAAGGCGGTGCATGAAGACGGTTAAGAAGATATTTGCATGAAGATGTTGCTAAAGATTCACTAGTACAGAAATGGAATAGACAACGCTTCAAATAAGCGCTGTCTTTAAAAATTAGATCATTAGACAATGCTTTTCAATTAAGCATTATTTATTGTTCACATTAGACAGCGCTTGTTGCCAAACGCTGTCTAAAGTGGACTTTAGACAGCACTTGTTGCCAAATGCTGTCTAAAGTGGACTTTAGACAGCACCTGTTGCCAAACGCTGTCTAAAGCTGTTGTCAAACGCTGTCTTAATTAAACCCTAATAATCCCTATCTCTATATAATCAACATGTTTCTCAAATTTACAACACCCACCGAAAACCCTTTCCCCTTTTTTCAACGCAGCATCTTCCTCCGTCTATACCATCGCTTCCTACTCTTCGCCGGACTGCAAATCTTCATATTCAGACGACGACGCTGACGGCGGACACTCAATCATTGGATTTCGATTGACTGAGTAGTGGGAGCGATGCGACTGGACATATTAATTAGGCTGGGAACTCAACCGCTGTCGGTGAGTTAGCGATGCGACTGGACATATTAATTAGTCGATGGTGAAGGTTGTGCAGTTCGGTGATGTGGTTTGAGTTTTCATATTAGTGTGATTTTGATGTGTTCCGGGGAGGATTTTTCTGGAGTAGTTATGAAGTTGTACTATGGATTGTAGATCTTGTGGATTGTAGATCTTCAGTTTATGAGGAAATAATGTCTAACAACTGATAACTTGTTGATTGTAGATTAATATGAAGTTGAAGATATGTGGAGGTGATTCACTTAAGAAGTTGTTGAAGAAGCTTTCTGATTGAAGCTTCCTAATTTTTGTCGTCTCAGCTTATACATAAATCTTCATAATCTGAGACGACAAAAAGAGCATTGTTTAATGTATTATTTGTTGAGAATATGAATGAAAATGTATTATTTTGGATGCTTCAAATTTTAAATTGAATATAATGCATTTGTGATATGTGCAATTTGCAAATTCAATGTAATAGATGTTGAATATGTGAATATTTTATCAAAAAAACACTCCACATTAGACGGTGCTTTTTTAAATAAGGGTTGTCTATTGTAGAGAAAAGACAACTCTTTTTCAAAAATTGTTGTTTAATGTCAGGACAAAAGACAACATTTCTTATAACAAAAGGCGTCGTCTAATGTCAGGACAAAAGACAAGGCTTTTTGAAAAAGCACTGTCTTTTGTCCTGACATTAGATAGCGGTCACAAAGACAGCGCTTGGAGAAGCGCTGTCTAATGTCCAATATAAGCGATGTCTAAAGTCTTCTCTGTACTAGTGATTATTTAGCAACAAGAAAGATCATGCGAAAAGGAGGCCTAAGTCTTAAGAGATTTCCTAAGAACTCCACTACTACAAACATAGGATTATGCATCGGTTTTCGAAGGGATTATGCATCAGTTCTGCTTCGATGCGTAATCGAGCGATGCATAATGTTAAGACATTATGCATCGGTTCAAAAAAATCGATGCATAATCTCAGACATTATGCATCGGTTTAGGTAAATAACCGATGCATAAGGTTTGGGATTATGCATCGGTTTTGGTTATGAACCGATGCATAATGTCTGAGATTATGCATCAGTTTCCCTATAACCGATGCATAATGTGTTAAAAAAATTTGGAATATTTGGCTTCAAGTAGCTCAAATCTGTTTCGATAAAGGGAGTCCTACAAGTTATAGGCAAGCTCATGATCATCCCATTGCTGTTCGTAAATGCCTTGTGACGGATTCCTATCCCAGCCCTTGCATTCACCAGGAGCAAAGAATATGCTAAATAAGTGCTTCAGGTCATCTGCGCATGCACCCATCAGCTTCATTTGTTTAATTTGTTATGAATATGAATTGTGTATTGATATGTGACGAAACGTCAATATATACAGTACAGGATAGACCGTATATGGTAAGCACAATAATGAGAGAATATACATGTAATATGGAATGAATATATGATGAGAATAATATATTCTCTAACACCCCCTGATGGACGCACAGTCGTTATGTGCAAACGTCAAAAATAAATTTATAAAAGTCCGCTACTCGCGACTTTACTACTGGGTAGCAAGTGGTAAGTAGGGGTCGAACCCAAGAGAATCAGTGGAATAGATGTTCTTTGAGGGGGTTGTCCAGCGAAAGAGCGTGTTTTAAGTCGGTTGGTTGGTTTTAAAGCTACCAGCTAAGTGATTGATTGATTGATTGGATGGTTGGTTGGTTTTAATACTGGAAAGTAAATTGCAGTTTATAATTAAAGAGAAATGTTCGGTTTCAGGGGTCTTGTATTATATCCTGTTTATCATTGACTTTTAGTGAATCGTCTAACTATTCAAACGGTGTATCAAGGCCATTCCACGCACTCGATTTGCGTACACTGTCTAGCCTATTCCTAGGACATATAGCACTTATTCTACTTAGACTAATACTCCATTCCCGGTTATATTAGCCTACATGCATCCATTTAATCCCTTTGGCCCAGTTTTCAAATGGTTTTTAAGATAGTCGACCTCTTCAGATAAGTTTATTCATTTAATCCCTTTGGCCCAGTTTTTAAATGGTCCACTTACCCGAGTGTGATCACGAATATCTAAGGAAGAGTTTACGAATTTGGACCCCTATGGTCACATTCCCAAATGGTTTACTTTACCTTAGACATTCTAACTTTTATATATGGCACATAGAATAAGTGTTGAATACTAATTCGAGACACTAAGTTAATAGTCTAAAACATTTTATACTACAAGTGCGCCCCTTCTACCGAACTACTAGTTTAGCTACTATTCATCGCGCTAAACATTATAACTAAGGAAATAAAACAGTTGAATAAATACTAAGAATTACTTACAACCGTTGAAGCGCCAAGGGAGCTATCCTTTATTTCCAAAGCCAAACTTTACAAATACATAACTTTTAGAGAGAGAAGTGTTTTTTACAAGTGAGGGATGAGGGATGAGGGGAGGAGCTCCTCCTTATATAGCCATGGGAGGTGGAGGAGATGGAGGCAAGTGTTGCATTGTGATTGGAGGAGAAAATGAAGGGAGGAGATGGCCACACATGGAGGAAGGAGAGGAGGAGCAAGGAGGAGGTGCCATGTGGAGGAGGAGCAAAGCCGCCGGTTGTGGTGGAGGAGAGCCGCCGGTTGCCGGTGGTGGAAGGGGAGGAGCTCCTCCTTTGGCCACCACTTCTTCAAGTGGTCGGTCATCTTGCCCAAATGTGAGTTTTGTACAGTTTTGTGCAGTCTTTTCACAAAACTGTCAATGTGTTTTCTTCCCCGGACTGTCTTAATTCCTCTCCTGATTCTTCTGATTAATTTGTTATGAGTGATTCAACGTCGAAATCCTTGATATTTCTTCAGTCGGCATATGATCTTGACCTTGGATTGACTCGTAACTTCTTTTCTGCTCTAAAAGCTCCTCTTTAGTATGTATTCTCTCTAAGCTCTGAATTACCCTATAAAAATATATCTGAACTAACAAGCAAAAGTTAAATAGACAAAATGTCTAAATAAGGGGGTTATACTGTGTTTATGATTCGTATAACTTTGGTCCATCAGATTACCCCCCACTTTTAGTTGTTCGTCCCGAACAATGCTATTAAAGGGCTGTACTATAAGTTGGCTTTGAAATATGAAAATTAGACTGTGGTACTCGATCTATCCTAATTCATGCATTGCTTACTTATTACCAAATTAAACTGCGTAAATAAATAGAAGAAACTTAATACTTGTACCTCCGTGATGAGATGCAAATTATATTGGATGTCTCGGGAGATAGCCCTCTTTAGGCTTCTGGACTGCAACCTTGGGATCGTCTCGCACTATATGGTTTTCTTATAGCTTTCTCTAGCACATGATTCGATTCGGGTTTCAGTGAGTTGAGCCTTTTTGATTTTCTTCTTTGGCGAGGGACTGCTTTTTTTGTTGTAGTGAATCGGCCTTTGGCCTTTGATTTGACTTTCTGAGTGCTTCACTTTTGCTCGGTTAAAACCTTCACAATTTTGGGCCTTTGGCCTCTTTTGATTTTCTTCTTTGAGTTTTTCGCCTTTTTGTGACTGCTAGTCCATTTTCTCAAGCCTTTTTGGGAGGTCCAATCATCGCCCGCAAGCCTATGGAAATACCTCCCCGCTCCTCTCGTCTTTGTCGTTTTGCGCGGGTCAAGATGAGGGTCGCTCATCTATTTTCTCGGCTATTTTGACTAGAGAGAGGATGGTCTGATTCCCGTCCTCGCCTATGCATAGATGCTTCTTGGCGGAGTTGACTTCAATTATTCACTGAAAACCCGAAGTGCAGCCTCCACTGACTTCGAAAACCAAATAGTTTGATCGGATCCTTTGATTGCTTGCCAAGCCTCTCTAGGGCAGTTTATATCAACTCCACATCCCTTGTTATCTCAGCACAAAGGACAAATGGAAAGTTACATTCTAAGCTTTTAAACAGTTGAATTTTCACAAGGTTAATGCATGAATTACGATTTATCTTTTTCACATTCTTAAGTTCATATTTTCAAAAAGATACTATTACTAAAAAAGAAAAAACAGATGCATGTTATTTATGTACATAGGTGGTTCTCACCCCCCACTTTTGAACGAAGGCGTGCCTTAGTTCAAAAGTCATGCAAGCTTAAAACTAAATACTGAATTTAAATGACAGAAATTAAAGTACGGAAAAGTAAGATAGTGTCGGGTTACCTCCCGACCAGTGCACTTGTTTAACGTCGTTGGCTCGACAGTACCTCGTTGTGGATTACTGGTTTGGGTCCCATGGGTGGCTCAAATCAAACTTCGCCACCGTTCCTGTGTTGATTCCTATTTTGACTTTTCCTGATTTCTTGCTTTGGTTAGAACTCCATGGTTTCGGTAGGTTCTTCTTTTCATAACTCCGAGAAGGTGAGGTTCCCTTGACCATAGCTGCTGGTCCGTCGAGCCGTGCTCTCTTGCTTTTCCTTCCGGGTTTCCATTCTCTTGCCCCATGTCTTTGCCGCTTCTTCATGTATGGCCGGTTGGCATCTTTGCAAGTTTGGAAGTTCAGCATTGTGCCATCAAACATTGGCGACCACACGCATGTCCCCATGTTAAGCCTCTTCTTTGTGGCAGCGACGAATGGTCGTCCTAGAACGAGCGAGTTTTCAGGGCTGCTTTGTTGAGTTGTGGTGAGTGAGAGCTCCGATGATGGCGTGTCGTGCCCTTGATTTACCTCCAACTCGCCTTGCACCTCAGCGTTAATTACTTCATTTTCAGGGGATGTGATCCGAATACAAACCGAAGGGAAAAGTTGGGGAACTTCCACCATAAGGGCCAGGTCTTTCTTGGATAGTTTGATAATGAGGACCAAGCCTGCCTTAGGTGCTTCGATAGTGAGGATTGGGCATGTTTCGGGTGCTTCGAGCGCCAGGATCGGGCCTACCGTGCTTTCCTCGGATGGATTGGTGATAAGGACCGGTTCAAGTAGCTCGGCTGGTTTGGTAATGAGGACTGGGTCTGATTTGGCTGGTTCCTCTTCGGTTATTTGCGAGTCCTCATCCTTAGTTGGTTCTGTGGGCTCCAATATTGGCTCCTTTAGAGCCGCCTCCACGTCCATTACTGCCCTTGTACTGATGTCTTCTCTCGGCTTTGTTGCGGGCAAGCTCGTAATGGGTGTGGTGTCGGGCTCGTTTTGCACTGAGTCCACTTCCATCGTTGGTGCCTTATCTTCAGTTTGGTGCATTGGCCCCTGTTTTGTGCTCTCTGCCAAATTGTCTATGAGTCGCCAGGTTTGAGACATGGTTAACTTCATGATCGAGCCTCCCGCTGCATCGTTAAGTCTTTTCCGCTCAAGTGGCATCATTCCACCGAGAAACCTTTGGATAAGATTGATTCTGGAGAATCCATGGTGCGGGCAGCTCGCCACAATGGAGTCAAAGTACGCCAAGTACTCGTCCAATGTTTCGTCCCGGAATTGCTCAAGATTGAGAATCTTCTCGCGGGTTTCAAGTCGAAGAGATGGAGGGCAAAACTTCTCAAGGAATTTGGCTTGTAGACCCCCATGATCACTTTCAGACTCAGCACATGAGTAATACCATTTTAATGCCGAGTCAGTTAAAGAAAATTTAAAACATGTGAGTTCAAATTCCTCTAGCGATTCATTTTTAGGCCTCATGTGGTTGCATATGGAGTGGAACGTTTGTGTATGCCTTACGGGATCTTCTCCAAGAGCACCTCCGAATTGGGGGAGATGTCTAATCATTTCAAACATAAGGTTGCTACCCCCATTTTTCCAAGGTTCTATGTCGTAGTATGAAGACATGGCGAATTATGTATAATGGAAAAAAGAACAACTATCCATTTGCTAATTCCCCGGCAACGGCGCCAATTTTTGATGGACGCACAGTCGTTATGTGCAAACGTCAAAAATAAATTTATAAAAGTCCGCTACTCGCGACTTTACTACTGGGTAGCAAGTGGTAAGTAGGGGTCGAACCCAAGAGAATCAGTGGAATAGATGTTCTTTGAGGGGGTTGTCCAGCGAAAGAGCGTGTTTTAAGTCGGTTGGTTGGTTTTAAAGCTACCAGCTAAGTGATTGATTGATTGATTGGATGGTTGGTTGGTTTTAATACTGGAAAGTAAATTGCAGTTTATAATTAAAGAGAAATGTTCGGTTTCAGGGGTCTTGTATTATATCCTGTTTATCATTGACTTTTAGTGAATCGTCTAACTATTCAAACGGTGTATCAAGGCCATTCCACGCACTCGATTTGCGTACACTGTCTAGCCTATTCCTAGGACATATAGCACTTATTCTACTTAGACTAATACTCCATTCCCGGTTATATTAGCCTACATGCATCCATTTAATCCCTTTGGCCCAGTTTTCAAATGGTTTTTAAGATAGTCGACCTCTTCAGATAAGTTTATTCATTTAATCCCTTTGGCCCAGTTTTTAAATGGTCCACTTACCCGAGTGTGATCACGAATATCTAAGGAAGAGTTTACGAATTTGGACCCCTATGGTCACATTCCCAAATGGTTTACTTTACCTTAGACATTCTAACTTTTATATATGGCACATAGAATAAGTGTTGAATACTAATTCGAGACACTAAGTTAATAGTCTAAAACATTTTATACTACAAGTGCGTCCCTTCTACCGAACTACTAGTTTAGCTACTATTCATCGCGCTAAACATTATAACTAAGGAAATAAAACAGTTGAATAAATACTAAGAATTACTTACAACCGTTGAAGCGCCAAGGGAGCTATCCTTTATTTCCAAAGCCAAACTTTACAAATACATAACTTTTAGAGAGAGAAGTGTTTTTTACAAGTGAGGGATGAGGGATGAGGGGAGGAGCTCCTCCTTATATAGCCATGGGAGGAGGAGGAGATGGAGGCAAGTGTTGCATTGTGATTGGAGGAGAAATAGAAGGGAGGAGATGGCCACACATGGAGGAAGGAGAGGAGGAGCAAGGAGGAGGTGCCATGTGGAGGAGGAGCAAAGCCGCCGGTTGTGGTGGAGGAGAGCCGCCGGTTGCCGATGGTGGAAGGGGAGGAGCTCCTCCTTTGGCCACCACTTCTTCAAGTGGTCGGTCATCTTGCCCAAATGTGAGTTTTGTACAGTTTTGTGCAGTCTTTTCACAAAACTGTCAATGTGTTTTCTTCCCCGGACTGTCTTAATTCCTCTCCTGATTCTTCTGATTAATTTGTTATGAGTGATTCAACGTTAGGATCCTTGATATTTCTTCAGTCGGCATATGATCTTGACCTTGGATTGACTCGTAACATCTTTTCTGCTCTAAAAGCTCCTCTTTAGTATGTATTCTCTCTAAGCTCTGAATTACCCTGTAAAAATATATCTGAACTAACAAGCAAAAGTTAAATAGACAAAATGTCTAAATAAGGGGGTTATACTGTGTTTATGATTCGTATAACTTTGGTCCATCACCCCCCGTCAAACTCATGGTGGATCAACAAGACTGAGTTTGGAGAGAAAGAAGCTGTGTTGTGCTCTAGTGTGTTCATTCGTGAAGAAATCTGCAAGCTGGATCTCTGAAGGAACATACTGAAGAGCAATAATCTGATCCTGTACCTATGAACGCATGTACGAAGCATCAACGCCAATATGCTTGGTGAGCTCATGCTTCACTGGATCGCGAGCAATACTAATAGCACCAGTACTGTCAGAGAAGAGGGGAGTCGGTCCAGAAGCAGTAACCCCAAAATCCTCAAGTAACCACCGAAGCCAAGTAACCTCTGTCGTCAATAATGCCATCGCTCGTAACTCTGCCTCAGCACTTGAACGGGAAACCACTGTCTGCTTCTTTGTCTTCCAGGCAATGAGAGAACCACCAAGAAATACACAATATGCAGAAAGAGATCTACGATCAGAGTGATCACTAGCCCATTGACGGAGCCCACTGCACTGTCGTTAAGGTGCAATGTTCTCTGTACAAATAAATTTATATTTTTCCGCTACTCGTGACTACACTACTGGGTAGTAAGTGATAAGTAGGGGTCGAACCCAAGGGAATTAGAGGGATAGTCGTTCTTTGGGGGATTTGTACAGCGAGGGAGCGTGTTTTAAGTGGATTGAGATTTTAGCGCGATTAACTAAGCTACTGTTTTTGGTTTTTTTGGTTTTGAGTGCGGAAAAGTAAATTACAGAAAATAAATACTGAAAATAAAAGAGTTAAGGGAAGAAGACTTACAGTGGGTGATGCGCGATTGCGATTCCTCCGGTAGATGAGTGGTTGATGGTTGTAGTTGATCGAGCAGTTTATAAAAGTAAGTACATGGGGGTTTTTGTAATTCAAGAGAAAGTATTCGGTTTCAGGTACCTTGTATTATAACATGTTTATTAATAACTGTTAGTAACCTTTCTAAGTATTCAAAGATGAATAGAGGCCCTTTCGTAGCGCAAGACTTGCAACATCGTTTAAAGCAACACTTGTTCTACTTCAGACTAATTCCTCCTTTCGAAGTATCTTAGCCTTTTGTGCATCCATTTGAATTCTTTGGTCCAGTTTCCAAATGGTTTTTTAAGATAAGTCGAACTCCTCGATAAGTTTTGCTTGTTACAGCTTCCACTTACCGATTATGATCACGAATTCCCACGGAAGAGCTTGCCCATTTGGTCCCTTTGGTCCAGTTAGAAATGGTTCACTCAACCTTGGAAACTCTGACTATAAATGGCACATAGAACAAGTTTTGCATACACAGAAATGAAACTAAAAGAAATTAAAACATTATATAATACAAGAAAGTACCTTCGACCGAATGAGGAGTTTAGCTACGACTGTCCATGGAAAAGGACATCATAACTAAATACTCAGGGGTTTTTGAAAACAGTAAGAGGGAAAGGGGTGGAATACTCAAGAACCAACAGGAGTATTCTCTACAGTATTATAATACTCAAGAACCGACAGGAGTATTATAATTTCAAAGCGTATAATACTCAAGAACAAACAGGAGTATTATTTCCAAAAACCAAACTTGCAAAGTAACAAAATGTAGAGAGATAAGTGTTTATTGATTTTGGAATGAATTACAAATGAGGTTTGGCTTGGTATTTATAGCCAAAGGAGAGGGAGGAGAGCCATACACTTGTCACATGGGGAGAGGAGGAGGAAGGAGGAGGTGACACATGGGGGAGGAGGAGGAGCCGCCGGTTGCCGGTCATGGGGAGAGGCAAGGTGGCTTTGGCTCTCAAAGCCGCCGGTCATGGAGGAGGAAGAGGAGAGCTCGGCCACCCATGAGTCATCTTCTTCACCTAAGCCACTGGTCACTTGGTCCATGGATGAGTTTTGACAGTTTTGTGCAGTCTTTTCACAAAACTATCAATCCACTTTTGCTTTGTCTGACTTTAATTGTTCCTCGGTTGAATTTAATTTGAGTAATTCCTACGTCAGGATCTTGATATTTCTTCGTTCAGCGTCTGATCTTGACCTTGGATTGACTCTTATCATCTTTTCAGCGTAAAATCCTCTCCTTAGCGTGTTTTCTCTCTAAGCGCCAAAATACCCTTTAGAAATAAATCAGGACTAACAAGCAGAAGTTAAATAGACCAACGATCTAATTTGGTGGGTTTTACTGTGTTTTTGATTCGTATAATTTTGGTCCAATAGATCACCCCACACTTTTAGTTGTTCGTCCCGAACAATGCTATTAAAGGGCGGCACTCTAAGTTTGGTTTTAAAATATGAAAATTAGACTGTGGGACTCGATTTATCCTAATTCATGCATTGCTTACTTATTACCAAATTGAACTGTGTAAATAAATAGAAGAAACTTGATACGCGTACCTTCGTGCTGAGATGCAAATTATATTGGATGTCTCGGGAGATAGCCGGTTTTAGGCTCCTGGACTGCAACTTCGGGATCGTCTCTCACTATATGGTTTCCTTGTAGCTTTCTCTAGCACGTGATTCGGTTTGGGTTTCACTGGTTTGAGTACTTTGATTTTCTTTTGGCGAGGGACTGCTTTTTGTAGTGAATCGGCCTTTGGCCTTTGATTTGATTCTTTGAGTACTTCACTTTTTGTTCGGTTAAAACCTTCCCAATTTTGGGCCTTTGGCATCTTGATTTGCTTCTTCGAGCTTTTTGCGTCTTTGTGAATTGCTAGTCCATTTTCTCAAGCCTTTTTGGGAGGTCCAATCATCGCCCGCAAGCCTATGGAAATACCTCCCCGCTCCTCTCATCTTTGCCGTTTCGCGCGAGTCAAAATGAGGGTCGCTCATTTATTTTCCCGGCTACTTTGACTAGAGAGAGGACGGTCTGATTCCAGTCCTCGCCTTTTTCTTTTTGCATAAACACTGCATGGAGGAGATGACTTCAATCTTCACTGAAACCCGAAGTGTAGCCTCCACTGACTTCGAAAACCATATAGTTTGATTCGATCCTTCGATTGCTTGCCAAGCCTCTCTAGGGCATTTCTATCAACTCCACATCCCTAGTTTATCTCAGCACAAAGGGACAAATGAGAAGTTACGTTCTAAGTTTTTAGACAGTTGAATTTTCACAAGGTAAATGCATGAATTTCGGTCTATCTTTTTCACATTCTTAAGTTCATACTTTCAAAAAGATACACTAAAAAAGAAAAAGTTTTTTATTTATGTACACATGCGGTTCTCACCCCACACTTTTGAACAAAGTCGCGCTTTTCAGCACTACTTAGTTCAAAAGCCATGCAAGCAGATGTTATATGAGAAGGAAATGACTTAAGGAAAGGTAAGATCAGAACTTCATTATTGTGTCGAATGGCATGAGGCTGGATAATCGAGGGAGTTCGGCTAGGGCCTTAAACTCTCAGTGCAGGCCCGGTAAATTCACGGAAGCTGTCTGGCTGATCTGATCGTGCTCCAAAAAACCAATTCCTAAATAGTCAAATCATTCTATGCACCAAGTGGGTGAGAGCGACTTATTGATGAAAACTAAAAGACAGAAAATAAAAAGACAGAAATTTAAAGTGCGGAAAGTAAGATAGTGTCGGGTTACCTCCCGACTAGTGCACTTGTTTAACGTCGTTGGCTCGACAGTACCTTATTCATGGATCACTGGTTGGGATCCCATGGGTGGCTTAGGTTGAATTTTGCCACCGTTCCTGTGTTGCTTTTTGCCTTGCCTTTTCCCGATTTCTTGCGAGATGATGGGCTTGGCTCCAGTTCCCGTTGTTCTGGTGATGTCTCCTTCCGACGTCTTTGAGAAGGTGAGGGACCTTTGACCACTAGCTTCTTGAACCGTGTTTTCTTAGGGCTGTCTTTTCCAGTCATGGCATAAACTTGCTCCATCGAGGAGTCGTTCTGCTTAGGCCCTTTTCCCATCCTTCTTTCAGCCTCTTCATTGATCACATAGTTTTCAGCGATTGTCTATTGATCGAGGAGAAAATTCGGGAAGCTTGTATCTTAAGGCTCGGTTCTGCCTCGTCGTGTCTGTTTGTGAGGAACTGGTCATAGATGGTTTCGGCTGCCTGGGTGATGATAGCTGGGTATGGCTTTGGCAGCATGTCGGTGGTATTCTGGACTTCTTCCATTGCTGACACTTCCGCATTGCTCCCGACACTTTCTATATCCCAGTCTTCTGATGGCTCGGGAATTTCTTCTGATGGCTCGGGAGTTTCTTCTCTTTCTGTCTGTATTTCTCCGTCAGCCTCGGGTATTTGTTTTGTGGCTGCGGCCAGGTCATTTATGAGGTACCACATGTCTGCTATGGAATAGTTCCTAGCTGATCTCCTCATTGCCTCGTTAATCCTTGCTAGATCAGCGGCCTTCATCCCACGAAGAAATTTTTGAAGCAGAATTTTCTTTGTGAATCCATGGTGCGGGCAGTTTGAGACGATGGTGTCAAAGCTCGTGTAGTATTCGTCCAAAGTCTCATCCCGGGATTGTTGCAGGCACATGATCTTCTCACGAGTTTGTTGTCGTAAGGATGGAGGGGAGAATTCTTTCAGAAATGGAACGCAGAGGTCCACGAAAAGTACTGCACTGCTAGCGGTTGACGTGTAATACCAGATCGTCGCGAAATCCGTTAGAGAGAATTTGAAGCATTTAAGCTTAAATTCCTCTAACATTTCATTTGCAGGTTTAATGAGGTGGCAGACGTGGTGATAGTTTCGGCAGTGTTGTACTGGGTCTTCTCCATCCGTACCTCCGAACAGTGGCAGATGTCGTGTTGTCCATGCATACGAAGGGGGTTGCGTCATGAGGACATGGGAGGGAAAGAACAACTAATCCGATGGCTAATTCCCCGGCAACGGTGCCAATTTGACGGAGCCCACTGCACTGTCGTTAAGGTGCAATGTTCTCTGTACAAATAAATTTATATTTTTCCGCTACTCGTGACTACACTACTGGGTAGTAAGTGATAAGTAGGGGTCGAACCCAAGGGAATTAGAGGGATAGCCGTTCTTTGGGGGATTTGTACAGCGAGTGAGCGTGTTTTAAGTGGATTGAGATTTTAGCGCGATTAACTAAGCTACTATTTTTGGTTTTTTTTTGGTTTTGAGTGCGGAAAAGTAAATTACAGAAAATAAATACTGAAAATAAAAGAGTTAAGGGAAGAAGACTTACAGTGGGTGATGCGTGATTGCGATTCCTCCGGTAGATGAGTGGTTGATGGTTGTAGTTGATCGAGCAGTTTATAAAAGTAAGTACAGGGGGGGTTTTTGTAATTCAAGAGAAAGTATTCGGTTTCAGGTCCCTTGTATTATAACATGTTTATTAATAACTGTTAGTAACCTTTCTAAGTATTCAAAGATGAATCGAGGCCCTTTCGTAGCGCAAGACTTGCAACATCGTTTAAAGCAACACTTGTTCTACTTCAGACTAATTCCTCCTTTCGAAGTATCTTAGCCTTTTGTGCATCCATTTGAATTCTTTGGTCCAGTTTCCAAATGGTTTTTTAAGATAAGTCGAACTCCTCGATAAATTTTGCTTGTTACAGCTTCCACTTACCGAGTATGATCACGAATTCCCACGGAAGAGCTTGCCCATTCGGTCCCTTTGGTCCAGTTACAAATGGTTCACTCAACCTTGGAAACTCTGACTATAAATGGCACATAGAACAAGTTTTGAATACAGAGAAATGAAACTAAAAGAAATTAAAACATTATATAATACAAGAAAGTACCTTCGACCGAATGAGGAGTTTAGCTACGACTGTCCAAGGAAAAGGACATCATAACTAAATACTCAGGGGTTTTTGAAAACAGTAAGAGGGAAAGGGGTGGAATACTCAAGAACCAACAGGAGTATTCTCTACAGTATTATAATACTCAAGAACCGACAGGAGTATTATAATTTCAAAGCGTATAATATTCAAGAACAAACAGGAGTATTATTTCCAAAAACCAAACTTGCAAAGTAACAAAATGTAGAGAGATAAGTGTTTATTGATTTTGGAATGAATTACAAATGAGGTTTGGCTTGGTATTTATAGCCAAAGGAGAGGGAGGAGAGCCATACACTTGTCACATGGGGAGAGGAGGAGGAAGGAGGAGGTGACACATGGGGGAGGAGGAGGAGCCGCCGGTTGCCGGTCATGGGGAGAGGCAAGGTGGCTTTGGCTCTCAAAGCCGCCGGTCATGGAGGAGGAAGAGGAGAGCTTGGCCACCCATGAGTCATCTTCTTCACCTAAGCCACCGGTCACTTGGTCCATGGATGAGTTTTGATAGTTTTGTGCAGTCTTTTCACAAAACTATCAATCCAATTTCGCTCCGTCTGACTTTAATTGTTCCTTGGTTGAATTTAATTTGAGTAATTCCTACGTCAGGATCTTGATATTTCTTCGTTCAGCGTCTGATCTTGACCTTGGATTGACTCTTATCATCTTTTCAGCGTAAAATCCTCTCCATAGCGTGTTTTCTCTCTAAGCGCCAAAATACCCTGTAGAAATAAATCAGGACTAACAAGCAGAAGTTAAATAGACCAACAGTCTAATTTGGTGGGTTTTACTGTGTTTTTGATTCGTATAATTTTGGTCCATCAGATCACCCCACACTTTTAGTTGTTCGTCCCGAACAATGCTATTAAAGGGCGGCACTCTAAGTTTGGTTTTAAAATATGAAAATTAGACTGTGGGACTCGATTTATCCTAATTCATGCATTGCTTACTTATTACCAAATTGAACTGTGTAAATAAATAGAAGAAACTTGATACGTGTACCTTCGTGCTGAGATGCAAATTATATTGGATGTCTCGGGAGATAGCCCTTTTTAGGCTCCTGGACTGCAACTTCGGGATCGTCTCTCACTATATGGTTTCCTTGTAGCTTTCTCTAGCACGTGATTTGGTTTGGGTTTCACTGGTTTGAGTACTTTGATTTTCTTTTGGCGAGGGACTGCTTTTTGTAGTGAATCGGCCTTTGGCCTTTGATTTGATTCTTTGAGTACTTCACTTTTTGGTTGGTTAAAACCTTCACAATTTTGGGCCTTTGGCCTCTTGATTTGCTTCTTCGAGCTTTTTGCGTCTTTGTGACTTGCTAGTCCATTTTCTCAAGCCTTTTTGGGAGGTCCAATCATCGCCCGCAAGCCTATGGAAATACCTCCCCGCTCCTCTCATCTTTGCCGTTTCGCGCGAGTCAAAATGAGGGTCGCTCATTTATTTTCCCGGCTACTTTGACTAGAGAGAGGACGGTCTGATTCCCGTCCTCGCCTTTTTCTTTTTGCATAAACACTGCATGGAGGAGATGACTTCAATCTTCACTGAAACCCGAAGTGTAGCCTCCACTGACTTCGAAAACCATATAGTTTGATTCGATCCTTCGATTGCTTGCCAAGCCTCTCTAGGGCATTTCTATCAACTCCACATCCCTAGTTTATCTCAGCACAAAGGGACAAATGAGAAGTTACGTTCTAAGTTTTTAGACAGTTGAATTTTCACAAGGTAAATGCATGAATTTCGGTCTATCTTTTTCACATTCTTAAGTTCATACTTTCAAAAAGATACACTAAAAAAGAAAAAGTTTTTTATTTATGTACACATGCGGTTCTCACCCCACACTTTTGAACAAAGTTGCGCTTTTCAGCACTACTTAGTTCAAAAGCCATGCAAGCAGATGTTATATGAGAAGGAAATGACTTAAGGAAAGGTAAGATCAGAACTCCATTATTGTGTCGAATGGCATGAGGCTGGATAATCGAGGGAGTTCGGCTGGGGCCTTGAACTCTCAGCGCAGGCCCGGTAAATTCACGGAAGCTGTCTGGCTGATCCGATCGTGCTCCAAAAAACCAATTCCTAAATAGTCAAATCATTCTATGCACCAAGTGGGTGAGAGCGACTTATTGATGAAAACTAAAAGACAGAAAATAAAAAGACAGAAATTTAAAGTGCGGAAAGTAAGATAGTGTCGGGTTACCTCCCGACTAGTGCACTTGTTTAACGTCGTTGGCTCGACAGTACCTTATTCATGGATCACTGGTTGGGATCCCATGGGTGGCTTAGGTTGAATTTTGCCACCGTTCCTGTGTTGCTTTTTGCCTTGCCTTTTCCCGATTTCTTGCGAGATGATGGGCTTGGCTCCAGTTCCCGTTGTTCTGGTGATGTCTCCTTCCGACGTCTTTGAGAAGGTGAGGGACCTTTGACCACTAGCTTCTTGAACCGGGTTTTCTTAGGGCTGTCTTGTCCAGTCATGGCATAAACTTGCTCCATCGAGGAGTCGTTCTGCTCAGGCCCTTTTCCCATCCTTCTTTCAGCCTCTTCATTGATCACATAGTTTTCCGCGATTGTCTATTGATCGAGGAGAAAAGTCGGGAAGCTTGCATCTTAAGGCTCGTTTCTGCCTCATCGTGTCTGTTTGTGAGGAACTGGTCATAGATGGTTTCGGCTGCCTGGGTGATGAAAGCAGGGTATGGCTTTGGCAGCAAGTCGGTGGTATTCTGGACTTCTTCCATTGCTGACACTTCCTCATTGCTCCCGACACTTTCTATATCCCAGTCTTCTGATGGCTCGGGAGTTTCTTCTCTTTCTGTCTGTATTTCTCCGTCAGCCTCGGGTATTTGTTTTGTGGCTGCGGCCAGGTCATTTATGAGGTACCACATGTCTGCTATGGAATAGTTCCTAGCTGATCTCCTCATTGCCTCGTTAATCCTTGCTAGATCAGCGGCCTTCATCCCACGAAGAAATTTTTGAAGCAGAATTTTCTTTGTGAATCCATGGTGCGGGCAGTTTGAGACGATGGTGTCAAAGCTCGTGTAGTATTCGTCCAAAGTCTCATCCCGGGATTGTTGCAGGCACATGATCTTCTCACGAGTTTGTTGTCGTAAGGATGGAGGGGAGAATTCTTTCAGAAATGGAACGCAGAGGTCCACGAAATGTACTGCACTGCTAGCGGTTGACGTGTAATACCAGATTGTCGCGAAATCCGTTAGAGAGAATTTGAAGCATTTAAGCTTAAATTCCTCTAACATTTCATTTGCAGGTTTAATGAGGTGGCAGACGTGGTGAAAGTTTCGGCAGTGTTGTACTGGGTCTTCTCCATCCGTACCTCCGAACAGTGGCAGATGTCGTGTTGTCCATGCATACGAAGGGGGTTGCGTCATGAGGACATGGGAGGGAAAGAACAACTAATCCGATGGCTAATTCCCCGGCAACGGTGCCAATTTGACGGAGCCCACTGCACTGTCGTTAAGGTGCAATGTTCTCTGTACAAATAAATTTATATTTTTCCGCTACTCGTGACTACACTACTGTGTAGTAAGTGATAAGTAGGGGTCGAACCCAAGGGAATTAGAGGGATAGTCGTTCTTTGGGGGATTTGTACAGCGAGGGAGCGTGTTTTAAGTGGATTGAGATTTTAGCGCGATTAACTAAGCTACTGTTTTTGGTTTTTTTTTGGTTTTGAGTGCGGAAAAGTAAATTACAGAAAATAAATACTGAAAATAAAAGAGTTAAGGGAAGAAGACTTACAGTGGGTGATGCATGATTGCGATTCCTCCGGTAGATGAGCGGTTGATGGTTGTAGTTGATCGAGCAGTTTATAAAAGTAAATACAGGAGGGTTTTTGTAATTCAAGAGAAAGTATTCGGTTTCAGGTACCTTGTATTATAACATGTTTATTATAACTGTTAGTAACCTTTCTAAGTATTCAAAGATGAATCGAGGCCCTTTCGTAGCGCAAGACTTGCAACATCGTTTAAAGCAACACTTGTTCTACTTCAGACTAATTCCTCCTTTCGAAGTATCTTAGCCTTTTGTGCATCCATTTGAATTCTTTGGTCCAGTTTGCAAATGGTTTTTTAAGATAAGTCGAACTCCTCGATAAATTTTGCTTGTTACAGCTTCCACTTACCGAGTATGATCACGAATTCCCACGGAAGAGCTTGCCCATTTGGTCCCTTTGGTCCAGTTACAAATGGTTCACTCAACCTTGGAAACTCTGACTATAAATGGCACATAGAACAAGTTTTGAATACAGAGAAATGAAACTAAAAGAAATTAAAACATTATATAATACAAGAAAGTACCTTCGACCGAATGAGGAGTTTAGCTACGACTGTCCATGGAAAAGGACATCATAACTAAATACTCAGGGGTTTTTGAAAACAGTAAGAGGGAAAGGGGTGGAATACTCAAGAACCAACAGGAGTATTCTCTACAGTATTATAATACTCAAGAACCGACAGGAGTATTATAATTTCAAAGCGTATAATACTCAAGAACAAACAGGAGTATTATTTCCAAAAACCAAACTTGCAAAGTAACAAAATGTAGAGAGATAAGTGTTTATTGATTTTGGAATGAATTACAAATAAGGTTTGGCTTGGTATTTATAGCCAAAGGAGAGGGAGGAGAGCCATACACTTGTCACATGGGGAGAGGAGGAGGAAGGAGGAGGTGACACATGGGGGAGGAGGAGGAGCCGCCGGTTGCCGGTCATGGGGAGAGGCAAGGTGGCTTTGGCTCTCAAAGCCGTCGGTCATGGAGGAGGAAGAGGAGAGCTTGGCCACCCATGAGTCATCTTCTTCACCTAAGCCACCGGTCACTTGGTCCATGGATGAGTTTTGACTGTTTTGTGCAGTCTTTTCACAAAACTATCAATCCAATTTCGCTCCGTCTGACTTTAATTGTTCCTCGGTTGAATTTAATTTGAGTAATTCCTACGTCAGGATCTTGATATTTCTTCGTTCAGCGTCTGATCTTGACCTTGGATTGACTCTTATCATCTTTTCAGCGTAAAATCCTCTCCTTAGCGTGTTTTCTCTCTAAGCGCCAAAATACCCTGTAGAAATAAATCAGGACTAACAAGCAGAAGTTAAATAGACCAACAGTCTAATTTGGTGGGTTTTACTATGTTTTTGATTCGTATAATTTTGGTCCATCACCCATGTCGCATCAGAATATTCTTGTAGCTGGAAAGAACTAGAGCGAGGGAAGAAAAGATGGCGAGAAATGGATCCACGAAGATATCGAAGGACACGAAGGAGATGACTATAATGGAGATGAGTGGGAGCAGAAACGAACTGGCTCAAGATATGGACAGGGTATGAAATATCCGGATGAGTGACTCCTAAATATACCAGACTGCCAACAAGATGTCGATAACGAGTAGGGTCCTCAAGAGGCTCACCGTCGGTGGGACGAAGGTGAACATTAAGTTCCATGGGAGTATCAACAGTGCGCTGGTCACTAAGGGAAGCCCGATCAAGAAGGTCACGAATATACTTCTCTTGGGATAGGAAGAATCCCTCGGGAGTAGAGGAGAAGTCAATACCAAGAAAGTACCGAATAGGACCGAGATCCTTCATAAGGAACTGAGTATTAAGGCGCTCCTTGACAAACACAATATGCTGAGGGTCATCACCAGTGATAAGCATATCGTCAACGTAAAGGAGGAGGAGTGTCCGTCCACGAGTGGAAGTATGGATAAACAAGGCTGGGTCATGGTTGCTAGCGGTGAAACCCGCAGTAGTAACAACAGAGGAAAAACGCTCAACCCAAGCTCGAGGGGCTTGCTTAAGACCATAGAGGGAGCGACGAAGGTGAAGGACCATGCCGTCAGGGATAGAATATCCTGGTGGTGGTCTAATGTGAACCTCTTCTCTCAACTCACCATTAAGGAAAGCATTCTTTACATCAAGCTGAGAGATGGACCACTCACGGACAGAGGCAACAGCAAGAAGGGTGCAAATGGTGGTCATCTGGGCAACAGTCGCAAACGTCTCATCATAGTCACGCCCATACTCTTATTAAAAACCACGAGCTACTAGACGAGCTTTATAGAGCTCAAGGGTGTTTTGAAGATCATCTCATCAAGTGGAAGCACTCAAAGGATATAGGGAGATTGTTCCTCCTATTTCCTTACTCTTCTTTGTGTTTTGTTCTTCATCCTTGTAACAACACTATCATTGTTTGCCTATGAACATGAGTAGTGAGTAGTCCCTTAGTTTCTAGGGGTCGATGGACCTCCTTGGTGTGTAAAACTCTATCATCTATTGATTAAATGCATGAATGAAGCTTTTGTTATGGTTGTGAATCTACTTGGATAATATGTCAACTCTATGCCCACCAAGTGTTTGATAAAATGCTTAAGTGGTCTAGAAATATGAATTTGAAGTTGAGTATTCTAGTGAATGAGACTAAGAGTTCTAGAATGAAAGTAGATTCACCCTTGCTAAGTGATGATCATTAGCGTGACTCATCTTGGTATTGAGATAGGCTTGATCTTAAACCGCTCATTGGATATTGATCATTCAACTAGCGTTTTTGATTGAGAAACTTGAGTAGGACGTGAGCTAAAAACATCGAGAGATTGAAGCTCACGTGTGAGGTGTCTCTTCCTCAAATCGAATAAAAACATCGAGAGATTGAATTTGATTTAATAGGGGCACGCCTTAATCTAACCCTTACATTACTCGTTCTTGTATGAAATTGAGCCTATTAAGAGTCTAATGCACCAAGGAGGGAAGTAGTACCCTAGGAACACCTTTAAAACCTTGAAAACAACCATTTCATTTCATTTTACTATTATTGCTTGGTAATTGATAATCATATCCCAAACAATCGTTTAGGAAATAGACGTATTTAGTAAAATTGAATAGCGATCTTAGGTTTACAATTGCTTCTTGGACGACCCGGTACTTACCGGTTTATAAATTATTTTTGACTACTGATAAGCCGTGTTTACACGACTTATTAAGTCAACAATTCCCACGAATTGACATTCAAGGTCACATGAACAGTTGCTTGCTAATGTATTTTCGCATTACAGGTACATTCGAGGACTTATGAGGAATCGTGCGCAAAAGACGGCATTTAAGCCTAAAAATCACCAGTTGGAGTTCTGGCCGGTCGGGGCCTCATTTGGCCCGCACCGCATCCGAAAGAGACCGAGTACGCCGCACCAGGCGCTCGGAAGGGCCACCAGAGGAATCATACCGGGTCTACCGAGAATGCCGAGTACCGAAACCTTGATATCGGGCCAGTCGAGAAAATGCGGTCGCAACCCAGGCGCAGTCGGGCTGGCTGGGGAATGCATCCCGGTATCGCCGGGCTGACCGGGAAGCTATCCTTGTCGGTCGCCCAAGCTCTAAATCCTATTCAAAAGTCTGGTCTCAAGGTCCTAACATCAAGTACACATGACCACCTTGCTCCCAAGACCAAAACATCGAATGACCTGCTATCCTAAGTCGAACCAAATCGAGCTTCAAGGTCCGAGCACGATCAGCGCCGAATCAAATGTCCTATTCAAGCCCTTATTGGCCAATCGACATTCCAATCATCTAATGGCATTTCTGGCTTGAAAGACTGGTCTTCATATTGATCAAGCATGATAGATCAAGAGCTAGCCGGTGAAATTCGAAAGTAAAGGTCCCGAGCCCGGTCAAGGCCAATATAAGGCACAAAAGGGGAAATTGTGGAATTCATCATAGTTCGAGGCATTTTCTGACTTAGCACTCTTCTTAAGAAAGTCTTAGAATTGTCTAAAGAAGCCAAATCCACCGGCCAGAGTCACAAAACTCGCAATCCATTCTTGGTCGCCCCAAATAGCCTACAATTCAAGGGCAAAGTCAAGAGTTGACCGTTGACCTCTTCCTTGACTTTCTCGGCTCGTCCTTCGAGGTGCTGACGTCGGCCTCCGTGTGCTTCTTCCAATGCAAAGTTCACAATGCCAATTCCCCTATGGAGAGAAGGTTCTAGGTCTTTACTAGTGCCAAACCGCTTATGCCACTCAACTTGGAGATCAAGTCTCATCCAAGGGCCTAGAATTCTCCTCATTTCCTATAAAAGAACTCCTTCATTCCCTTGGAAATGGACACGTTTTGAGATTGTTCCTTTTGTTCCGGAAATCTAGCAATACAAGTGTCCTTTATTCCTTTTGCACTTCTCTCTCTACTCCCTCTCGTATTTTACATTTCCATTTACTTATGCAAGGCTATTGTATTCACCCCATGAATACTAGTGGCTAAACCCCTCGATCTAGTTGTGGGTTCGTAATTGCAACCATGGTTTGAGGCACCGCACTTACATATTCTATCTCGTTACTAGTCCTTGTGCTTAATCTATGAGTCGAGAGCTACGCTAAGTGGATGTCTAGCCACAAGGTTTAGCGAAGGCTAGAGACCCTATTGTCATCATCTACCAGATACTAGCCGTGATGGTAGATAGTAACACTTAGGCCAAGTGGGTTTGCTTGGGGTAAGGTTTCGAAGTACCACCTAGACGGAGTACGAAGACGCGACCTAGTCGGCGCGACTCGAAACCCCCAAACACTTCTGCGCGACCTAAGAAAGGACTAGGACCGGCGCTCCCTTCAACTTGCATTCGATGAGCTACTTTAGCCG
The DNA here is from genome assembly GCA_033675215.1 of Rhodiola kirilowii. Lineage (NCBI taxonomy): Eukaryota > Viridiplantae > Streptophyta > Magnoliopsida > Saxifragales > Crassulaceae > Rhodiola > Rhodiola kirilowii. The sequence goes on from CM066193.1 coordinate 36,555,240, forward strand.
GGGCTCAAGAGCACGACCTAGTCGGCGTGCTACGAACTAACGCGAAGGAAGCCAAGGTCAAGGGCGCGTTCCTTAGTCGGAACGCCGCACCATGAGATAGATTTATCCACATAGTGCCTAGGATAAACATGTAGCAAGGAACCCACGACTAGATATTTCTCATATTGCACTATACTCACGTACTTGTCATTTACTTTCTTTAAAACCCTAAACCCCAACTGTTGCATTTCATTTTCCTTTACTTACAAGCAGTTGAACCTGGTTCTCACCATTGTCGCTTAGATATCCAAGAGGTTCACACCTCATAGGGAGCTAACTCTCCCTCCACGCACATTCAAGTGTGATTCGATGATCTAAGCAGATTTTGGTGAAAATCTGTTCTTGCTTTCACGAGACCTACGAGTAAGCAAGCTAACTTCCTTGGGTTCGACCCTTACTTGCCGCTCTACTATTTTTAGTGAGCCAAAAGCGAGGAGTTTATAAATATCAATTTGCAAGGTCCTACGACGCCTTGTCAAATTTGGCGCCGTTGCCGGGGAGTTAGTTGTATTTGGTGAAGTTTGGTCTTAGTTTGTTTCCTTTCTTTTCATTTTTGGGGTTATTTGTGCCGGGTGCGAGTCATGTCGCACGCTGGTAGTCGCATGGGCGACAATATCGTCGACGAGAGAGTCGACAACTTCGTGGAACACCCCGAGGACCCGCCTCCATTTTACGATGACCCCGAGCGGCTCATTCGAGAGCGCAATCGCATCGCGCGCGAGGCCGCGAGACGAGATCCGGGAGCGCCCGAGGTTCGACACGAGGCCGGCCCTAGGCCGGTACCTCGCCCATTCCAACCCGCGCAACAGCGCGCTCCGCGACACGAGCCGATGCACGATGCGCTATACGACGAGTTCGAGGACATCCGTGAGCCAACTATGGGCGAACTTTCGGCCCCGAATTTTCGCAATCAACCATGGTGCATTTACGAAGGCCCAGAAATGGAAAACATCGTGGTCAACACGGCCGTAGTGCACTATTTGCCGAAGTTCGCTGGTACTCAAGGAGAATCCGCGGTCATGCACCTCCAACGTTTTCATGGCGTGTGCCAAAATATGCGCCCACCTGGGATCGATGTGGCGGACTTCAAGCTCAAGGCGTTCTTCTTCTCGCTTGTCGATGCGGCGAATGATTGGTTCCTCTCGCTACCGTCCGGAAGTATTCGTACATGGGGCCAAATGCAAAAGAAGTTCCTCGACAAGTACTACCCCGCCGGTCGAGCCATTCAAGTGCGGAGGCAACTCCAAGAAATTAAGCAAGGGGCGAACGAATCGATGTATGACTACCTCGAAAAATTTAATCGACTCGAGCGAAGTTGTTGCAACCTCGGATTGCCCGAGAAACTGGTGGTCGAGTACTTATTGGACGGGTTCCGCCCGCTCGATAAAATGCTCCTCGATGCCTCGGCTGGAGGTACGATGATGAGCCTGCCCTTGAGCGGAATCCGGGAACTTGTGACGAAGGTGGCCGAGAATGCGAGGTTTCGCGAGGAAACGACTCGGCAAGAAGAGTTCTCTCGCACGAAGAGCGTGGCCAAGGCCGAGTCACCAGCCCAGCCTATTGCGGAGCAGTTGAAGGAGATGAGAGAAATGAAGGAAATGATGGCGACTTTGATTAGGAGGCAGCCGGTAGTGGTGAAGCCGTGCGAGTTTTGTGGCGCATCGGACCACAAAACCGATGCATGCCCGACGTTGTTTGAAGAGGACCCGGTGGAGGTCAATGCGATAGACGGGCACCAGGCCTACAACAATCGCTCCGGGCCAAATCAGGCCTATGGACGCGCACCGCCCGGCCAGGACTGGCAGAATAATGCGCCGAGGGAAGGGCACCAGCAGTTCCATCACGCGCAGCAAAGCGCACCCCAGGCGAGCCAGGGCTACTATCGCCCGCCGAACCGGCAATTCCAGCAGAACGGGCCCGGACAATATCAGCGAGGGCCGAGCCATGACCAGGCCGGTCCGAGTAATCGAGGCCCTGGCAAGACACTCGAAGAAATTGTGAAGGAACTGGCCATTACAGTGCAGCAGCAACAGATTAAGACGGACGGGGCCATTGCGGACCTCGCCAAGCAAGTTTTCCAGATCGCCACCGACGTGGCCGAGCTAAAGAGTGAGCCTGGCAGGCTCCCCTCGCAAACTGTGAAAAACCCTCGAGGAAATGTGAGCGCTGTGACGCTTAGGAGTGCGGGGAGGCTAGCCGAGGATGAGCCAGGCTCAGATGAGGAAGTGGGCCAAGAAGAGCGCGAGGAGGACCCGCTCGAGCTCGCGCTAATAAATGCAGTGTATGCGCACGAGGACTCATACGAGCTGGCCGACGGCGTCCAGGACGCGCTGCTAGCGCTCGAAGTTTCTCGACCCTTGACCCGGTACTACGAGGCGTGCGAGGTGCGGCTATTCAAGGCCAAATCTACGGTACCGTCCATCGAGCAAGCCCCCGAGGTCGAGCTCAAGCCCCTACCTGAGCATTTAAAGTACGCCTTCCTTGGCAAGAATAACACTCTTCCAGTCATCATAAAGAATGGGCTTGGTGCGGACCAGGAGCGGCGTCTTGTCGAGGTCCTGGGCCGGCACAAACTGGCCATCGGGTGGACTCTTGCAGATATTCGAGGAATTAGCCCGGCTGTGTGCATGCATCGTATTTTGCTCGAGGATGGTGCGAAGCCATCGAGGGAACCACAGCGCCGACTGAACCCGATCATAATGGAAGTGGTCCAGAAGGAGATCCAAAAGTTGCTCGATGCGGACGTGATTTATCCGATCTCGGATAGCCAATGGGTGAGCCCAGTTCATGTGGTACCGAAGAAGACCGGCATAACAGTCGAGGAAAATGCCAAGGGGCAAATGGTCGCGACTCGAGTAAAGAACGGATGGAGGATGTGCATCGACTATAGAAAGCTAAATGCCGTCACGAGGAAGGATCACTTTCCCCTCCCATTCATCGACCAAATGCTCGACCGCCTAGCCGGCAAGCCCTATTTCTGTTTCCTCGACGGGTTCTCGGGCTACAACAAGATTCCTATCGCGCCCGAGGACCAGGAAAAGACGACGTTCACGTGCCCGTTCGGTACCTTCGCGTTCCGCCGCATGTCCTTCGGCCTTTGCAATGCGCTCGGCACGTTCCAGCGGGTCGTCACGAGCATTTTCTCGGATATGATTGGGTCGATGATCGAGGTCTTTATGGATGACTTCACAGTTTATGGAAGCTCGTTCGACGCGTGCTTAGAGAACTTGAGTGCCGTCTTGGCTCGATGTGTCTCGATGAACCTAGTGCTCAACTACGAAAAATGCCATTTCATGGTAACTCATGGGGTCGTCTTGGGACACATCGTCTCGCACGAGGGGATTAGGGTCGACAAGGCCAAAATTGACGTAATATCTACTCTCCCCTATCCCACGACTGTGCGAGACATCAAGTCTTTTCTTGGGCACGCTGGGTTCTACAGGCGATTTATTAAGGACTTTTCGAAGAAAGCCTTGCCTCTCTCGACCTTGCTCCAGAAGGACGTTCCTTTCGAATTCACGGACGCGTGCCAAGCGGCATTCGACGAGCTGAAACAGGCGCTCACCAGCGCACCTATCATTTCCGCGCCCGACTGGACTCAGCCCTTCGAGGTCATGTGCGATGCGAGCGACTACGTGGTAGGCGCGGTACTTGGCCAGCGGATCGAGCGAAGGCCGGTAGTGATCTACTACGCATCGAGGACTCTCGACACGGCCCAAAGGAATTATTCGATGACTGAGAAGGAGCTGCTCGCCGTGGTCTTTGCCTTGGAAAAATTTAGATCATATTTGCTGGGTACAAAAGTGATTGTTTACTCGGATCACGCGGCCATTCGATATTTGATGACCAAGAAGGAGGCCAAGCCGCGCCTGATCCGATGGGTTTTGCTGCTACAAGAGTTCAACGTGGAAATTAAGGATAAAAAGGGGGTGGAAAATACTGTGGCCGACCATTTGAGCCGACTGGTTCGAGAAGAGGAACCCGGCCGAATTACCGAGGTCTTTCCCGATGAGCACCTCTACGCTCTCGCGAGACGGGTGCCTTGGTATGCGTAGATCGTAAACTTTTTAGTCGGGGCCAAGTTTACACCTGCCTACTCGAAGGCCCAGCGCCTGAAACTCAAGCACGATGCGAGGCACTACGTGTGGGACGACCCGTACCTTTGGAAAATTGGGTCCGACCAAATTCTTCGAAGATGCATTCCAGACGAGGAGATTGCTTCGGTGCTCAGTTTTTGTCATGAGCACGCTTGTGGAGGGCATTTTGGCCCAAGGAGAACCGCGCGGAAAATCTTGGACAGCGGGTTCTTTTGGCCTAGCATCTTTCGAGACTCGCACAACCATTGCAAGAAATGCGACAAATGCCAAAGGGTCGGCAACGTGTCCGCTCGGAACGAGATGCCCCAAGTTCCTATACTCGTCAATGATGTTTTCGACATCTGGGGCATCGACTTCATGGGACCGTTCCCGGCCTCGAACGGATTCGTCCATATCCTCGTGGCAGTCGACTACGTCTCGAAATGGGTCGAGGCCAAGGCCACCCGGTGCAACGATGCGAAGGCCGTTGTGGAATTCTTGCGCACCAACATCTTTTGCCGGTATGGCGTACCTAAGGCCATCATTAGCGACCAAGGTTCGCACTTTTGCAACCGAGTCATGGCTACCACCTTGAGGCGCTACCACGTTCACCATCGGACCTCTACAGCCTATCATCCCCAAACCAATGGTCAAGCGGAGATCTCCAACCGCGAGATCAAGGGGATCCTTGAGAAAATGGTGAAGCCGACTCGCACAGATTGGAGCCAAAGGCTCGACGAAGCGCTTTGGGCTTACCGGACCGCCTATAAGACGCCGATAGGGACTTCACCATTTCGGCTAGTATTCGGCAAAGCGTGCCATCTGCCGGTCGAGCTCGAGCACAAGGCCTACTGGGCCCTCAAGCAATGCAACTCGGATTTGCGAGCCGCTGGATTAGACCGAAAGATGCAATTGTGCGAGCTGGAGGAGTTGCGCCTCGAGGCTTACGAGGGCCAATCAGACTACAAGGCGCGCACCAAGCTCTACCATGATAAGTTCATCCTCCAGCGTGACTTCGAAGTGGGCCAGCGTGTGCTCCTATTTGCTTCGCGCTTAAGGCTCATGCCGGGCAAGCTCCGCTCGAAGTGGACGGGGCCTTTCACCATTGCGCGCGTATTTAATCATGGGGCCCTCGAGCTAGAGAACCCGAGGGATGGCAGTCGGTTCGTGGTCAACGGGCAACGGGTAAAGCATTACCACGATGAGATCATAGCACCCCCCCCCAGGAATTTGACCTAGCCGAGCCATTCGAACCTCCTTGAATGGAGGCCCCGTCGAGCCAACGACGTTAAACAAAGGCGCTCGCAGGGAGGCGGCCCGGCATTTATTTTTTCTGTTTATTTTTATGTTTACTTTCGAATAACTAAGGCCCTGTCCACATTGACTTGTTTTTTTGACTTGTAAGTTAAGTTAAGTTAATATCAGTTAAGATAAGTTAAGATCAGTTAAGATAAGTTAATATCAGTTAAGATAAGTTAAGATCAGTTAAGATAAGTTAAGTTACTTTTAACATACCATCATACTATTTATCATACCATCATACTATTCACCATCATCATATCATCATCATCATACTATTCATCATCATCATCATACCATCATCATCATCATCATACCATCACACTATTCATCATCATACCATCATCATCATACTATTCATCATACCATCATCATCATCATACTATTCACCATCATCATCATCATACTATTCATCATTCCATCATCATCATCATCATACTATTCATCATACCATCATCATCATACTATTCACCATCATCATACCATCATACTATTCATCACACCATCATCATCATCATACTATTCATCATACCATCATCATACTATTCATATCATCATCATCATACCATCACACTATTCATCAAACCATCATCATCATCATAAAATTACTATTCATCATCATAAAATTACTATTCATCACCATCATCACCCCCATCATCATCATCAGTATATTACTATTCATCATAAAATTACTATTCATCATCATAAAATTACTATTCATCACCATCATCACCCCCACCATCATCATCAGTATATTACTATTCATCATAAAATTACTATTCATTATCATCATAAAATTACTATTCATCACCATCATCACCCCATCATCATCATCAGTATATTACTATTCATCATCATAAAATTACTATTCACCATCATCATAAAAGTACTATTCATCATACCATCATCATAATATTACTATTCATCATCATCATAATATTACTATTCATCATACCATTATCATCATACTATTCACCATCATCATAATATTACTATTTATCATTATCATAAATATTACTATTCATCATCATCATAATATTACTATTTATCATACCATCATCATCATACTATTCGCCATCATCATAATATTACTATTTATCATTATCATAAATATTACTATTCATCATCATCATAATATTACTATTCATCATACAATATAAGTTTCAGTTAAGTTAAGATAAGTTAATATCAGTTAAGATAAGTTAATATCAGTTAAGATAAGTTAAGATCAGTCACTATAAGTTAAGATCAGTTAAGATAAGATAAGACACTATAAGTTTCAGTCAAAGTGGACAGGCCCTAAGCCTGGGAAAAGAGTATTTCTTGCAGGATCTGGACCTTGGCGCTAGGCGCGCAAAACATGGAAAGGAGGAACCTACTGGGCCAACTTCTTCAAATAGGAATTCTGACTCGACCAAAGTGCTTAGAATGGTCGATTTGTCGAAGGATCTGAGAATTCCCGAAGTGCCCAGGCGAGGTCGCTCGCAGGCCCTAGTACCAGGCCCTGCGCGCGCGAACCAAGCACCAACCGGCCACTCCCGACCCCACGTTCGTAACTAAAAAATCTGGCTCGACAGAAGTTCTTAAAACATTGAGAGGCCTCGACTGAGCAAGGTTCATCGCATTCGCACGAGGGGAGTTTCTGTTCTCTCTTACCCTTGTCTTTTTCTCGCATGCATTGCGCCTTACCCCGAGTCGTGCCGTGAGGACACGGCTCATTTCAAAAGTGTGGGGTGGGGAGGTTGTTTGTTGTGTCAGCACGCTTAATTCCTTGCATTTGCATGAGTCAGCACGTTTCCCTTGAAATTTTTAAATTTTTCGAATAAGGAATGCATTCTAGCTCCAGGATATGCGGTTTTGAGCATTAATGTTGTGAAATAGATAGAACCAAGTACTTGCATTTTTTTCCTATGAAATCTGGAATGTGTGATAATATGAGATTAACTCTTTATTTGTCCTTGTGAGTTGGGATAAATAGAAGGGATGTGGAGTTGATAGAAAAGGCCCTAGTGGAGCTTGACAAAAGCACTCGAGGGACCGGGATCGAGTCATATGGTTATACGGACTTGTGGAGGCTGCGCTTCGAGACCGATTGGATCAGTTGGCTCGCCCTATGCACACACTACGCGCAAGAGGCGAGACGGGAAAACAGACCGTCTTCGTTCGAGTCCGACTAGCAGGGAAAATGGGCGAGCGACCCTCGACCTGACCCGCGCTAGAAGGCCGCCTGAGCGAGAGCGGGAAGGGTATTTCCATAGCTTGCGGGCGATGATTGGACCCTTTCAAAGAAACGGACGAGCAATTTCCAGAAAAGAGCAAGGCTCAAGCAAAGAACAAAAAAAAAAAATTTCAATACAAAAGCAAGGCTCCAGAAAATCCAAAGAGAGATTCTTCCCGAAAGTCAAGTGAAACACCACAAATCCATGTCAAGGCCAAAGGCCAAGTTCACTACAAAAACCGTCCACACAACAACAAGACTTGACCAAAAAGCTCGAATCACATCACGTGCTAGAAGAAGCAATAAGTATAACCATATGGCAAGTCCCCGGGTCCAAGAGTGTAGATCATGGGTTCGAAAAGGGCTATCTCCCACCCATCCCAATTGGTTTGCATCCCGGCTCATGAGGTAACACGTATCGAGTTGATTAAATGTTTGAGCATGATTCGTTGAGTAGTAGTTGAATTATTGCGAGGAAAGGTAATACCTAGATTAGCACTCTATTGCATATCTCGGACCAAGAGGCTTGTGATGAAACAGTTGTCTTTTCCTCTTATTTCCTAGACTTTGTTCGGGACGAACAAGTTTAAGTGTGGGGTGATTTGATAAGCCGTGTTTACAGGACTTATTAAGTCAACAATTCCCACGAATTGACATTCAAGGTCACATGAACAGTTGCTTGCTAATGTATTTTCGCATTACAGGTACATTCGAGGACTTATGAGGAATCGTGCGCAAAAGACGGCATTTAAGCCTAAAAATCACCAGTTGGAGTTCTGGCCTGTCGGGGCCTCATTTGGCCCGCACCGCATCCGAAAGAGACCGAGTACGCCGCACCAGGCGCTCGGAAGGGCCACCCGAGGAATCATACCGGGTCTACCGAGAATGTCGAGTACCGAAACCTTGATATCGGGCCAGCCGAGAAAATGCGGTCGCAACCCAGGCGCAGCCGGGCTGGCTGGGGAATGCATCCGGGTATCGCCGGGCTGACCGGGAAGCTATCCTTGTCGGTCGCCCAAGCTCTAACTCCTATTCAAAAGTCTGGTCTCAAGGTCCTAACATCAAGTACACATGACCACCTTGCTACCAAGACCAAAACATCGAATGACCTGCTATCCTAAGTCGAACCAAATCGAGCTTCAAGGTCCGAGCACGATCAGCGCCGAATCAAATGTCCTATTCAAGCCCTTATTGGCCAATCGACATTCCAATCATCTAATAGCATTTCTGGCTTGAAAGACTGGTCTTCATATTGATCAAGCATGATAGATCAAGAGCTAGCCGGTGAAATTCGATGTAAAGGTCCCGAGCCCGGTCAAGGCCAATAGAAGGCACAAAAGGGGAAATTGTGGAATTCATCATAGTTCGAGGCATTTGCTGACTTAGCACTCTTCTTAAGAAAGTCTTAGAATTGTCTAAAGAAGCCAAATCCACCGGCCAGAGTCACAAAACTCGCAATCCATTCTTGGTCGCCCCAAATAGCCTACAATTCAAGGGCAAAGTCAAGAGTTGACCGTTGACCTCTTCCTTGACTTTCTCGGCTCGTCCTTCGAGGTGCTGACGTCGGCCTCCGTGTGCTTCTTCCAATGCAAAGTTCACAATGCCAATTCCCCTATGGAGAGAAGGTTCTAGGTCTTTACTAGTGCCAAACCGCTTATGCCACTCAACTTGGAGATCAAGTCTCATCCAAGGGCCTAGAATCCTCCTCATTTCCTATAAAAGAACTCCTTCATTCCCTTGGAAATGGACACGTTTTGAGATTGTTCCTTTTGTTCCGGAAATCTAGCAATACAAGTGTCCTTTATTCCTTTTGCACTTCTCTCTCTACTCCCTCTCGTATTTTACATTTCCATTTACTTATGCAAGGCTATTGTATTCACCCCGTGAATACTAGTGGCTAAACCCCTCGATCTAGTTGTGGGTTCGTAATTGCAACCATGGTTTGAGGCACCGCACTTACATATTCTATCTCGTTACTAGTCCTTGTGCTTAATCTATGAGTCGAGAGCTACGCTAAGTGGATGTCTAGCCACAAGGTTTAGCGAAGGCTCGAGACCCTATTGTCATCATCTACCAGATACTAGCCGTGATGGTAGATAGTAACACTTAGGCCAAGTGGGTTTGCTTGGGGTAAGGTTTCGAAGTACCACCTAGACGGAGTACGAAGACGCGACCTAGTCGGCGCGACTCGAAACCCCCAAACACTTCTGCGCGACCTAAGAAAGGACTAGGACCAGCGCTCCCTTCAACTTGCATTCGATGAGCTACTTTAGCCGGGGCTCAAGAGCACGACCTAGTCGGCGTGCTACGAACTAACGCGAAGGAAGCCAAGGTCAAGGGCGCGTTCCTTAGTCGGAACGCCGCACCATGAGATAGATTTATCCACATAGTGCCTAGGATAAACATGTAGCAAGGAACCCACGACTAGATATTTCTCATATTGCACTTTACTCACGTACTTGTCATTTACTTTCTTTAAAACCCTAAACCCCAACTGTTGCATTTCATTTTCCTTTACTTACAAGCAGTTGAACCTGGTTCTCACCATTGTCGCTTAGATATCCAAGAGGTTCACACCTCATAGGGAGCTAACTCTCCCTCCACGCACATTCAAGTGTGATTCGATGATCTATGCAGATTTTGGTGAAAATCTGTTCTTGCTTTCACGAGACCTACGAGTAACCAAGCTAACTTCCTTGGGATCGACCCTTACTTGCCGCTCTACTATTTTTAGTGAGCCAAAAGCGAGGAGTTTATAAATATCAATTTGCAAGGTCCTACGATGCCTTGTCAACTACACAATACTACGATTGTCAAAATGGAGCCGTTGCCAGGGAGCAACGCATTAACCTAAGGAACTAGAGTAGATTTTACAAGATTCGGACTATTTTACTTGATTTTCTTGCTATTACTTGTGTTGCATTTGAGGCCTAACGATTTCTCTTATTTTTATAGGCTTCGGTTGAATGCTAATGAGGTCCAAAAAAAAGGAGAAAGTGAACGCTAATTTTGATCAAACTTTGCAACAATACTTGGACCTAGAAAAAGCCAAAGGTCAAGGGGCCCGAAACAAAAGGCAACCACGTAAACAAGGACACCAACCCATGGCACAATTACCTCACAATGAGGAGCCCAACGGGGAGAAGCCCCTAAAGGACTATTCCATGCCAAGCTTAACCGGTTTCCAATCGCCGATAGCTCCACCGGGAGTTAATGCACCTCACTTTGAACTCAAACCGGCGTTGATAAACATGGTGGGCAACAATGCATTCACCGGGATAGGAAATCCCAATGCACACTTGACATCCTTCCTAGAGCTTTCTGAGACGTTCAAGATGAACAATGTACCAAAGGAGAACATATATCTAAGGCTTTTCCCTTTCTCTCTAACGGGGAAAGCCAAGGATTGGCTATGGAGCCATAAAGGCAACACTTTTACAACATGGGGCGAGCTAGCCCAAGCCTTCCTCCTTCAATACTTCCCATCGGCGAAGACAGAAAGGCTAAAGAACTTGATCAACTCATTTGTGCAAGGGAAAGACGAAACATTCAACGAGGCATGGGAAAGATTTAAGGAACTCCAAAGAGAATGCCCTCACCACAACATAGATAAGCCAACCCTCATTCAAATATTCTATCAAGGCATGGAAACCGATTCAAAAAGGCAAATGGATCAAGCCGCGGGTGGAGCATTTATGGGGTTCATCCCACACAAGGAGGGTTGATTATAGACAAAATTGCAAGGAACTCTCACTTATGGGGAAGCGAGAGGACTTATACCCCCAAACATCGAAGTAAAACAAGAGAGGTGGAGGAAGTAGACTCAAAAGAGGATGTTCGTGCCCTCGCCAAGAGGATGGATGCTCTAGCCACTTCACTTAGTGCGCTTCATGTGAAGCAATCACAAAAGCAACCTTGAGTATGCACCATTTGCACTAGCCCCTCTCATAACGAGGATGATTGCCCTCACACCTTCCCTCAAGAAGAAAACCAAGATGACGAGGATGTTAATTTCTTGCAAAGAAATCAACCAAGCTATGGGAGAGACCGGGATCATCCAAAATTTTCATACAAAACCACCGAACCAATCAAGTATGATCCCAATTTGCGTCAAAAGAACAACACTCCTCCCAGGTTCGGCCCAAAGAACCAAGATTACCAAAGGCAAGGGCAAGGCTATCAAAGGCAAACCTACCAATGGCAATCTAGCCAACCTCAACAACAAGCTCAAACCCAACAATCATCTACGGAAAGACCTTCTATGGCTCAAATGCTAGCTTCACTTGTTGCGGGTCAAAACCAAGGGATTGAATATCGAAACAAGCTAGTTCAAGATCAAATCAAAATGGCTAATGATCATTACAAGACCTCCCAAGAAAATAAGTTCATGTTCCAATCAATAAACCAAAGGCTAGATGAGATGTCCACTCACCACAAGATGTTGGAGAACCAAATTGCCCAACAAGCTAGTTCATCCATGAGATATCAGGGGAAACTTCCTCCAAGCCGGACTTCCATCAAAATGAGCACGTAAATGCTATAACCTTGAGGAGTGGAACCTCCTACACATCTCCTTCGCCTAAGGAAAAGGACACTAGCACAAGGATGCCTATTATTATTGAAGAAGGCGAAGAGGAAGTTGAAGAAGAGATCCCCACTCTAGAAGTTCCCTCTAAGAGCTCGGCAAAAGAAGTTGCTAAGGACACACCGAAGGAGCCCTCCCCTTACAAGCCTCCCATGCCATTCCCTCAAAGGCAACTAAAGAAGAACAACGAATCACACTTCCATAAATTTGCGGAGATGATGAAGAAGATCAATGTGACACTACCAATCTCCGAGGTAATATCCCAAATGCCCCTTTATAGTAAATTTCTTAAGGATGTCATCTCTCATAGGCGTGAAATTTCTGAAAGTGACTCGGTAGATCTAAATGAGGAGTGTAGTGCTATTGTGCAAAATCCCATGTTTAAGAAAGAGAAAGACCCGGGGTCGTTTTCAATTCCTATTACTATTGGTGATGTCAACATAAGCAAGGCGTTGTGTGATTTAGGTGCTAGTATTTCATTAATGCCATACTCACTTTTTAAGAAACTTGATATGGGAACTCTCGTGCCTACTTCCATTAGTCTACGCCTCGCGGATCGCTCCTCTAGGATCCCTTGTGGAATCCTAGAGGACGTGCCCGTGAAGGTGGGGAAATTTTACATCCCCGTGGATTTCTTTGTCTTAGAAATGGAAGAGGAGCGAGAGATCCCAATCATTTTGGGGAGGCTATTTTTGAAAACTACTAAGGCGGTGATAAGTTGCATAAATGATTCACTAGAGTTTGAAATAGGGGGAGAGAAAATCAAGTTCTATCTAAGACAAGCATGTAGTGCCCCTAGTAATTCATTGGATTGTAACTTGCTTGATGTATATGATGATTTTTCTTGTGATGAACTAACTTCCATTGAGCAAGAGCTATTGAGTGATGAAAGCATAGGTGACTCTATGCTGGATTTGTTGATGATGGACGAGGAGGAACAAAGAGAGGAGAAAGATGATGGAAAAGAAAAAGCGGAGAAGGAGAAGGTAAGGGATCTTGTGGGATAGAGCTTAAGGCTCTACCTACAAGTCCAAGGTACAAATTTCTAGGTCCAACCTCTACCTTTCCCGTAATAGTGAATGCCTCTTTGAATGAGCTTGAAACTTATAAACTCTTGCATGTGCTTAGAAAGCGTAGGGGGGCTATTGGTTATTCCATTGATGATTTAAAAGGGATTAGCCCCGATATATGCATGCATAGAATTACATTGGATCATGATGCTTGACCAACCCGAGAGAGGTTGAGGAGGTTAAACCCCACGTTGGGGGAAGTTGTCTTTAAAGAGATAACTAAATTAAGGGAAGCGGGAATCATTTATGCCGTTCCCGACTCGGAATGGGTGAGCCCAATCCACGTAGTCCCTAAGAAAGGTGGCTTAACGGTAGTCAAGAATGAAAAAATGAACTAATCCCTACACGCACCGTCACGGGGTTGCGGATGTGTGTTGATTACCGTAAGCTAAACAAGGCTACTAAGAAAGATCATTTCCCTCTACTCTTCATTGACCAAATGCTTGAGAGACTAGCCAACCATGAATATTTTTGTTACCTTGATAGATATAGTGGATTCTTTCAAATCCCTATTCATCCTTAAGATCAAGAGAAAACCACTTTCACATGCCCCTATGGAACCTATGCGTATAGACGTATGCCCTTTGGGCTATGTAATTCGCCGGGAACTTTCCAAAGGTGCATGATGGCCATTTTCTCCGAATTTATTGAAAATACAATGGAAGTATTCATGGATGACTTTTCGGTCTATAGTTCCTCTTATGATTCTTGTCTAGAGAACCTTTCAAGGGTTCTCGACAAATGCATTGACACCGATCTAGTCTTGAATTGGGAAAAGTGCAATTTTATGGTACAAGAAGGAATTGTGCTTGGGCATCTTGTCTCTAATAGGGGAATTGAAGTGGATAGGGCTAAGATTGAAGTAATTGAAAAACTTCCACCCCCTAAAGACATTAAGGGAATTCGAAGCTTTCTTGGTCATGCCGGGTTCTACCGGCGCTTCATTAAGGATTTCTCTAAGATTGCCAAGCCATTAACCGATCTCTTGCATAATGATACTCCCTTTGTATTTAATGATCCTTGTGCTAAAGCTTTTGAGAAGCTAAAGTTTTCCCTCACATCCGCTCCTATCATCCAACCTCCCAATTAGGAACTCCCTTTTGAGCTTATGTGCGACGCGAGTGACTATGCCATTGGAGCCGTTCTAGGGCAAAGGGTAGACAAGAAGCTACATGTGATTTATTACACGATCAAGGTCTTGGACCAAGCTCAATCAAAGTACTCCACCACAGAGAAGGAGATGCTAGCTATTGTCTACGCCTTTGAGAAATTTAGGCAATACTTGGTGGGATCCAAAACCATAGTCTATACCGCTCACGCCGCCATCAAGTACCTAATTTCTAAGAAAGATGCTAAGCCTAGGCTCATAAGATGGGTGCTCCTACTTCTAGAGTTCAACATAGAAATCAAAGATAAGAAGGGAGTAGAGAACTTGGTCGCCGATCATCTTTCTAGACTAGAGCCTTTGAGGGAGAAAGCCTCAAGTGAGGAGTTGCCTATTGAGGAGTCTTTTGTTGGTGAGAACTTGATGAGGATTGAAAATGCCCCTACTCCATGGTACGCCGATATAGTGAATTTCAATGTTTGTGAAGTGCTTCCTCCAAATTTGAACTACAATCAAAAGAAGAAATTTGCACATGATGCAAGAAGATATTATTGGGATGAGCCCCATCTTTTCAAGCTTTGTTTGGATGGTATTTAAAGAAAATGTGTAGCCGGTGAAGATATAGAAGGAGTCTTGCACCATTGCCATTCTTTTCCTTGTGGAGGCCATGGAGGGAGTTCAAAGACCGCGGCTAAAGTTCTTCAAAGTGGCCTCTATTGGCCATCGATATTCAAAGATGCTTACAATTTCGTGAAGGTTTGCGATAAGTGCCAAAGAAGTGGTAATATCTCCAAAAGGGACGAGATGCCTCAACAATCAATGCTAGAAGTCGAGATTTTTGATGCTTGGGGAATCGATTTCATGGGTCCTTTTCCTCCCTCCTATGGGAATCGCTATATTCTCTTAGTGGTTGACTATGTGTCTAAATGGGTTGAAGCTATAGCTTCCCTAACTTGTGATGCCAAGGTTGTAACAAAACTTTTCAAGAAAGTGATTTTCCCTAGATTTGGAGTCCCACGAACCGTGATTAGTGATGGGGGATCTCACTTCAAGGAAAAGCAATTTGGGGCGCTTCTAAAGAAATATGCGGTCTACCACAAGGTTGCTACACCTTATCACCCCCAAACTAGTGGGCAAGTCGAAGTTTCGAATAGATAAATAAAGGTTATTCTTGAAAAGACGGTGAGAAATTCTAGGAAAGATTGGTCCTCAAAGTTGGATGATGCTCTTTGGGCATATAGAACCGCTTTCAAGACACCCATAGGGATGTCTCCCTTTAGGCCCATTTATGGGAAACCATGTCATCTACCAGTTGAACTAGAGTACAAGTCATTTTGGTCGGTTAGAGAATTGAATTTTAACTTGAAAACCGCCGGAGAAAAGAGGCTATTGGACTTGAATGAGTTAGATGAAATAAGACTAGACTCATATGAGAATGCCAAGATCTACAAGCAAAAGCAAAAGAAATGGCATGATAAGAAGATTTTGAGGAAGGAGTTTAAAGAAGGGGACCAAGTCCTACTATTCAACTCGAGATTGAGGTTATTCCCGGGAAAGTTAAAGTCAAGATGGACGGGTCCATTCAAAATTCAAAAGGTGTTTGAGGACGGGCATGTCAACTTGTTCAACTCAAGAGGGGAAATTTTCAAAGCAAATGGGCAAAGACTTAAACTCTATCATGGAGCTCCCCTAGATCCCGAGAACACCACTATCACCCTACATGACTTAACCGATTGAGGCCTCCTAAACTGCATTTCCAATTTCTCTTTGAGGAGATTCGGCTCGGTCTTTGCAAAGACGTTAAACTAGGCCCTCCCGGGAGGTAGCCTGTTGTAAGTGTTCATGTTGGTTCAAGAACGTTAAAATGCTTGGTTGGTGTGAGCTCAATGAGGTTGGTGTGCTTAGAATTGCTAATATGGTGGTTTCGTGTTTTGGAAGAGTGCGCGAAATTTCCAAGTGTGGAGTCGAGATTCAAACAAAGTGTCTCACCAAAGGACGCTCGCCGGGGCGCAATAAGGCCCGCCCAAGTCCCCCTTGCACCATGCTTGGAGGACCTCGGCACTCGCCCGACTCGAATCTCGCCTGTCCGAGCATTTCAGTATAAGACCTTTACTTAGCACTCACCCGGGTTTCAGGAACACTCGGCCGAGTCTATTCTGCGCAACGCTCGGACAGCTTCAGAGCCCGCCCGGGGCTTAAGGAAGCTTGCCCGGGTCTTTTTGGCGCATCACTCAGATCCCTCAGCACTCGCCCGGGTCTCATCTCGCCCGACCGAGTTTTTCTCGCGCCCTACTGCCGACAAGCCCGGCGCTCGCCCGGGTCTTCTTTACATCCCACTCGGCAAACTCCAATGCCCACCCGAGTCTTCCAAAGCGCCCGGCCGAGTCTTGTCCTTGATATAAATACAAGATCCTTCTCCCCAAATTCAAAAATCAATTTTGCCATAATCCATCCCCTTCCTCCTCCATCCGCTGCTCCTCAGCCCCCGTCCAGCACTCATCCGCCGCACCCAGCTCCTCCGACCGGCTCACTCGGCCATCACCTACTCCCCACTCATCCCCAGATCTCGCCCCGTCACTCACCTCACTCTCCCGTGCCTTCACTCGCTCATGCCACTCGCCCGTGCCCTAGCCCCGTTCTTCTCTCAATTTCCAACTATGGCACACACTAAGGGCCTAGAAAAGGCAAAGGAAAAGGAAGTCGCCGCATCTTAGTCTGGCCCCCCCCCGTTTCCAAGCCAAGGAAGAAGAAAATCATCAAGCCGAGCCATGAGACCCCAGCGGGAGAGAAATCAATTGTGACTTCGTCCAAACCATCAAAGAAGTCTAGAAAACCCGTGGAGAGCTCTGTTTCTTTGGAGGACGACCGCTTGGATCCCCCATTCGAGGAAGAAGCCCCTAGGCCATCAAAGAAAAGGAAATCCAAAGCTTTAGCGACTCCAAGCGAACCTGCTCTATCCATGGTGCTAGCATTGCCTCCAGCGCCCTTGCCCGAGCCCACAGTACCAAAACCATACCCTTTCAATGCGGGGTTGGCATTCACAAATTCAAAGCACACGGACAACTTGGCATCGATCACAAAGAAGGGCAAGGCACCAATGTCCACACTTTTCCCTCACGTGAAGACCCTCACCGACTTGGGATTACATGATGAGGTACATTCCCGGCTCTCACACTCCGGTTTAGATATATTATTCATTGATGATCCTGGAATGTACACGAGGGTTGTGCAAGAGTTCCTTTGCTCGTTTGAAGCGGTGAGGAATACGGAGAAGAAGATAACTAGTTGGAAGTTTGTGCAAGGAGGTTCGCAAAATAGATTCACTAAGGACGTCATTTGTGAATTGTTGAGGTTTCCTTTGAATGGGGTGAATGTGCCCAAATTTTTGGATTTCGAGCTATATAACTTTTGGCACAAGATTTCGGGTCGGGATGAATGGTTCGCTTCGGGGTACAATTCTGCAACAATCAAGGACAAGGTTTGGAAGATTATTCACCGTTTCATCGCTTTGGCTATTAATGTTCGTACGGATGGGGCAAGAATGGTGAATATACCGGATTTGACCATCATGATAGCCATAGACAATGGCCTCGTTCTTGATTGGTTTACCATTTTGGCCAAGCGTTTTGAGGAGTATCTGAAGGAGACCTCGCAAGTGACTTCGCTCGGTGGAGGCTCATTCGTGACTCACCTTGCTCTAAGGTGTGGCTTCACATTTGATCATGATGGTTGCCCACCTCCGGTGAAGAACGCTCTCAATGTGAAGACTTTAAGGGGCATGAAACTCGTTAAGAAGGATGGCAAAACTTGGACCCCCCACAGTGAGGCACCTCACAAGGGACGATTTTGAAAGGCGGCTAGGCAAAAGATGAATAAATACTTCCAACCCAACCAGGATGCTCCGAACTTTGACATAGCCCTTTCCTCTCCGACCGAGTCCTCCGATGAATCTGAAGCTCCATCACATGAGCCCTCAGTCCAAAATGCTCCTCCACCGAGGAAGGTCACCTTGGGGGGCAAGATCGCCACCATTTCCTCGGACCTTTCCAGCTTGAAGACCTCAGTTTCCACTATTCATAGGCAAGTGGGGAATTTAGAGGAGTTGGTGCGTGAGAACTCTAGATAGGTGACCTCTACACTGATGGACATTTGCCATGCCATGAGCATCACGCCTTCCACTGCACCTCCCTCATTCCCGGAGTATTATAGTCCCCCCCCCCCCCCCCCCGCTGCCCCCTCGCCCACTTTTCGTCCATCCACTAATGCCCCTCCACCTACTATTATCGAGGAGCCACCACACACCATCGCAGAGGTTGATGAGGGAGTCGTTGCTCATATGGAAGTTGCCGAAGAGGACACTAGAGCCGAAGATGGTACTACACAGCTAGGAGATGGAGATGCCTCATAAGCCACCATGTTATTCACTTTCAAACTTTTGTTATTTTGATGCTTTATCTTCATATTTGACATTATGATGTGGCTTGAATGTTAAAGTCGCCTTGGTGCGCATTTTGGATGTTTGACTCTTATTTGTACCTTGTTTGGATATTATGTTCTATGCAACAAGGTTGTTATTTGTCATTTGTGCCATTACTACTTTTGTAATCATATTCATGCTTGTGCACATTGACTTTCCCTTGTTTCACATTGCCATCAAGGAATATTCATCTTCGGCCAAGAGTCAAGCAATTGGGGGAGAACTAAATTCTACAAACGAGGGGAGTTCCTATGCGCCCTTACCTTTACTTTCTTATCTTTTGCGCTTAGGGACTAAGCTTCAATTAAGTGTGGAGTGTTTGGGTTAGGCGCATAGTTCACATGTTTATACCATGCATATCTCTTGAAAATGAACACTTACACCATGCTTTATCCCAACTTTTCTTGAGTGTTATACTACCAAAGGCTTGTGACTATCAATCCTCAACTTCTATAAGTCACATCTAGCTTGCAATTCCCTTTTACATGATATTAGAGTCCAAAACCAAGCTAGCTCTATTGAATGCATATTCTCGTGAATCAATTTTCATTGATATCTTGTGCCTATCTAGCAATCTAAGTATTTTTCGCGCATGCTTGGAAAAGTTCTTAGCAAGCACACTTTGAAATCTTCATGAAAAACTTAAATCTCTCGATTGCTTTTAGGTGACTTTAGTTCTCTTGCTTAGTGCCTTGTTTGTGGTTGTTTCTCGCACATTCCATATTCACATTGGGCATATTGTCAAGTTTTAAGTGTGGAGTCAAAAGAGGGCAAAAAATAGGCCCCATTCAAAAAAAACTACTTGGTCAAAGAGGGCAAAGCCCCGACTAAAGAACCCTCTTGATGTACCCAAGAAGTTTTGCTCCAAAACATACAAATGCCGGGGGTTAGGAAGAAAAGTTCCCCCTCAAAAGTATTTGTAGGCCAAAGGCCAAGTAAAAATCACTTAAAACTTGACTTTATGCCTTTCCATCATCTCTTACATGTGTGAGTTCACCACGTGCATTGTGTGCTAGCAAGTTGGGCTTTAGGACGACCCTTGTGATTTCACGTAAGCTATTGATTGGTTTATGCTTGTTTTGAGAACTCTTGTTGTCAAACTCTTCTTTCCTTATGGATTACGACTTTAGCGTCTAAAACTTGGAAATGAGTTATATCGTGAACTCGTGGACTAGCCCTAGCATAGGTGATCGAACGACGTTTTTGTGCAAAAAGCTTTAACCTTTTTTCAAAAACCTTGCTTCAAAAATAAATAGACTTCTAGGTTAGTCACTTAATAGCGCTAGAACTGACTTCCTTGAATGTGCACCCTCATGTGAACTTTAACGGTTGGAAAACTCTCTTGAAATGTATAGTGATTGTAATGTTAGTTTGGGATGTGAAGTAAGTTTTGAGAAATCCATGCCTCAATTGTTACACTCTTGCTTTCACTCTTACGGGATAAATGCATGTGGGATTTGTGAGTACTCCCTTTTCTGAAAACTCTCACGAGACTATAACTCGTCCACTAGGGTAGCCTAGGGGTTTAAAGGCTTGGTGCATACGCTAAATGCACCCGTAACACCTACGAAAAGGAGTTGTTTGCTAATAATGAGTGTTGCTATGGAAAATCTTATCTTCATCACCCTTGTTGCTCTTGACTTGTTCTTATTGTTTGCTCGGGACGATCAAACTCTAAGTGTGGAGTGTTTTGACAAGTCAATTTCTCGACTATCTTTCTCCTACCTTTACTAGATGTTTTGAGTCATTCCGAGTCTCTTTCGAAGTCATTTAACCCTCATACTTTCTATTTCAGGTGAAAAACCAATTCGATGGTTCTCGGACTTAAGATTATCAATTCTCGAAGAAAACTAAAGTTTCAAGCAAAAATGGAGGAAATCCCATGCAAAGTGCCAAACGCTCGCCCGGGCCAAAAGCACGCCCGCTCAAGCGCCATTCTTCAAGGCCAAGACCCACCCGGGCATCGTTTGATCTGGCAAGGTGAAATGAACAACCTGCTCGGGAGCACCAGACGCTCGTCCGGGGCCAAAGCACGCTCGCCCGAGCCCTGCCTGGGACCAGGACCATGTCCTGCCATCCATCTAGCCCAATGCCCGACCGAGTTTTCCGAAGGCCCGCCCGAGTGCCAATTGAACCATGCTCGGCCAAACCGAGGACTCGCCCGAGCGTCTCAAGCCCCGGCCGAGGCCCTCTTCCATCAGGCCGCTCGCGCTCGACCGCGTTCCACCAGGCCCACCCGAGTCTCCCTTGCGCCATCTGGAGTCCCAGCGCGCAACATTCCCACGCTCGGCCGAGCGTCCATAAGGCTCGGGCAAGTCTTCCCTGAAAGCTTAGATTTTTATCGTTGGCTATAAATAGAAAGTTTCGTTTTGGGCACAACTATCGAGGGTTTTGGAGGTTTTGGGAGAGCTCAAGGGTTTTTTCAAGATCATCTCATCAAGTGGAAGCACTCAAAGGATATAGGGAGATTCTTCCTCCTATGTCCTTACTCTTCTTTGTGTTTTGTTCTTCATCCTTGTAACAACACTATCATTGTTTGTCTATGAACATGAGTAGTGAGTAGTCCCTTAGTTTCTAGGGGTCTTTGGACCTCCTTGGTGTGTAAAACTCTATCATCTATTGATTCAATTAGTGCTGGGTTCGGTTCAAAAACCGAACCGAACCGATAAAAACCGAACCGAACCGAATTATCGGTTTAGTGAAAAATGAAACCGAAAACCGAACCGATTTTTCGGTAAACCGACATTCGGTTTCGGTTCGGTTCGGTTTTACCGAAATTGTCGGTTTCGGTTCGGTTTTGTCGGTTTGTGTCGGTTCGGTTTGTCGGTTTTGTCGGTAATTGTCGGTTTTGTCGGTTTCGGTTCGGTTTTGTCGGTAATTGTCGGTTTGGTTCGTCGGTTTCGTCGGTAATTGTCGGTTTTTATCGGTTTCGGTTCGGTTTTGTCGGTTCGGTTTTTGTCGGTTCTCAAAATGAAAACCGAAACCGAACCGAAATAAATCGGTTCGGTATGATAAATTGAAATTCGGTTCGGTTTGAAGTCGGTTCGGTTTCGGTCGGTTCGGTTTTGGTTCGGTTTCGGTTTTCGGTACAAAAACCCAGCCCTAGATTAAATGCATGAATGAAGCTTTTGTTATGGTTGTGAATCTACTTGGATAATATGTCAACTCGATGCCCACCAAGTGTTTGATAAAATGCCTAAGTGGTCTAGAAATATGAATTTGAAGTTGAGTATTCTAGCGAATGAGACTAAGAGTTCTAGAATGAAAGTAGATTCACCCTTGCTAAGTGATGATCATTAGCGTGACTCATCTTGGTATTGAGATAGGCTTGATCTTAAACCGCTCATTGGATATTGATCATTCAACTAGCGTTGATGATTGAGAAACTTGAGTAGGACGTGAGCTAAAAACATCGAGAGATTGAAGCTCACGTGCGAGGTGTCTCTTCCTTAAGTCGAATAAAAACATCGAGAGATTGAATTTGATTTAATAGGGGCACGCCTTAATCTAACCCTTACATTACTCGTTCTTGCATGAAATTGAGCCTATTAAGAGTCTAATGCACCAAGGAGGGAAGTAGTACCCTAGGAACGCCTTTAAAACCTTGAAAACAACAATTTCATTTCATTTTACTATTATTGCTTGGTAATTGATAATCATATCCCAAACAATCGTTTAGGAAATAGACGTATTTAGTAAAATTGAATAGTGATATTAGGTTTACAATTGCTCCTTGGACGACCCGGTACTTACCGGTTTATAAATTGGTTTTGACTACACAAAACTATGATTGTCAAAATGGGTATCCTAACCAACTAGACTACAACGGAGTTAGATTGTAAATATGTGTTAGAGTAGTTAGAAATAAAAGTTTGAGACATTAAATGGATGATATGAGCAAATGGGCGTTAAACATAATGACTTAGCTATTCGCCATTTGTTTCTCTTTGGCTTGATTTTATTGTTTGCTCGGGACGATCATACTCTAAGTGTGGAGTGTTTTGATGAGTCGAATTCTCGACTCATTTATCTATCCATTTATGAAGAGTTTTGGTCCATTCCCGATGCTTTTTCGATGCCATTTGACCCTCTTGCTTGTCGTTTCAGGTTAGATTCCAAACTTACGGTTCCCGGACTTAAGGATATCAATTCTCGGAGAAAATCGGAGTTTCGAACTAAAAATGAGGAAATCCCATGCAAAGCTCAACGCCCGCTCGGGTCTCCAAAGACTCGCCTGAGTCTTCCTTGCACCATGCTCGGAGGCCCTCGGTGCTCGCCCGGGTCTTCACATGACTCGCCCGAGCATTGCCCGAGCCACGCCCGAGCCACGGTCCAGCCACGCCCCGCGCCACGCCCAAGCTCACCCGAGTCCCACCTAAAAAATCAGATTTTTACCTTTGGGCTATAAATAGAAAGCTTGAGATCTAAATCAAAGGGGGATTCGAGCTAGGGTTTTTGGGGCACGAAATTGAGGGTTTCTAGAGAGAACAAGCTACCAAGGCGTCAAGGGGGATCATCCATAAAAGATTGAAGATCCAAAGGGGGGAGAAGATCATCTACACTAGATTGGTTCATTCCTTCCATTGTATTTTCATCTATGTACTCAATACAATTTGTGTTTGTCTATGAACATGATTTGTGAGTAATGTTTTGTATTCTAGGGTCTTATGGACCTCATGTGTGTTAATACTCCTAATCTATAATGAATCAATGTTAGAATAACATGTTTGGATGATTGTGAATCTACTTTGAACAAATGCCAACTCTATGCCCACCAAGTGTTTGATAAAATGCCTAGGTGGTTTAGAAACATGAACTTGAAGTTGAGTGTTCTAGCGAACGAGACTAATAGTTCTAGAATGCAAGTAGATTCACCCTTGCTAGGTGGTGATCACTAGCGTGACCCATTCTAGCATTGAGATAGGCTTGGTCAAGACCGCTCTTGGATATTGATCATTCAACTAGCGTTGATGATTGAGAACCTTGAGTTGGACGTGAGCTAATAACATCTAGCGATTGAAGCTCACGTGCGAGGTGCCTCTTCCTTAAATCAAGTAAAACCATCGAGAGATTGAATTTGGTTTAATAGTCGCACGCCTTAATCTAATCATCTAACATGATTGTTTTTGCATGAAATTGAACTCTTGGAGTCTAAAAACACATATGAGTGAAGTAGTTCCGTAGAGTACACCCTTTGCCTTAGTAGTGACACTATCTCTAGATTCCCTAGATTGTTTACATTGTTTATATGCATGTGCTCTAGCAATCACATCAAAACCAACCTTTCGCAATTAGAATAGACTTATCGGAACAAAATTGAATAGTGCATAAGTTTAAACTTGCTCCTTGGACGACCCGGTACTTACCGGTCTTATAAATTGTTTTTGATCAAATATCTTGCCTTCGAATCACATAGATTTGTAAGTGCATAATATTACAACGCATCAATATTTAGTGATTGTTAATACAAGTTACAAGAATAAAGTGAGTCTAAAACTTACGTGTCCACCAAATCCTTTGCATCGACGTTTATTGCTTTAGCATTTTCCGATGGATCAAGCCAATGCATTACATGTTGTTTAGGGAAGATGACACATAACATCTATTTCCACCTAACAAAAACTAACTAAATTTAAAAAAGAATTGAAAAAAGTATATAAAATATTATCATTAAGTTATGAACTACCTTGCGTGATCCACGTAAGGGAGGAAGTAGCGAAAATTGCGATCGCGGTCCGACATACTCAACCTTGCTACAAGCGTCATCAACCTCTCATCTATGTTGATGGACGGGGTCATGATGGAAGGATTGAAGAAACCAAACTTAATATCCCAACCCATCATCTCATTGTATAAAGAACTGCAAAGTAAAAAATTTGTGTTAGTGACAAACTATTCTCTTTAGCCTCTAAATATTATCGATTAAGAGAGGATCGAATGTAGTCAAAACATTTATAACACTGGTAAAGTACCGGGTCGAACCCAAAAGAGCAAGCCAAGCACATGCACTATATGAGATTGTGTTTCGGTTTGGCTATTCTAATGCAAAATGTATAAGGCTGTGTGTCTAAATCCTACTTGGCAAGTAATTAGAGATAGAAGATAGATAAAAGGGTGTTTCGAGGGGTTACTCCCCCTCCTTGGCGTTTCTCAATGATTACATACACAATATTCAAGCATTTTATGGTGTAAAATAATTCAATCCCATAGAAATGATCATATTCACTACATCCAAACCTTCCCTAAGCTCCATTGATACATAGGCCGAGTTTTAAGATTGACCTGTTACTTAGGCATTTCATCAAACACTTAATTACACGTCATAAATGAAGAGCTTAGTGAACATCAATCTAACACCATTGGTTGGGATTAATTGATGATTTGCTTAATGACCAAATCTAAGGAATTAAACATTTAATCCTAGTCAAGCATTCATAATCCTAAGGTTCACCATCGTGGCTAAGATATGAATCATTTTCTTCATACTAAAACTATTCCCTAGCTCTTTCGATAATTAGGTTCAAGTTGTAGTCTAATTTATCACTAAGGGATTTTATCAAACACCTTATAGCATAGCATTCATAACACAAGAGAAAATGAAATCAACAATCATCCATATGAATATCAATGTATATTTGTAATCATAGAGTACCAATGAGGATTGTAGAACCATCAAAACTCAAGGACTACTCACACATAATCATGATACATGTTTTCAATACAAAACTACAAAGAGGGAGAAAAGATGAGTAGAGAAAACCCAAGTTGGAGATGTTGAGCAAGCTCTAGATTCTTTCCTTGATCTTCTCTCTTCTTCCACAAGCAATCCTTTGCCGATGGTGAGCCTTCCTTACCCTTTTGTCACACTTTTTCTCTCTGAAAACCACCTTCCTTTAGGTGAAAAATCTCTCTTTCTGTTTATAGGTTCGAAACTAAAATTTCTGTGTTTTTGGCCCAACCAGTTGGCTGGGACTTGAGTCGGTCGGTTGGGAGTGGCCCAGTGCAATGCATGACAATGGAGGTGCCTAACCAGTCGGCTGGAATTTCAACCGGTCTGTCTTACAGGGGCTTTTTTGCTATCTTGGCGTCCGATTTGGTCTTTGCATAAACAGAAGAGTTGTAGCCATTTTGGGTTAGCTTTCCAACAAGCTATAGATCAACCTATTTGGACACCGAATGCGCCCTGGTCATGCAAAATAAGTCGGAAAGGTCAATCTATCATGTTTTGTCATGTTTTGTCCTGAAACTCCTTGTTTTGCGCCGAAATTTCAATTTTTCATGCAATCTTGATATTGAGGTCTTGAATTCAATGGGGTATTATTTTTTTACCTAAAATGTGAAAGGTAAGGGTCGAATGACAACAAATAAAGTCGGAAATGACTCAAAGCTATAGTAAAAATGGCTAATAATGAGTCGAAAATCGGACTCATCAGTTAGTTAGACCATGCATTGAGACAAATGATCATAAGAAAATATTCGTGAGCATTACCATATAAATAATTCACAAGAAAAGTTCCGCAACGCTTGTAGCTTGTACAATTCCTTCAGGTCATCTATTCTTACAGCAATATCGTAGTCGTCACCGAACACATTCTGGTCGACTTCTACTACAATCATATGTCTGTTCAACTGTGTCCACACCTCACGTACAAGTCGACAATACATGGTCAAATTGTCTATTTCATCATTGTCGGTAAATGGCAAACTATCGTAAACCACGTTATCATATTCCTGCATGTTGAATTTGGTTAATGATATGAAATTAAATTTTAAGTATTATATAATAGAAAATGCAAATAAAATGTATTATTCGATTATCTCACCGTATCACCGACAACGACCAAGTCTTTCGACCATGATACATGGTGTCCCTCTGCCCCAATAACATTCGTGAGCTTCGGATGGGATACTAGCAATGTTGATCCTCAAACGATTGCTTTTTCAACCTTCACATATATATAAAGAACAAATGTTTAGGGTTACAATGACATATGAATAAGAACATCGACAGCTATAGAGAGGCTATAAGTCTAGTAGATTATGAAATAAAGTTTAGGCAATGTAAGGACTGAGAGAGGGCATCACCTTCATTGTATGTTATGGTATTTGTCGATAATTAACAAAATGACCTTTCATGGTTTGACCAATGGCCACAAGGTGTCTGTCACCTTCGAGTACCCCCTTGATAAATAATACACTCTTCAGGCAACCCTGTTAGCACGAACAATTGATGTTACATACGTACAACAAAAATAAACAAAATAGTCACAAAAAATAAAGCAAAAAATTCAAACTATACCTCGGGTATGCTCATCCTCGGGTCTACATCGACATGACAGTGACAACCGGGGCGATCAAGCATCTCTACGTGAGAAGTGATGGAACTGGGTGTAGTCGTCCTAGAAGATGTGGATTTCAGGAACCCAATCTTCCACGGAACGTGTGTTCCTACTCCTCTGGTACGTATAGGATACCCAGGCATCTTAATTGCCTCAGTCAGAATATCATGTCTACCATGTGGTGAAAAAGATCATTGACTGGATCTTTCCACTAATTGATCCTATTTACAAGAAATTAGTACCAAAGGTTTAGTGTATGGTAAAACTTAACTACTGAAAAAAAGTTAACTACTCACAATATTTTAAGCCACATGCCAAGATGTCGGGGTGATGAACTCTATATTCTTCTTGAGGCGTCCTCTCTTCCACACCTCATATCTCTCTATAGTGATAGAAGGTGTTTATCCCTCTTCAATTATGCCCTGCGCAATTAAATCAGCTATCTTCTCGTTTATTTTCACCTCCTTCATTTTTCTATACCCTCCTCGACCCATGGTGTGCGCATATTCATTCTTAGCAGCTAGAGCCTATGCTCTACAATTTTCTTCCACTGCACAGAATCAATGAATTTTATTCCTTCGTGGGATCTTCATCTTTTCGTTTACCGAATATATAATTTGTTGCGAGTCTTGTTTTGAAGTTCCTCCACGCACTGGATGCATACTTCATATCCTACTCTTTGTGTGTATCACATCCAAGAAACACTTCCTGAAAAAATATGTAACAAGTTATAATTAGTACAATCAACAAATAATGTTGCTAACAATATGATGTTGGAATTATAGAATATATTACCGTTGCTTTGTTGCTCATAACATCCTTGCACGTTTGAGGCACCTTCCTCCAATCAGTGTACTCAATGGGAACTCGAGTACGGACCACAATGCCAAGGTAACTCCTCCACATGTCACCAGCCTTCCCTTTGGGATAACCTGTGGCATCAAATTCGATTGTGATCTTGGTACATTCTCGCTGTGTCTCCTAATAAAATTGAGCATATACGAGGGGCCCCTCTTAGTTTTCTTGGTAGTGCGCTGTTCCACATGGAAGTCTTCCTCACGGCTGCTACTACTATGTGCCATGATCCTTGTAATATCACATAGATATTCGTTCAATAGATATGTAAATACATATGTGTACACAACAATAAAAAAATGACGTGTAATGAACATCAGTGATAAGGTAACATACAAAATACACATAAGTTAAGTTTGTTTATCAATACATATTCCTTCGTCGCGATCTTCTCTTAATTGCATTTCGTCATCAATTTCAATGTCGACGCTTTCCACGGGAACGATCGTAAACACAAGTATGCAATCTTCAGCGAGATCTTCAGATGTGCCATCAGCGATGTAGATTTTCACACGCAAATGAATTGCGATAGAATCTCTTTTTGGTCAAAAACAATTTATAAAGACCGGTAAGACCGGGTCGAACCAAAGGAGCTCAAATATTCTAACCAAAATGTATAAAATAGTGTGTATCTAAATCCTAGGTGGTGAGTAATTAGAGATAAAAGATAGATAAGAGGTGTTTCGAGGGGTTACTCCTCTCCTTGGCATTTTCCAATGATCACTTACACCATATTCAAACATTTGATGGTAGTCAAGTATCTTCTTATCTCGAACCTCACTCAATTTGAGGATATCGGTTCATTCCATTGCATTATCATCCTATGGTTGGGAGATAAATACAATTAACATACGCACTAGTTCACTTCCTACCCATGCATTGTAGAAAACCTAGCTTAGACAAAGATAGACCAATGTTCATGTGAATCTAATCTTAGCCAATCTCTCTTATAGCTCAAACCTCACTCTATTGAGGTAATTGGTTCATTCCATAGCACTATTATCCTTGAAATGCCTTCCTAAGGTAATAAATACTATGAACTCGGGGACTAGTTATCAACAAATGCATGTGTTTACTTCCCGTAATACACTAGATAGGATCATATTCTCTATTATCCAAACTATTCCTAAGGTCCTTAGATTCTTAGGTCTAGTTTTGAGATTCTACATGTTACTTAGGCATTTTATCAAACACTTAGTAGCATGACATGTATAACGTGCATAGAGAACATGAAATTGGCACCATTAGATGGGATTAATTGATGATTCGCTCAATGACTAACTCCAATGAATTAAACATTCAATCCTTAGTCAAGCATCCATATCCTAAGGTTCATTTGCATGATTCAAGATATAGATCATTTTCTCCATCCTAGAACTATTCCCTAGGGTTTCCAAGTCCTAGGTCCAAGTGTTAGTCCAATTTGTCACTTAGGCATTTTATCAAACACCTAGAGTGCATAACATTCATAACACAAGAGAAAATGAAATCAACAATCATCCATATGAATATCAATGTATATTTGTGATCAAAGAGTACCAAGGAGAGTCATAAGACCCTCAAAACACAATATCACTACTCACACCTCATGTAAGACAACATGGTGTGAGTAGGGTTTATAGCCCACAACGAGTAGAATAGGAAAAGATGTGGAGGAAGGAGGGTTGTCAATCCTTGAACTCCTTTTAGTCTTCTCTTCTTCCCCTTAGTTGGATCTTTTGATGATTGATGACCTTGGTTGGACCTCTTTTCCAATCTTCTTCTCCCCAAAAACCTCCACACTTAGGTCAAAAACCCTCTTTCTATTTATAGGCTCGGGTGAAAACAACACTGTAGAAGTTCAGCCGGTTGGTTGAGAATCTGAGAAAATTGAACCGGTCGGTTGGGAATGGCTTTGGGCAAGCTTCCTTCGGCTGATTTCAGTCGGTCGGCTGACTGATTTCAGTCGGTCGGCTGAACTTTCCCAGGACTTTTTGGTGGTCTTCATGTCTGAATTTGGCCTTTGTGTCATCTAAAAAGTTGTAGCCCTTTGCGTTAGCTGTCCAACAAGCTAAAGATCAGACAATTCGGACACCGTATGCGCCCTGGGCCTCCAGAACAAGCCGCAAAGGTCAATCTACTCAGGTTTGTTCTAAATCTTCGGTTTTCCCCGAGTTTTTGTATTTGGGCTTTGACCTTGGGAGAGACTTGTTTTCTACCTGAAATGTAGAGATAGAGGTCAAATGACATCAAAATATCATCGGAAATGACCCAAAGCTATAGTGAAATGTGACCATTAAATAGTCGAAAACTCGACTGATCAACACTCCACACTTAAGCATTGTACGTCCCGAACAAAGTATGAAAATATGTCAAGGTGACAAGCATATTTTTAACCCTTTATAGTCGTCAAGTTATGAGTTTTAGGCGTCTAGTTGCAGTCAAACAAAATTTATAAACCTTGGTAAGCAAAGGGTCGATCCAAGGAACAACATGTGTGAGTACTAGCTAACGAGCGACCTATTTAGTTATTCCGCATTATTTAAGGTTTTGGTGTGAACAAAAACGCAGAAATTAAATGCAAAAAAACAACAAAGGTTTGTTTGATCAGAGAAAGAATCTCAGGATCAAACTTCACCCGTGCCAACCCCACTAATCATGCACTCATATCACGTAAATTCAAAATCGAATATGGAAATAAACTGAAATAACACTAGATAAGCCGCCCATCCACGGATCATTGTCTAGATTAATCTCAATCATTGAACGCCGCCCATCCATGGATTATCAACGATCTCGATTATTAAACATAGGGGTTTTCAGACAAAAGTCAACTTTCCTATTAATTCATGTACTACCATTGTAGCTACCATGACCTAATATCAAATTCATACAATCCGGTTAGTACCTAGGACCCATCCATCTTCTGGTAATTAACCTAAATACGTTCTAGCATGCAAACATCCCATTCAATGTAAAACTTGCAAGAACGATAAAATTAAGCACGATGAAATTGAATATTCAAATTGCATTAATGAAAAATGTTCAACTGATCACACGAAGAGTTGGGTACGTGGCACGGGATCCGTAGGATCCTAGAATAAAGAAGACTACTCACCATTCATGGTAAGTTAACCACAAATAGTTTAAAAATAGAAATTAAGGACGAGTTAACCGTAGCGACGATGTAGCTCGTTGAATCCTCAATCTCTCGCGATGGTCTCCGTCTTCTCTCCCAAGTTAGGGTTCTTCAATCTCAATTCAAGCGTACTAAAAACACTTTGGTCGTTTCTCTTTTGTAGCCCAAAAGTCGATCAAAAACCAAAAGGCCCAAAAAGTGTCCAAAAATGATTTTTGGAAATAAGTCCAAAAATCTGTCTTGACGGCAAACCGGCCGGTTGGGAATTTTGTCTTGGTGTGAACCAGTTGGTTCGGAAAAGCTTCACAGGACCCGAAGTCTCTGACCCTTTGAGCCAGCCGGTTCGGATGAGCTTCATAGAACTCCAACTCTCTGAGGGTCTGAGCCAGTCGGTTGAGATTTGTGCTGTGGGGTGAGCCAGCCGGTTCCAGGTTTTAGTGCTGCCTCTCGCTTTGATCTACCAATCCAACCGGTCAGTTGGTTTTGAGTCCACTTTCCCAACCGGTCGGTTGGGTCTCCCTTGTGCACATTTTCATCCCAAAAGTGCGGGTTTTCTTCGAGTCTTGGTCTTAGGCCATGGTTTTGATGGATAACTGCTTTTAACCTGAAACACTCAACAAAAGACATCAAATAATGACAATTTTCCAGGAGAACGAGTGATATCCTTCATCGTATGGAGCAATCAACTAGTCGAAATATCGACTGTTCAAAACACTCCACACTTAGGATTTGTTCATCCCGAACAAATGTCAAACAAATGGCAGAATAAATGCAAGTCCCTGTGAGGCTCAACAACCATATGTCTCTAAGCTACCCACTCAAGTGTCATGTGATCAATTCTAACTAAAATGGAAATAAAAAGATAACTCACTATCGTAGAGGACACCAATGCATTTAGCGTATGCATCAAGCCTTTAAACCTAAGGCTGCCCTAATAGGACAAGTATAGTCTCGTGAAGGTTTTCAGGAATGGGACTACCTACAAATCTCTTGTATAACTAACTAATGTGTATGCATGAAATGATGCTCAACGAGTCACAGTAAAGTCATGTCATACCTTGGATTCATCGTATTACCTCAACTTCAAGTCAAACATCTTCATCAAAGTTGTCAGACAATCATAGATTAAACGGGTTATGCATTCAAACGGTCAGTACACACGGCTAACAAGCGACTAATCACATGTTCTAAATAGTTCTATAGCAACATAATAAGAACATGAATAGTTACACAAAACATGCTCGCCATTCACCTATGCTATCTAGGGATTGTCCACGGGCTCTTGGCGCAAAGCTCATTCTCAAGTGCCAAGGACTAGGCAATGACCTGTAAGAGAAGAGGAGCCTGGCTTAAGAATTTTTTGAAAACTATTACGAAAATTATATCAAAATTTCAGTGCAAGCACGAGGATCGTCCCTTAGTTTTTAGTACATGAATTCTCAAAACAAGTCATGGGTGCATGCAATGAAAAGGTGGAATTACACTACATCAAGTAAAAGGGGAAGAAAAATTTTTTCGTACACAAGGGGTGATTTTTCTCACTTTGCCCTTGGTATTTTTCTGTTTTTTTTTCACAAGGGGTGACTTTTCTCACTTTGCCCTTGGTATTTTCTTTCTCTAAAAAACAACTATGCTTGGGGAACGACTTTTGACCCTGTTTTGAAAATTCCGAACTTCGTTCTTGATCGAAAATATATTGCTCTTGATTTTCTAACTCCACACTTAAAACTTGACATAGTGTATAAATAGAGGCGGGTTCATGCAAATCACAAGTATAGAGAAACACATACTAGTACTAAGGGCACGTAGAAAAAGAGATACAATTTAAGTTTTTAACGTTTAATACCGGTGCCTACTAATATCAAGTCTCAAACATGGTTCGAGAAATACGTAAAACACGTGATAGGCAAAGGCTAGCAATGATACTGACACGAGAGAATACACACACGAATAAACTATTTCAAGTCCTAGACTTCGAATCCAAAAGAATGACAATCATACAAGGAGTATTGTAGAAAACGAGGATTTTGACCGCAATACATAGACTGTTGAGCATATGCAAGAGTGAATGTGGTATGAGATGTGTGTGACTATGCGCTACCCACTCCACACTTAAAAATGAGCTTAGTCCCTAAGCGAAGAAATAAGAGATAAGAAAAGGCGCATATGAACTTCCCTCGTGTGTGATGGTGTGATATCCATGGAGATCAAGCGATGCTCGGGGAGTGAAACATGACTTGTGAGCTAGTGGAGATATCGATAAAAAAACAGAGCTTCACAAGTGATAGGTTAGCATCAAAAATCGTGGAGGGGCACTCCACACTTAGAATTCTGAAATGTTCACACATTATGCAAATGAAAAATGCAACTATCTAATACTTACAGCGCGGGTTACTCCCCGAAGAGGCCTAGTTTAACGTCTTGACTAAACATAGTGAGGGAGGTAGGACTAGAAGCATTCTCGGGAAGTCCCTTGCTGAGAACCCTTCCCGAGAAGTAGGTTATTGTCTATGCCTTCAGAAGGCGCCAGATGTTTCAGGACTTGGTAATGCTTGAGGCGCTGCCCATTGACCACAATTGATTTTCCTCCCTCAATGCTAAGCTCCAAGTGGCCGTCTGGGTATGCACTCTCCACTGTGTAGGGGCCACTCAATTTGGTGTGCAGCTTCCCAAGAAATAATCTAAGGCGGGAATTGTAGAGAAGAACTCGCTCGCCTTCATTGAATTATATGCGCACTATTTGTTTGTCATGCCAGTTCTTTGTCCTCTCCTTATAAATGCGAGCATTTTCATAGGAGTCTAATCTGATTTCATCGAGTTCATTAAGCTACAACCGTCTCTTTTCCCCTGCTGCGTTCATATTCATATTCAGCTCCCTGAATGCCCATAGAGCCTTGTACTCAAGTTCAACTGGTAGATGACATGTTTTTACGTAGATAAGCCTGAAAGGACTCATTCCGATAGGAGTTTTGAATGCAGTCCTATATGCCCACAGCGCGTCATATTACTTGGACGCCCAATCCTTCCCGTGGCTCGAGACTATCTTTCCTAATATGCTCTTGATCTCTCGGTTAGAGATCTCTATCTGTCCACTGGTCTGAGGGTGATATGGAGTGCCAACCTTGTGATAAACACCGTATGTCTTCAGCAGGGTCTCAAAATTTCTTTCTTTGAAGTGGGAGCCTCCATCACTAATAACCGTTCCGGGAACTCCAAACCGAGGGAATATAACCTTCTGAAACATTTTCATAACCACCTTGGCGTCGCAAGCAGGAGTAGCCACTGCTTCAACCCACTTGGAAAAGTAGTCGACTGCTACCAAGATGTACTGATTTCCATAAGAAGGTGGGAAAGGTCCCATGAAGTCGATGCCCCATACCACAAATAATTCCACCGCTAAAATGCTCTGCTGGGGCATCTCTTGCTGCTTAGAAATATATCCAGTCCTCTGGCACTGATCACAAGCCTTGACAAACTCGTGTGCATCCTTGAATAGAGTAGGCTAGTAGAACCCGGACTGTAGGACCTTTGCAGCTGTTTTTGAACCAGCCCCGTGCCCACCATACTTGGATGAATGACAGCGTTCTAGGATCCATTTGATCTAGTCTTCGTCAACACAAGTCCTATAGAGGCCATAAGCACATAATTTATATAGAAAAGGGCCTTCCCAGAAGTACCTTTTTACGTCAGACAAGAATTTTTGCTTCCGGTTGTGTGACAGGTCAGGAGGAAGAATATCGTAGGCCAAGTAATTGACGAAATCTGCGTACCATGGGGCGATGTTCACATCTACACTCATAAGCTGCTCGCCTGCTAGAGAGTCGGTCATTGGGAGTTTGTCCTCTTTGCAGTTGAGCTCTCCTAGATCGAGGCGTGACAGGTGATCTGCAACCAGATTTTTGGCTCCCTTCTTATCTCTAATCTCAATATCAAATTCTTGAAGGAGTAGAACCCATCGAATCAATCTAGGCTTCGAATCCTTCTTAGACAGCAAATACTTGATCGCTGCGTGGTCAGTGTACACTATGGTCTTTGAGCCTATAAGGTACTGCCTGAACTTCTCAAAAGCGTAAATGATGGCCAGTATCTCCTTCTCTATCGTGATGTAATTTGCTGCTGCGCCAGCGAAGACCTTGCTTGCGTAGTAAATCACGTGTAGCTTCTTATCAATGCG
The DNA here is from genome assembly GCA_033675215.1 of Rhodiola kirilowii. Classification (NCBI taxonomy): domain Eukaryota; kingdom Viridiplantae; phylum Streptophyta; class Magnoliopsida; order Saxifragales; family Crassulaceae; genus Rhodiola; species Rhodiola kirilowii. The sequence continues at coordinate 36,590,595 of CM066193.1, forward strand.
ATGCCCTAAGACTACTCCCATTGCGAAGTCACTAGCATCACACATTAGTTCAAATGGCAGCTCCCAGTTATGGGGTTACACTACAGGAGCAGAAGTAAGAGTAGATTTCAGATTGTGGAAATCATTAAAACATGTTCATCGAATTTAAACTTAGCGTCTTGGCAGAGTAGGTCAATGAGGGGCTTAGCTAGCTTGGAGAAATCCTTAATGAAACGCCTGTAGAAACCTGCATGCCCTAGAAAGCTCCTGATTCTTATCTCATCTTTTGGTGGGGGTAGTTTTTCAATCACCCCCACCTTCGCGCGATCGACCTCGATGCCTCGGTTGGAGACTAGGTGTCCCAACACAATACCTTCCTGCACCATAAAGTGATACTTCTCCTAGTTTAAAACTAGGTTAGTATCAACGCAATGATGAAGAATATCAGTAAGGTTAGAAAGGCACGAATCGAATGAAGAGCCATACATCGAAAAATCATCCATAAAAACTTCCATGGTGTTTTCTATAAAATCAGAAAATATGGCCATCATACAATGCTGAAAAGTAGCTGGAGCATTGCAAAGACCGAAAGGCATGCGACTATAAGCAAATGTGCCAAAAGGGTAAGTGAAAGTAGTCTTCTCCTAGTCCTCGGGGTGTATAGGGATCTAGAAGAACCCACTATAACCGTCGAGGTAGCAGAAAAACTTATGCTTCGCAAGACGTTCTAACATTTGATCAATACAAGGCAAAGGAAAGTGATCCTTACGAGTAGCCTTATTCGACTTCCTATAGTCTATGCACATATGCCAACCAGTCACAATACGAGTAGGAATCAAATCATTATTCTCATTACGAACGACAGTCAAACCTCCCTTCTTAGGGACAACATCCACAGGACTCACCCACTCACTATCAACAATAGAATAAATAATGCAGCATCCAATAATTTCAGAATTTCCTTTTTCACTACATCATTCTGCTTAAGATTTAGACGTCTTAGGGAATCCCTAGTAGGCCTAGCATCGCCCTCTAGAGGGATTCCATGCATGCACATATCTGGGCTAATCCCCTTAATATCGTCTATCGAATAACCTAGGGCTGGCCTATTCTCTCTCAAGACATCTAGCAATATCTGGGTCTTCACATTAGTCAAGGATGCATTGACAATCACCGGGTAGGTCAAGTTAGGCCAAGAAATTCATACCTGAGACTTGCAGGTAGAGGTTTCAGCTCTACCTTGCAAGGTTCGTTACCTAAGTCGGTGGACTATTCAGTATCAGCTGCTCCCTCAGTGCTCACGGCGTATATATCCATCGGTATTGGGCAGCTTGGTACAACTCTGTAAGACTCAACAGAGGTCAGTGTAATAGGGTCATCAATGTCAGAAGAGTTTAATACATCACAGTCGGACAAAAGACTAGTACTCTTGCACATATCAGAGAAATAAAGTACGACTCGTTCACTGCCTACTCTCAAAGCTATAGACCCCCTATCCATGTCAATGACTACCTTAGCGGTATAAAGAAATGGTCTACCAAGTATAATGGGGATGTCTATATCCTCTGAAATCTCTACCACAATAAAATCAGCAAAGATGTAAATATTCTTCACCGTGATGGGTAAATCCTTTAGAATCCCTCTTGGGAGTCTACAAGAACGATCCGCAAGGCAAATAGTGACATTAGTAGGACAAACATCACCCAAATTCAGTTTAGCATACAAAGAATATGGCCTGATAGACACACTAGCACCAAGATCACATAAAGCACGATGAATAGTAATTCCACCAATATCACAAGGGATAGAAAAACTCCCCGAGTCTTAAAGTTTGGGCGGCATGGGCTGGTGCATGGAAGCACTACACTCCTTGCTCGGGGCCACTATCTCGGTCCCGTCAATTTTTCTTTTCCCAGTCAGGATCTCTTTCATGAATTTGGCATAAGTAGGAATCTGGGTGATTGCGTCGGTTAGGGGCATAGTGATGTAAAGAATGCGAATCTTGTCCACAAACTGCTTGAAATCCTTATCTCTCCTTGTAGCTTTAAGCTGCTAAGGGAATGGAACAGGCGGTATATAAGGAGCTGGCTCCACTGTCTACATAGAATTTTCAGCTCGGTTTTTAGCTTCATGCGATGTTTCCTCCTCAGCAAGTGTAAAGTTAGGGGCTGATTTTTTAGCTGGAGGCTGAGTGGTCTGAGCTGGTAGCATCTCAAGCTGTTTCCCTCCTCAGAGTGTGACGGCATTCACTTATTCCCTAGGATTCGGATCTGGTTTTGATGGGAGTTTCCCATGTTCTCTAGTCACCGAGTTTGCTTGTTGAGCTATCTGATTTTCCAGCATCTTGTTCTGAATGGCCAGTTGCTTGTTCTGGATGGTGATCTGCTCAAGTGTCTGCTCGAATCCTTTCATTTGCCTATTCTGCTCAGCCATGAAACTAGCCATCATGGATTCAATGTTAGATGAGCTGCCAGACTCCTGTTACTTGGGCTGCGGTGGCTGGTAGTTGTACAACCCTGAATTCTAATTTTGCTGCTGCTGGGGCTGATTGTTATACTGGTTCTTGGGCTGGTACGGTGCATTACTTTGCTGCTGTCTGTATGGGAAGCCTGGCGGTGCCTGATTTAGTGGCTTATAGGAGAGGTTGGGATTATTCCTGTTCGGGTTATCCCACCGATTCATGCCTGATCCGGACGTAATACCATTCCCTTGATTGTTTTGCCCAACATAATTTGCATCCTCCTGGTTTCCATTGTTATCATCTTGTCCCATCACCGGATAGCTATCTGCAAAATGAGAAGGTGAACCACATATCTGACAGTAGACAGCCACATTAGCAACTACCGATGACTTCATAACGGAGTCTATCTTCAGGGTTTTTAATTCAGTTGCAAGCATCTTCACTGTGTTGGTCAACTCAGCAATGTCATTGGTTCCATCAATGTGACAGAGATCTTGCACACCCTTTTTGTCCTTGGGATTACCTCAATCGCTCATCCAGAGATGATAGTCTTGAGCGGCTTTCTCTATAATATCATAGGTCTCTTCTAACGGGACCCCATTTAGTCCTTCACTAGCTGCTTGATTTATCAAGGTGCGTGACGCGCGTCGTCTGACGCGTCAAACTTAATATTTATATCTCCTGCGTGAAACTAGTAAGTGGCAAGCAGGGTCGAACCCAAGAGAGCTGGTTGTTGAAGTTGTATCTGAAAACATGAAAAGAAAGGGAGGTTTTCAGTAATTATGAGTGCAAAAGAGGCAAAAGCAAGGAAGGTTTCAATCAGAGAGAGTATTCAGCTTAGGGTTTCTATTGTGACATGTTTATCGTTGACTGTTAAATATCTAATCTCATGTTTCTAAGTGTGGTTGTTCTGACAAAGGTAACAATCCAAGTATCCCAACAAAGGTGATACGCCACAATCTAACCCGACAAAGGTGTTAGACTTCTAGTTCTTTCCTAAATAAAATAATCCGACACAGGTATTATTCTGGTTAGTTGTTACAATCTACCTTTACAACAAAGTTTCCAGTAGATATTAACGATAAGAATTAATTGTTTGATTAAGCTTTGCGACAAAGCTTCCACTTAACTTCACAAATTAATTCATGGAATAAGCACATGAACTAGAGAAACATAAAATTGCATTAAGAACGGAATCTCAAAACATAGTCACAATATGCGAAACCCTAAACTGAATTAGGAGTTTAGCTACACATAATGAAAATTAAACACATAATGAGTAAGAAATTCTCTTCTATCGTCGAAGGCTTCGCCTTCTCCTCCAGAGCCATCTTCAAACTTCGTAGACTAATTGATGATTCAAAACCCTAACCCAAACCTTTTATTTATAGCAAAACTGGGTTTCTAAGCATGTGTACATAAATAAATAACATGTTTTTCTTTTTCTTTTTTAATATTATCTTTTTGAAAATATGAACTTAAGAATGTGAAAAAGATAGATCTAAAATTCATGCATTTACCTTGTGAAAAATCAATTGTCTAAAAACTTAGAACGTAACTTCTCATTTGTCCCTTGGTGCTGAGATAAACTAGGGATGTGGAGTTGATAGAAATGCCCTAAAGAGGCTTGGCAAGCAATCAAAGGATCGAATCAAACTATATGGTTTTCGAAGTCAGTGGAGGCTGCACTTTGGGTTTCAGTGAAGATTGAAGTCATCTCCGCCATGCAGTGTTTATGCAAAAAGAAAAAAGGCGAGGACGAGAATCAGACCGTCCTCTCTCTAGTCAAAGTAGCCGAGAAAATAGATGAGCGACCCTCATCTTGACCCGCGCGAAACAACAATGATGAGAGGAGCGGGGAGGTATTTCCATAGGCTTGCGGGCGATGATTGGACCTCCCAAAAAGGCTTGAGAAAATGGACTAGCAAGCCACAAAAAGGCAAAAGCTCAAAGAAGCAAATCAAGAGGCCAAAGGCCCAAAATTGTGAAGGTTTTAACCAAACTAAAAGTGAAGTACTCAAAGAGTCAAATCAAAGGCCAAAGGCCAATTCACTACAAAAGCAGTCCCTCGCCAAAAGAAAATCAAAGTACTCAAACCATTGAAACCCGAACCGAATCACGTGCTAGAGAAAGCTACAAGGAAACCATATAGTGCGAGACGATCCCGAGGTTGCAGTCCAGGAGCCTAAAAAGGGCTATCTCCCGAAACATCCAGAATAATTTGCATCTCAGCACGGAGGTACAAGTATAAAGTTTCTTCTATTTATTTACACAGTTCAATTTGGTAATAAGTAAGCAATGCATGAATTAGGATAAATCGAGTCCCACAGTCTAATTTTCATATTTTAACAAACTTACTTAGTGTGACGCCCTTTAATAGCATTGTTCGGGACGAACAACTAAAAGTGTGGGGTGATCTGATGGACCATAATTATACGAATCATAAACACAGTTAAACCCACCAAATTAGACTGTTTGTCTATCTAACTTCTACTTGTTAGTCCCGATATATTTCTACAGGGTATTTTGGCGCTTAGAGAGAAAACACGCTAAGGAGAGGATTTTACGCTGAAAAGATATTACGAGTCATTCCAAGGTCAAGATCAGACGCTGAACGAAGAAATCTCAAGATCCTGACATTGAATTACTCAATACAAATCCAACCAAGGAACAACCAAAGTCAGATCGGAGCGAAATTGGATTGATAGTTTTGTGAAAAGACTGCACAAAACTCACAAAACTCATCCATTTGCCAAGGTGACCGGCGGCTTTAAGGAAGAGGTGAGTCATGGGGTGACTCACCCCCTCCTTCCTCCTCCCCTCCTCCTTGCAACCGGTGGCTTCCTCCCTCCCCTCCCATTGCAACCGGTGGCTTTTGTGAGCCATGAGAAGATGACAAGTGGTGGCCTCCTCCTCCACATCTTCAAAGCCTCCTCCTCCACCCTTGGATGCAACACCACATGCCACCATCTCCACCCTCCATCCTCCTCCCCTTGTGGCTATAAAAGGCGCCATCCTCCTCCTCATTTGTAACATCACACAATCAACATTTCACTTCTCTCTCTAAGTTTGTTACTTTGTAAGTTTGGTTTATGAAATAATACTCCTGTTGGTTCTTGAGTATTATAACGGTTTGAAATAATACTCCTGTTGGTTCTTGAGTATTATACTTTAGTGAATACTCCTGTTGGTTCTTGAGTATTCAGTAGGAATTAGGAATACTCCTGTTGGTTCTTGAGTATTCCACCCCTTCTCCTCTTACTGTTTTCAAAAACCCCCGAGTATTTAGCTATGGTATCCACCTCTATGGATATTCGTAGCTAAACTCTTTATTCGGTTAAAGGGGCGTACTTGTATTATAAAATGTTTTAATTCTTTTAATTTCTTTTCTCTGTATTCAAAACTTGTTCTATGTGCCATATATTAGGTTAGAACTTCCAAGGTTGAGTGGATGCTTGGAATGGCAAAGCTCTTCCGTGGGGTTCGTAAAAATACTCGGATAAGTGGATGCTTGGAATGGCAAAGCTTATCTGAGGAGTTTGACCTTTCTAAAACACCATTTGGTTGCTCGGGAATGAAAGACCAAATGGATGCACACATGCTAATATACCTTGGAATGGGGTATTAGTCTAAGTAGAACAAGTGCTCTACGACTTTTGCAAAAGACTAGACGGTGTTGCAAGTTGAGTGCTTGGAATGGCCTCGATTCACTTTCGAACACTTTTGCAAAAGGCTAGACAGTGTTGCAAGTCGAGTGCTTGGAATGGCCTTGATTCAAGTTTGAATACTTAGAAGGGTTACTAAAATAATAAACAGGCTATGATACAAGGCCCCTGAAACTGAATGTTTTCCTTGAATTACAAAAAACCCCCCTGTATTTACTTTTATAAACTGCTCGATCAACTACAACCATCAACCGCTCATCTACCGGAGGAATCGCAATCACGCATCACCCACTGTAAGTCTTCTTCCCTTAACTCCTTTATTTTCAGTATTTATTTTCTGTAATTTACTTTTCCGCACTCAAAACCAAAAAAACCAATAACAGTAGCTTAGTCAATCGCGCTAAAATCTCAATCAACCTAAAACACGTTCCCCGCCAGTATAAAGAACAACGTATCCCTCTAATTCCCTTGGGTTCGACCCCTACTTACCACTTACTACCCAGTATTGTAGTCGCGAGTAGCGGAAAATATAAATTTATTTGTACAGAGAACATTGCACCTAAACGACAGTGCAGTGCGCTCCATCAATTTCCAAATTTCGGGCTTGCTAACGTTATCAAAATGTGTGCTGACAGTAGCGGGCGCGTTCGGTAATGACGTTAGAACCGCGCCCAGCCTTAACGTTAGCACTGCGCTAATGTCTACTATGGGCGCGGTACCCACTGTGTCCTGACTTTTGCTATTGATTTGACCATCCAAATGACCTTGGATGCTCTCGGTATGAACTAGATTGTTATCAGCGGTCCATTCCCAGCACTCCGTTGAAGCTCCGAAGGTCTAATCTGCCATTGTGATGTTTTTGGCATGAAATGCCGTCTTTTATGCGCGTTTCCTCCTAGAGCTTCCAAAACACCTGAAATGCAAAACCATACTAAAAAGTAATTGTTCGCATAAAAAAGTGTCGAAATAAATGGGATTAGTTGATTCGACGAGTTGTATAAATATGACTCATCAGTGCGCATCCCCTGGTCGATTCCCTGATAGAAAGTGTCTATAATCTGCCATAGCTCCAGGTTGTGATGGGGGGCACAGTCTCATCAGCTCTTTGTACCTCTCCTAAGCCTCGTAGAGAGTCTCACCATCCATAGATCGGAAAGAGATGATTTTGTTCCTGAAATGTGCTGTCTTTGATGGTGGGAAGTATTGCTGTAGAAAAGCTTCAGCCAATTTACCCCAAGTAGTGAAAGTGCCTTCTGCATGACTGTCTAGCCACCTACTAGCTTTGTCAGAAAGTGAGAAAGGGAAAAGCCTCATGTAGTAGGATTCTGGAGGAACTTCATTGGTCTTCAGTGTGTTACACATCTAGACGAACCGCTTAAGGTGCTGGTGAGGGTCTTCATTCATCCTTCCCAAAAATTGACTGTTCTGCACCATCTGAATAAGCTCGGTCTTAATTTCCCAGTTATTATTATCCACACCAGGTGGTGCAATGGTGGACTGAAATCCTGAGACACGCGGAGCAGTGTAGTAGTCTCCAAGAGTCCTTTGAGCTAGCTGCTGCGTGGGATGCTGTTGGGCATCCTCGACCAGTCCATTCAGTAATGCTGGATTTTGATTCATATTAAGTGCTGCAACATTGTGATTCTGTGCTCGGAGTTGTCGAGATTCGTTTTGGACCTTGCGAAGAGTTCTTCGTTGGTCCAGTGTGTCAACGTCTGATACCTGAACCTGCTTCTTCTGTCGAGGTGTTTTCCTTGGCATGAACTAGCTAGTACCTGCAAGAGCCAAGAATCACCGTGAGTGAAGAAATTCAGAAAAGGTCAAGTAACGAACAAGGTGGAATAGTCTAAACTACACATGTTAAATCTAATATCACACTAAGCGCAGCTCCCTGGCAACGGCGCCATTTTGACAAGCGTATTTTTAACCCTTTATAGTCGTCAAGTTATGAGTTTGAGGGGTCTAGTTGCAGTCAACAAAATTTATAAACCTTGGTAAGCCAAGGGTCGATCCAAGGAACAATGTGTGCGAGTACTAGCTAACGAGTGACCTATTTAGCCATTCCGAATTATTTAAGGTTTTGGTGGGAACAAAAATGAAAAAATTAAATGCAGAAAAATAATGAAGGTTTGTTTGATCAGAGAAAGAATCCTAGGATCAAACTTCACCCGTGCCAACCCCACTAATCATGCACTCATATCACGTAAATTCATCATGCTATCGAATATGGAAATAAACCGAAATAACACTAGATAAGCTGCCCATCCACGGATCATTGTCTAGATTAATCTCAATCGGTGAACGCCGCCCATTCACGGATTATTAACGATCGCGATTATTAAACTTATGGTTTTCAGACAAAAGTCAACTTTCCTATTAATTCATGTACTACCATTGTAGCTACTATGACCTAATATCAATTTCATACAATTCGGTTAATACCTAGGACCCATCCATCTTTTGGTAATTAACTTAAATACGTTCTAGCATGCAAACATTCCATTCAATGTACAACTTGTAAGAACGATGAAATTAAGCACGATGAAATTGAATATTCAAATTGCATTAATGAAAAATGTTCAATTGATCACACGAAGAGTTGGGTACATGGCACGGGATCTGTAGGATCCCAGAATAAAGAAGACTACTCACTATTCAGGGTAAGTTAACCACAAATAGTGTAAAAATAGAAATTAAGGATGAGTTAACCGTAGCGACGATGTAGCTTGTTGAATCTTCAATCTCTCGCGATGATCTCTGTCTTCTCTCCCAAGTTAGGGTTCTTCAATCTCAATTCAAGCGTACTAAAAAATACTCTGGTCGTTTCTCTTTTATAGCCCAAAAGTTGATAAAAACCCAAAAAGGCCCAAAAAGTATCCAAAAATGATTTTTGGAAATAAGTCCAAAAATCTGTCCGACGTCGAACCGGCCGGTTGGGAATTTTGCCTTGGTGTGAACTGGCCGGTTCAGCGAAGCTCCACAGGACCCGAAGTCTCTGACCCTTTGAGCCGGCCGGTTTGGATGAGATTCATAGGACTCAAACTCTCTGAAGGTCTTAGTCGGCTGGTTGAGATTTGTGATGTGGGGTGAGCTGACCGGTTCCAGTACTCAGTGCTGCCTCTTGCTTTGATCTTCCAATCGAACCCGTCGGTTGGTTTTGAGTCCACTTTCCCAACCGGTTGGTTCGGTCTCCCGTGTGCACATTTTTGTCCCAAAAGTGCTGGTTTTCTTCCAGTCTTGGTCTTAGGCCATGGTTTTGATGGATAACTACTTTTAACCTGAAACGCTCAAGAAAAGACATCAAATACTGACAATTTGCTGGGAGAACGAGTGATATCCTTCATCGTATGGAGCAATTAACTCGTCGAAATATCGACTGATCACAAGGTCATGCAAATGTTGAAATGCTAGTGGTGCTATGTTTTTTCGTCTATTTGCCTCACTTGATTTCACAAGGTCTCGATCATTATTCCTAAACAAGTTATTGAAAGAAAAATGAAAGGTATGTACAATCTAACCAGCTCCTTTTCGTAGGCGTTACGAATGCATTTAGTGTATGCATTAAGCCTTTAAACCCCTAGGCTACTCTAGTGGACGAGTTATAGTCTCGTGCGAGTTTTCAGAAAAAGGAATACTCACAAATCCCATATGCACCTATCACATGAGAATGAATGCAAGAGTGCTAAACTAAGGTGAGGATTTCTCAAAACAAATCCCTCACCCCAAACTAGGACTACCGTCACACTATCATCAAAAGAACTTTGGAACCATTTGAGTACCCTTGAGGTTGTGCATTCAAGATCATAAATACTAGAGCTATCAAATGTCTCATCCAAAGTTCCACTCATTTTCAAGGAAATACAATAGAAGCAAAGTTAATAGTTTTGCACAAAAGAGTATCAACCGCTCACCCATGCTCGCTAGTGCTAGTCCATGGGTTTGCGACAAGGAACTCATTCCCAAGTTTTAGGCGCTTAAGCCATAATCCATAAGGGAAGAGGAGTTCGACACTATGAGTTCTTAGAAAACCAAGCATAGACCAAATGGTAGTTCCCGTGCGAGCACAAGGGTCATCCAAGAGTTAATCCAACTAGCACACAATACAAATGATGCACCCGCGCAAATGTAGGATGATGGAAGAACATAAAGTCAAGTTTTAAGTGCTTCTTATTTTCTTTTCTTTTCTTTTTCGAATGGCCTTTGGCCTATAAATGCTTTCGAGGGGGAACTTTTCTTCCTAACCCCCGGTATTTGTATATTATGATAAAAACTTCTCTTGTACTTCGAGAAAGTTTTTAGTCGGGGCTTTGCCCTCTTTGACCATGAAAACGAAACATTTTAGTTGGGGTCTATTTTTCACCCACTTTTGACTCCACACTTAAAACTTGACAATATGTTCAAGGAATATATGGAATGCGCGGGAAACAGTCATAAGCAAGGCACTAAATTAGAAAGAACTCAAGTCACCAAGGAGCATACAAGAGGTCAAAGTTTTTAGTGAAAGGTTTTAAAAGTGCTTGCTAAAACTTAATCCAAGGTATTACAACGAAAATACTTAGAAAATTAGATAGACAAGGGATACCAATGATATTGATTCACAAGAATGCACATTCAAGGGACTAGGTCGGTTCTAAGTTCAAGATCCAATAAATATGAAAAGTAGGCTAGATATGATTTATAGGGATTTAGAATCGATAGTCACAAGCCTATGTGGTTAAAAACACTCTCATGTTAGGGATAAGGTACATGAATGCAAGTGTCCATTCTAAAATGATAAGCATGGCATAATATGAGTGAACTATGCGACTACCCAACCCACACTTAAAACATATCTTAGTCCCTAAGCGCAAACAATAAAGAGTTAGAAAAAGGTGCATAGGAACTCCCCTCGTTTGTAGATGTGCCCCACAAGTAGAAAAATGACATTGTGCTAAACGTGATCGAACATGATGGAAATAACTTCCTTGATGACAAGAACACATGAGAGGTTAAAAGCAACAAGTGACATACAAGGTTATGCAAAACTCAAGTATGAGTGACAGGCCGTCGTTGTACCTGCAAATCTAAATTTATATTTTCCTTACTCTGAACTGTGGGTTAGTACAGCGGCAATCAAGGGTCGAACCCTAGAGAGCTAGATGGTTACTACTTTGTTCTGTAAGAGGGAAAAAGAAACGATTGGGTGAAAGCAACAGTTTAGGAAATAGTGCAATAAACGAAATTAAGAGAGAGTGTATCAATCAGAGAAGATATTCAGGCTATGGTTCTTCAATTGAGACTTGGTTTATCCTTGATTTCTAGATATTTATTCTTGCTTTCTTAAGTGTGGTTACTCTTGGTCTGGTTATAACCTAAGGTAGGACCGTTAAGTCACTACGCCACAATCTACTCATGGTCAGGTTATAGACTTTTAATTCTAGCAAACCTAATACTTCTGGTCAGGTTATATTAGGTTTAGTGCATCTACTTATTCTAACGGGTCTGTATCAAATAAGCAGGATAAAGATAGTAAGTATTACTAGGTTAAGTTGTACCCTTTCGGATCTCCCCTTAACCTAATAATTCGAACTGATATAGTTGCACAAGAACTAATAGAATGCAAGAATAATAATTAAGAACAGAATCTCAAAACATTCGTCACAATTATTCAAACCCTAGCCCGAATAACGGGTTTAGTTACACATAGCCATGTAAATAATGCAAGAGTAATAAAAACGAAGTAACTTCACTATTCCGAGGAGAGAAGAAGAACCGGCCGTGGGACACGTCTAAACTGGGCGGCGCACGGTGGAGCTAGGCGGAGGAGAGGAGGCGGGGCAACTAGGGCACACGGCCAAGAGAGGAGAAGACTCGAGTAGAGTATGAGGGATGATTATTTGGTCTTGTGAGCTCCTCTCTTTATAAGGTTGAGAAAGACCTAGAATTGCCTAAATAATCCAAAAGATAATTTAGGCAATATTTCCATATCTTTCTTGCTTTATCTCCAAGCTACTCCTTTGCTTGATAATTAAGCCATCTTGAACCTTCCAGAATGTTCCAAAACCCTAGCTTGTATGTTGCCCTAATTTCACATTGCTTTTGGGCCGGACGAACTAGGCTGGACTCGGCCGAAATCACTATTCACGGGGGGTACTATTCGCGCCGGAGTACTGTTCACGCAGGAGTTACTGTTCACGCCGGAGTTACTGTTTACGAGCCAAAAACACTGTTCACGGCCCTCCTTTGGGTCTGTTCTTCAACTGCGATGTTTCTGGCATGAAAATGCCATCTTTTAAGCGTGATTCCTCCTAGAGCTTCCAAATCACCTGAAACACGAAACAACACTAAGAAGTAACTGTTCGTATAATAAAGTGCTGGAATTGGTGGGATTTAATGATTCGATGAGTCGTATAAATACGGCTCATCAAACCACCCCACACTTAAACTTGTTCGTCCCGAACAAGAACTAGGTCATAAGAGGAACAAAAAACTGCAAACACCACAATGCCTCAGCATCCTAGACGTGCTACATGGTGATGACTTGGTTACTCAAGATCCCGCCTTCTATGCATGCTCGTTACTAATTAAACTTGTGCGAAAACACGGGTTAATGATACGTGTTACCTTTGGCCGAGATGCAAATCAATTCGGATGTATCGGGAGATAGCCCTTTTTAGACCCATGAACCGCATTCTCGGACTCGAACTCGCTGCTATATGATTATGCTTTGCTGCTTTTTCTTGCACGTGATTGATTCGACCTTCAAAGTGTTGAGTGCTTTTTGGCCAGCTATAGATGATTTCGGGTTTGGTGCTTCAAAGGCGCTCTACACTTGATTTCGGTGTAAACTATCACAATGATGATGGGTTTGTTGCTTTGTGGTGCGGATTGTGACTTGCTCGAACCTACTTGCTCTCACTCATCATCGTCCTTTTGACTCGGGTCAAGCCAAGGGTCGCTTGTCTATTTTCCCGGCTACTTGGACTAGAGTTTGGACGGTGTGAAGTATTCCCGTCCCGACCAACCGCAAGGGTACCGCAGTGGCGGAGCAGACTCGTACTATGTTGCCTCGAAGTGCTAGCCTCCACAAGATCCACATAACCATATATCCTGAGTTCGGTCTTTGAATGATCTGTCAAGTCTCTCTAGGGCGTTTCTATCAACTCCACATCCCTGTTTATCTCAACTAACAAAGGCACGCAAAAATTTTAAAATCACATGTTAGTCACCCGAGTTAATTTTCACCAAAGACATGCATGTAATCGGCTCTATCTATTTCACCTAATCATTATCCAATACTGCAAGTCTAGGAAGTAGTGAAGTATCATGTACAAAATTTTTAAAAAATGACGGGAAACGTGCCGACTCTGTACAGGGTGCAGTAAATAAACGTGCTGACTCACTGACTGACTCTCCCACCCCACACTTTTGAAATAAGCCGTGTCCTCACGGCACGACTTAAATCTAGACTCACAATGCATGCAATAAATAAAAGGGAAATAAGAAGAGAGTAAAGTTGGACAGGCACTTCCCTCGTGCGATGCGCGATGATCCGAAACGACTGATTATTCTCCTATGAATCCTTAAAGAGAGCTCCATCGAAGCTTGTATCGCAACGTGAGTTCGTCACATAAGAAAGGTCTGTGTTAATGACATTAAGACGAATAAAGGATTCCCAGGAGGTTGGAGGAGTCACAATGGTCTCACTTAAAACCCAACCTCCTTAGACTCGTAAGTCTTTGTGACAAAATCTTTTAAACGCTCATGCTTCTTGACACAATTTATTCAAGGAGTGAACTACTCACGTTGGATACAGTTATATGCTAATGTTTCGGATACGATCGCCTCTGTCCCTGCATGAAAATCATCTTCCTTCCCAAGTACAATGTGATGATAAGACTTAAGACTCAGACGAATATGAATAGTAATGAAAAAAATGAAAAGCGCAGGGCTGCCTCCCTGCGAGCGCGTTTGTTTTACGTCGTTGGCTCGACGATACCTCTGTAGGGATCACAAGTTAGGGTCCCATGGGTGTGTGAGGTCATACTTCTTCTCAGCTTCTCCTTCAGTTCGCCCAACGTGCTCCTCTAGCTGTTCACTCGGTCCTGCTCTCCAATGATCATGCGGTTTCTTCTTCACATATCCCCGAGAAGGTGAGGGTGTCTTGGCCATAGCTGCTGGCCTAGTAGTCTGTATGGTCTGCTCTGGTGGATCTGGAACTAGGGTATCGTAGTCTGAAGTGTGCACAATATCTGGCGGTTTTCTTATGCATGGACGGTTTGCATCCTCGTAGACATAGAAGTCTGATTTCTTGCCACCGAATGTCAATGATTGTAAGCCTATGCCCATGTCAATCTGGGTCTGGGTGGTGTGGAGGAATGGTCGTCCCAAAATAAGCCCTGGTGGCTCTCCATTTCTGGTTCTCTCCATCTGCAAGACATAGAAATCTGCAAGAACAGCAAGATCTCCTACTTGGAGGATTAGATCTTCAAGTAATCCAGTAGGGCGAACACAAGACCTATCTCCTAATTCTATAGACAACCCAGGCGGTTTTAATGGGCCAAGACCCAGCGAGCAATATAGAGAGTAAGGCATAACATTAATAGCAGCACCCAAGTCAATCAAGCAGTGATGTATCTGGGTCTTACCGATACCACAGGTGACAGTGAAGGCCCCTGGGTCCTTACTCTTTCCTGGAGGTGTCTCATGGCTCGTAGTGGGTGAATGCCTCATCATCTGGTCGTTCTGTGTAGGCCTTACCACCAACCTTGTTTCTGGTTCAGCTTTCTCAGTCATCTGGTCTTCGGAAGCAACTACCTGCATGGCATAAGAGGAACCGTGAGTTATGGTGTCCTTGATCACAAGGGCCGGTGCTTCCTCAGGTAAAAGCTGGCTGAATTCCTCTGTGGACTCCTCGAATACTGCATCCACCACCTCTACTTGGCTGACGTTCCCTCTTGGATTCTGAATGGTTTGCGAGGGAAGTCGTCCTGTGTTGTCTTTGAGCCTTGAGACTGTCGTGGCTATATGGGACATCTGCTTCTGCAAGTCGGTTATTGCTCCGTCGGTCTTGGCCATGTGCTGGGTCACGGTTGATGTCAGTTCTTTCATCATCTCTTCAAGAGACTTGTTGGACCCGTGATTGCTAGGACCAACCTGATTATTGTTCGGCCCTCTCTGCTGATACTGTCCAGGCGCATTCTGCCGAAACTGATGATGTGGATGCTGGTAAGGCTGCTGGGCCTGCTGAGGCGCACCCTGTCGTGCTGGCTCTTGATGGGCCTGATGCTGCTGATTGTTGCTTTTCCAGGGCTGTCTGTTGACTCCTTGATTGGTCTGGGCTGCGCCATATGGTCGGACTGGCTCTGGTCTGTTCCCATAGTTCTGATATTCGCCCACTGCATTGACCTCAGCCTGGTCGTCTTCCACTAAGGTAGGGCACTCGTCTGTTTTATGATCGGTAGCTGCACAAAAGCCGCATGGCTTAGTCTGGACTGGTTGCCTCCTGATCACATGTTGCATCATGTCTTTAAGCTCTTTGATCTGTTTGGCCATGGCACTGACTGGTGGCCCAACCTTTGACACATTTCTTATTCGGGCATACTTGTCCTCTCTCGTAGATTCATCCTGGAACCGCTCACTTTCTGCCACTTCTTGTATCTTCTGTCGGACTCTGGCTGGGGTCAGGTTCATGAGGTTGCCTCCAGCTGAGGCTTCCAGTAGTTTCCTATCCAGTCTGCGAAGTCCATCTAGCATGTACTCGACAACTAATTTCTCTGGGAGCTCAAGGTTGCAGCAGCTCTTCTCCAAGGCATTGAATTTTTCCACGTACTCGTACATGTTCTCGTTTGGGCCTTGCTTGAGCTCTTGCAACTGTCTCCGGACTTGCATTGCACGCCCTGCTGGATAGTACTTGCTGACGAATTGCCTCTGCATTTGTTCCCATGTGTAGATACTGTCTGAGGGCAAGGATAGAAACCAATCTGTAGCAGCGTCTGTAAGTGAGAAGTAGAATGCCTTCAGTTTGAAATCATCTACTTCGACTCCGTATGGCTTGAGGTTCAAGCATATGCCATGGAAACGTGTAAGGTGGGATGTGGCCGATTCTCCCTTGGTTCCTGAGACCTTGGGCAGATGATGGATGACTGCTGTGTTGACTGTTATAGCCGCGAGGTCTGGTCCTTCGTAGATGCACCATGACTGGTCCTTGAAGTTAGGAACCGAGAGCTCGCCCATGGTAGGTCCTTCATTTTCATCCTCCTCATCATTTCTAACTACTGGCTGGCGTGGAGGTCTCTGAGGTGGTGGGTATGGCTGTTGTGGAAGATATTGTAATGGTGGGTATTGAGGTGGATACTGAGGGTATGGCGGTTGTGGATACTGTGGATATTGTGGTGGTGGTGGGTACTGCTGATATGATGGTGGATACTGGGGATATTGTTGATACGGTTGGGGTTGTATTTGTGGTTGGATCGGTTGTTGTTGAAATTGTCCCGGGATAGTTCCCCGGATTTCTCCATTCTGGACCATCGGTCCCTGTTGTTGTGGCAGCACTCCTTCTCCGTTTCGGATAATCTGTTCGACTTCTTCATTGTGGCTATTACCACCAACTACACTACCTGCGTGAGACATGTCACGAGAATAACAAGCACCGAATAGCAAGACACCGAAATAGCAAGAACAGACTAGCAACAAAGGGTCCCCAGGAGATTGGAGGAGTCACAGCGATCTCACTTAAAACCCAATCTCCTTAGACTCGTAAGTCTTGGTGACAGAACCCTTTAAAAGCTAGAAATCAAAATCGAAATAAACGGAAATCGGAAAACAAGGAAATCGAAAAAAAATAAATAAAAAAACTAGGAAATTCGAAATAGCAGAGAATAAAGGAAAAAAACTAAAAAAGGAAAGAACAAAATTCACCGTGCGTAGCTCCCCGGCAACGGCGCCAAAATTTGACAGGCCGTCGTTGTACCTGCAAATCTAAATTTATATTTTCCTTACTCTGAACTGTGGGTTAGTACAGCGGCAAGCAAGGGTCGAACCCTAGAGAGCTAGATGGTTACTACTTTGTTCTGTAAGAGGGAAAAAGAAACGATTGGGTGAAAGCAACAGTTTAGGAAATAGTGCAATAAACAAAATTAAGAGAGAGGGTATCAATCAGAGAAGATATTCAGGCTAGGGTTCTTCAATTGAGACTTGGTTTATCCTTGATTTCTAGATATTTATTCTTGCTTTCTTAAGTGTGGTTACTCCTGGTCTGGTTATAACCTAAGGTAGGACCGTTAAGTCACTACGCCACAATCTACTCCTGGTCAGGTTATAGACTTTTAATTCTAGCAAACCTAATACTCCTGGTCAGGTTATATTAGGTTTAGTGCATCTACTTATTCTAACGGGTCTGTATCAAATAAGCAGGATAAAGATAGTAAGTATTACTAGGTTAAGTTGTACCCTTTTGGATCTCCCCTTAACCTAATAATTCGAACTGATATAGTTGCACAAGAACTAATAGAATGCAAGAATAATAATTAAGAACAGAATCTCAAAACATTCGTCACAATTATTCAAACCCTAGCCCGAATAACGAGTTTAGTTACACATAGCCATGTAAATAATGCAAGAGTAATAAAAACGAAGTAACTTCACTATTCCGAGGAGAGAAGAAGAACCGGCCGTGGGACACGGCTGAGCTGGGCGGCTTACGGTGGAGCTAGGTGGAGGAGAGGAGGTGGAGCAACTAGGGCACACGGCCAAGAGTGGAGAAGACTCGAGTAGAGTATGAGGGATGATTATTTGGTCTTGTGAGCTCCTCTATTTATAAGGTTGAGAAAGACCTAGAATTGCCAAAATAATCCAAAAGATAATTTAGGCAATATTTCCATATCTTTCTTGCTTTATCTCCAAGCTACTCATTTGCTTGATAATTAAGCCATCTTGAACCTTCCAGAATGTTCCAAAACCCTAGCTTGTACGTTGCCCTAATTTCACATTGCTTTTGGGCCGGACGAACTGGGCTGGACTCGGCCGAAATCACTATTCACACGGGAGTACTGTTCACGAGCCGAAAAACACTGTTCACGGCCCTCCTTTGGGTCTGTTCTTCAACTGCGATGTTTCTGGCATGAAAATGCCGTCTTTTAAGCGCGATTCCTCCTAGAGCTTCCAAATCACCTGAAACACGAAGAAGTAACTGTTCGTATAATAAAGTGCTGGAATTGGTGGGATTTAATGATTCGATGAGTCGTATAAATACGGCTCATCAATGATCAAGAGAGCATCACAAGTCATATGATAACATCATGGCACAAGTTTCATAGAATTCAAACAAGGAAGTTGACCTACATTGTCCATAATGAGGACAAGGTATCTTAAGTGCCAAGAAAATGTAAAACAAGAGTCATAGCATGGCATAACAATATAGTTCCACTCTAGTAGACTCCAATAAGGTACATGAGTACTATGGGCAACATCATTAAGCATAGAAAGATCAAGGGAAAGTTGGAGGGGTGTGGCGGTGTGAAGTGGAATTAGTGTGAGTAGAACTCACTACTACAGAAGGGACCTTATGCAACGGTTCTGAGGCAGATTATGCAACGCTTCCTCATCCGTTGCATAAGCTACCATTGCATAAGGTCCATACCTTATGCAACGGTTCCATAAAACCGTCGCATAAGAGCACACCTTATGCAACGGTTTGTTGTTAGAACCGTTGCATAAGGTATGGACCTTATGCAACGGTTCCAACAAAAAACCGTCCCATAAGATCAACCATTATACAACCGTTTTGGTGCTCAAACGGTTGCATAAGGTGTTGAACTTATGCAACGGTTATACCAAACCGTTGCATAAGCTACCGAAAAAATTTGGCAGGTTTCAGCTATTTTGGCTCAAATCTGCCTGAAAATCGAATACAATTTCTAAACAAAATTTAATACCCTGCTGTTACACATTTCCAAACATGGAAATACTTTCATTTCACTCAAAATACAACCATTCATACAAGTCCATCCATATATACATATTGATTTATAACAACGTCACATATATAAACAATATTCTCATGTAAACACTATGTTCGAATAAGTAGTTGTACAAGAAGGAGGCGATCTCATCTCGCACGTCTTGTACCTTCCCCAACTCATATGATCGTGTCCCATTAGGAAAAACCTATAACAAATAAAAATAAGATAACATGAATATATACAAAAAATAGAGTTAGAACAAACCTAACTAGAGAACATAGATTTAGAATAAACGTAGGTAGAACATATATGCTTTAACAACAAACCTAACTAGAACATTTGTCATCATTCTAAATAGAGTAAGACGAGACTAGCATGCTTACTTGGTCAAAGTTCTCCACTATGCACCGTTATTAGCACGAACAAATTCCATTATGTCCCGAATAAATCTCAGAACATAATAACCGCATAAATTACTCTCATCGGGTTGTTTCGGACATGGCATTATAAGTAATCTCAGTTAACACTTTATTAATGAAAATTACAAGAATATATTAAAGGAATGCTTTGTGTATGATAATACCGGCACTATCTTCCATTCGACTCGACGATCAATCCTCGGATTACATCCTTGATAGTATCGTTGCAACCCCCTAAAATAAATAACAATACGTAATTAGTGACTGTCAATGCAAGTTACACAATAATAGTAAGTTCGAAACTTACGAGTCCACTAAAGCTTTCGCATCGCTGTGTATAACAGTCTGATATGCCGAGGAGTTAAACCAATGGACTACACCTTGGTTGGGGAAGATAACGCACAACATCCAATGAAACCTACATCAACAAACTAAATTCATACAACCCATATTTCAAAAAACAGGTAATATATTACAAGTAACTTATGTACTTACTCGGCAGCATTTATATAAGGCATAAAGTAGCAATAATTTTGATCTTTGTCTGGAATATGAAGTCTTGCTACAAACGCCTCCATCCTCTCATTTATGTGATTGGAAGGGCTCACGGCCGTGTGATTGAAGAACCCGAATCGAACCTCTGAATCAATCATTTGATTGAAGAAAGAACTACAAAATGAAAAACTTCTAAAGTTAGACCACCTGCAACAAATGATGAACAAGTAATGACAAGAGTATTACCATATATATATCACAATGTGAGTTCGACAACGGCGCCAATGCATATATATCACGGATGTCATCTGGGCCCACTACGGAAATGTAGTCATCACCGAACACTTCGTCAGCGATGCGTACATTAACAATGGTTCCGCCCAAGTCAGACATGATGTCGTGCAGAAATCGACAATCGATGGAATAATTATCTACTGTCTCATTTGAAGCCGGTGGCAAGTGGTAGTATAGTCGCATGGTATATTCCTGAATATCGAATGTTAGTAAATAATTCAAATAAATATTGAATGCCAATAAGGGAGATCAAAAAATATTGATCACTTCTTCCATGGAGTACCTTCAGTGCGTGCATTGGGCTTCCCAAATCGATTTGTAATATTCTGAATTTTTTGAAGTATTTCATCTCCAGAAGCCGGTCGAGGTTCTATTCCATGTTCGGTCTCACCATTAAATGTAGCTTTTTTCCGCCTCTAAGAATGATGCCTCGATAAAAAACGTCGATGGCCCATGTAAACCATTTTTCGACAATTCTTTAAATGGCGTGCATGTGTCTCTTCCCCGCAAATTGAACAAGCTTTGTACCCTTTAATACTATACCCGGATAAGTTAACATAAGCTGGGAAGTCATTGATGGTACACATTAGCATGGCACGCATATTAAAATATTCTTGTCTTGATGCGTCAAACGTCCGTACTCCTTCGTTCCATAAAAGCTTCAAATCTTCTATCAAAGGAGCTAAATATACTTCAATATCATTTCCGGGCTGTCGAGGACCCGATATCAATAGAGAAAGCATCATATACTTACGCTTCATGGTTAACTTGGGAGGAAGATTGTAGATAACCAATATCACAGGCCATGTACTATGCTGAGTACTGAGGTTTTCATGTGGATTCACCCCACCAGAATCTTCCAAGCTAGCAAACTGATGTTCCCTTGAGTGGCATGTATTTGGCAAAACGTAGCTTAGACAGTTCGAGCAGGAGTTCAGGGGGAGTTCAAACATATCCTAGTACACATATACAGCGTGGAGCAGACGCAAGGATATTTTCCGGAAGGATATTGGACAGCGAAGATTTCGCCAAGTTAAGTCGGCCAGCGACTTATTCGAGCATGAGATATTTGAATGAATATCTACATTGAAGGCGGCGTTGCTTACTTGGGCAAGAAGACTTCGCATATTCTTCCAACCGATTTGAGAAATATATACATCAAATATCTAGGAATATTTCCTAAATATTTGATGGGATTATCTTGTGCAAATTAGGGTTTCGTCCTAGCATATAAATACAATGCTAGGGCGTCTTTATTTTGCATCGCTTTCAAGATCAAACATACACGAGTATACACTATCGATTGGGAAGGAATAAAGCGACGGCCGTTTGTGTTTCCCCATTGGAAACTCATCGTTGCAAGAGCAGTCTTATCAAGTGCAACTCAGACTGCCTGGAAGCAATCAAACTGCCGCACACAACAAGGGTGAACAAGCTTTCGAGAGAAAGCATCTGAGCTTCAGGAGAAGGTCGAGAACGTTCGGATTATAGGTTTGGACGAAGGGGATCGAGGTTGACTGCTGTAAACCTCAGTTGTAAATCTGAGAGACATAGTGTTAGAGGTTAGGCGATTACAAGGTGTAAGCGTAAGTCCACTTGTAGCTCTAACTCGTAATAAAGATTTGCTGTCCCTTCTAGGGTGTGGGAAACCCCCAGAGTAGGCGTGGCCGAACTGGGTTATCATTCTGTGCGTCTTTCTAATTTTGTTCTGTTGTCTGAACTGTTGTGATACGAGTTCAAGGTCTGTCGCAACTATACCTTGAACTGTCTACTGAACTGTTGTGAAAAGAGTTCAAGGCCTATCGCAACTGTATCTTGGACACAAGCTTGAACAGGGGATATAATTTCAATTGGTATCAAAGAAGACACTCGACACACTGAGTGGGATCCAGAACTGTTCAAGATGACTCTGAAGGAAGGACAAAGCATCACCAGACCCCCGCTACTTGAAGGAACGAACTATGCCACCTGGAAGCCCGTGATGAGATCCTTTCTGAAATCTCTAGACGAAAAAGCGTGGAAGGCTATTCTGAAAGGTTGGACGGAACCCATGATGAACAATCTCACTGGAGAACCAATCCCAAAACCAGAAGCAATGTGGACAGAAGAGGAGGACAAAGCATCTATGGGAAACTCAAAGGCTATGAACGCAATTTTTTCTGCCGTAGATGAAAACATCATGAAGCTCATCATCAACTATGAAGTGGCCAAGAAAGCATGGGACATCCTCCAAACAGCCTTTGAAGGCACGGACAAGGTTCGCAACTCACGCATGCAGGCTGTCACAACCAGGTTTGAAGAAATGAAAATGAAGGAAAGTGAAACCATCACTGAGTACAACACCAGAGTTCTGGAACTGTCCAACGAGGCGTCTGCACTAGGGAAACCCATTGATGAAGAAATATTGGCCAGCAAAGTCCTGAGATCACTCCCTCCGAGATTTGCCATGAAGGTCACGGCCATTGAGGAAATGCATGACATCACCAAACTAACGCTGGATGACCTGATGGGGTCTCTCAGAACCTACGAGATCAATCATGATTTCCAAACCGGAGATGTGAAGGGAATCGCCCTCAAGGTAGACATGACAGAAGACAAACTGGACGCTGGCTGCACCACTGAGCAACTGGATATGATGGCACAGAACTTTGGAAGAATGGTACGGAAGATCAACAGACGTGGTCCAGAACAAGGTCAGCCTCCATCAACTGGTTTCTGAAACTGGAAATCCGGCAGGCCAAGGTCCAGTGATTCAAGGCAAGACTCGTCTGACAAAGGAAAAGAAGAGATTCAGTGCCATGAATGCAGGGGTTTCGGTCATATTGCTTCACAATGTGCAAATACCCTCATGAAGAAAAAGGTAATGGTCGCTAGCTTCAGCGGCAGTGAGTCAGACGAAGAAAAAGGAGGAGGTGAAACCACCAACTTTGTGGCCTTCGTTACAACTCTAGGTGAATGCAGCAGCACCGGTGAAACAGTTCCATCTCAGTTGAAACTCCCAACTGAATACCTTTCAGATAGTGATGATGAAGAACTCACACAGGAGTCTCTTGCTCAGACATATAAAGATCTGTATGAAAAGTGGCTGCTATTGATCAAAGTCAACAAGAAGCTGAACGAAACAGTTGCAAGCATCACTATAGAAAAGGACAATGTCTGGCAGGAGGTGGAGATACTACTTACACAAAAGGTAGAGCTCGAATGCACGGTGGACTCACTGAATACTCAACTGGTTGAGATGAACAGGAAAGGACCAGACTGCTTGCCCAAAACGTAGACCTCATGGGTACAGTATCCACACTGAAACTCGACATGGAGAAAGATCGGGAGACTCATCCAGTCGGCATGGCAGGTCTGAGGAAAACCATCACAGACCTGAAGCGCAAGGAGGTGTTCCAACTCAAAAGGGTCAAACAGCTGGAACTCCAGCTTGAATCTGAAAGAATGGATCATGCAGACACTGAGAAGGAGCTCAATCACCTCAAACCGTCAGTAAGAATGCTCAACTCTGGCACTAAAGACTTAAATGATATTCTCAGGTCTCAGAGGATGGAGTCTGGACATCGAGGCTTGGGGTTTACGGAAGAAGACACCTCCAAAGGCACTATCCTTGTCAAAGCTCAACAAGTGATAGATCAGCTGCCTGAACAGAAGGTGAAACAGT
This sequence comes from Rhodiola kirilowii, assembly GCA_033675215.1. Taxonomy (NCBI): domain Eukaryota; kingdom Viridiplantae; phylum Streptophyta; class Magnoliopsida; order Saxifragales; family Crassulaceae; genus Rhodiola; species Rhodiola kirilowii. Next base: position 36,614,513 of record CM066193.1, read on the forward strand.
CCAAAGGAAAGAACCGAGCTGATCACAAGGAGACTCATGGCACACCAAGCGGTAGAAAGACCCATGGATCACCCATCCAAGACCGTGACTATTCACCACTGACGCAAAGGATAGATCGGCGCACTTGCTGGTACTGCCACCAGATGGGACACATCAAACTGAAGTGTCGCCTGTTTCTTGCTGAACGACGTGCTTTCCAACAACAGACCATACCACTATAGAAACAAGTCTGGGTTCAAAAGGCAGACCAAACCGTTTGCATGGTGGCCTGCTACTCCTCAAGCTACACAGCGCAAGATAGTTGGCACCTCGACGGCGGATGCTCCGCCCACATGACAGGTAACTCTCAATTTCTTACCCATATTAGACCTGTTGAGCAGATGTGGTTTGTCACCTTCGGGGATGGTGGAAAGGGTCAGGTGATCGGCTGTGGGACATTGATGGTTCCGGATCTCCCTGCACTCGAGAACACCCTCCTTGTCAAAGGTCTGACAAGGAATCTTATCAACATCAGTCAACTGTGCGACGATGGACATTATGTGTCATTCTCTAGCTACTCATGCCTTGTCCTAGACAAGAATGGCGATACACTGATGAAAGGAAGAAGGGATGCCAACAACTGCTACACCATTGGGATGGGTCTGATGGGATCGATGAACGACGAGAACCATGGTAAGCAACCGGTTGCTCTTGCCTGTGCAAACGCTCAACATAGATTTCTCCGAGGGGGAGTGGATAAGACCTTGCACACAAGGCCTGATTGGAGATGCGCACAAATCTATGTTGACAACTGTCCCAGGAAACTGTTGAATCAGAAGGTGTCACAGTTACGGAAGGAGTTCGTACAATGCCCACAGAAATATGCCTGGAGACGAACAAGAAAATCTGAATATGAAGGGCATCAGAAGATGATAACTCTGAGGCATACCAAGACCTTTGTCAACCCCTATGGCAGGTTACGGAGTGGAACACCCAGATCCCTAGTGGGTCTATGTGGTGTCAACCACTGAATGCATCCGACGGTGGTCAGTCATAGTCGAACTCCAGCTGAACAGTTGGACTGACGACCTAAGGACGAGAGTTGGAACAGAAGGCACAGCGCGTGAAGACCAAATTTTTGAATATTCTCGAAGATTTTTCCTGCCGTTATTTAATTCGAGAGTTGACCAATTTGGGAAGTTGAAAAGGCTGGAGTATTATTTTTCTTGAAACACAAAACAGTTCGCAGCCTACTCTCTTTCGTACAAACCCTTGAACGGCAACCAGTGATTTCTCTCTCAACCGCTCATATACTCAACGGCGATGGTGAACACTAGGAATTTATCTAAGTCCGGCGTCAAATCCGCTGAAAAGAAGAGGGAAGGCATGCAGTCCTCAAAAGCTCTGGCGGCGAAATCCAAAATTCCGAAATCGAAAGCTCCGACGGTGAAAAAGGCATCGCCTTTACGATCCGACACCGAATCTTTGGCTGAAGCAAAGAAGACTGCCGGAGGAGTAACAGTTAAAATTTCCCAGTCGACCACGGTGGACTCATCCGTCTCATTAGATGCTGGTACGTCTCAAGAAGTCTGTCCCCAATTTGAGGTAATTCCAACTGTCCCTTCAGTCTCTGCAAATATTCCTATTATTGAAACGATTGTGGTGGACAAAGATCTGAATGTGGGTGTTGAGAAGGAGGGTAAGTCTGTTGACTGTGATGAAGCCAGTAGGGCTGTTATTGGTGCTGGTACTAGTAGTGTTGCTATTAGTGATAAGACGACTGTTGGAGATGATGCCAGTGGAGTAGTTATTGAAAATAAATCTGTCGAGAATGTGAAAGATGAGGTACCCAGCAGGGTGGCTGGAGGGTCAGCAACATGGAGGGAGAAAATCCATGCTTCTGGGTATATTCGTCCGGGAGGTCTACGAAGGAAGAAGGGGTCTCGCCGAGTTGTTTCTCCAAGACAATGTCTGGCCAAAGATCAGTTCAATCAGAGGAAAGCTCATAGCAATGTCTGATGAGGAGACAGAGAAACTTCTTGAGGCCTCCGGGAAGAGGAAGCTAGTGATTAATGAGGAGTCTGACGATGGGTCGGACAAGAAGATTGGAGGTTCAGAAGGTGAACCAATCAATAAGCCAGAGGAGACTGTGTCCGAGATGGTTCATCCACCAGAGAACCTTGAGGTGTTGAAGGAAGCCTCTATAGAAGAATCTGATCCTACAGAAAAGGATGAAGAGTTGCAGAAGATGTTCAAAGACATTGATGATGTCATGGAAGATTTGGAAAAAGAGAAGGATCGGGGAATGGCAAGTTCAGAGGAAGTTCAGCATGCCCAGAGTGTTGGGGCAGAAGGGTCTGTTGCCGAGAAAGTTGCAAGTGTTCCAACCGTGGAACCAAGTGTTCAGATCGAAGCTGAAACTGCACCAGCTCCAGAGGAAGTTATGGCTAAGGAGACAGTGGCTGTTCCAGCAGTCATTCAAGGTGATCTTCGTAATGATCATATGGAGGAGGATGGTACATTAGTTCGTGGGGTTTCTGCGAAGCCAGTGTCAAAGGAAGTTACTCTTTCGGAAGATGACCAGGACCTTGTCCCTCTTGTCAATCTCAAAAGGACAAAAAAGGAAAAGAAGAAGGTAGATTTTGCAAAGTCTACAAAGGGATAAGTTCAGAAAGTTGCTGAGGTCAGCATTGGTGCAGGGGGAGTCGGCTCTTCCAAGAAAAGGAAGCGCGATGCTGCGGTTCCCGTCTCTGAAGATGCTGGGAGATGCAAAGTCCCAGCCCCTGAGTCTGAGACTGTTCCAGTGGGTAAGGTCAAGAAAGGAGTGTGGTTCGTTAATAAAGACGCTGCGTTGAAATGGAGTTATGTGCTGAAAAGGAAAATCATTCCTGAGAGGTTGCTAGATGAGTCCCGATACAAGGGAAAGGAAGTGATTGAGGTGGTCAAGGAATCTGATATATTCTGGACGTTGGACAGAAAAGCCGTTCAACGAGCAATTGGTGCGTGAAGCCATGGTAAACCTTCCTCCTGGGTTTGGGGTCATTGGAGAAGCAGATTATGGGGTCTTCTATGTTAGAGGAAGAAGGATCAAGATTGATCCTGAGCTGATTAATGTATACTTCTCCATGGACGACCCAGTTGTTGATGAAGAGGAATCAAGCTTTGAGAAGATAGTGAGCACCATCACTGCAGGCTCTGTTCGGTGGAGGCCGGAGTCAGTTGTGCATACAGCGGATCTGTCTACATGCTATTCGATGCTGTTTTTCATTGCTGTTTTCAACTGGAGGCCGTCTACTCATCCGTCTACTGTCAATAAGGACATGGCCCAACTGATTTATCAGATAGGGAATAAGCTGAAGTTCAACCTGGGTAGAGTAATGTTCAAACAGATTGCTGAACATGCTACTTCGCAGAGAACTCTGCACCAGATTTGCTTCCCGTCTCTGATATATGAGCTGATCATCCATCAAGCTCCAGATTTAAAGGCCTCGCCTGACCATCTCACAAAGGCACCCAGCAAGTTCATCATTGACCACAAGTTGTTTAAAGGGCGTCACGTGAACGATCTCAAGGAGGGGAACCAAAAAGAAAAGGGTGTTACGGAGTCGAGTCGAGGGGGAGCCAGGATGGGCCGGGATGAGAGGAGCCAGCTGCTCAAGGACCTGAATGTCATCATCGAAGTGGACAAGGAGCAACGTAGGCGCATCAACAGGCTCGCTCGTGCCCTCAGCTGCCCAAGTGAGGATGAATCTGATGATACTATTTCTGAGGATGCCACTGATGATGGGTCGTCTATATGAAGGTCCTCTGAAAAACTATCTCTCTGAACTCAGTTTTTACTAGAACTTTTTATAATTTGTGCTTGTTCTAGCACTGTTTTGATTAGTTGTTCAAACTCGGATTGCACCCCTTGCCAGTTTGTGGCAAAAAGGGGGAGTATTTTGGAGGAGACAAGTTTTGTTTCCCTCAAAGTTGTCTATTGTCTAGATAGTTAGATAGACTTAGTTATCTAGTAGATCTGGTTTTGCCAAAATGCCAATGGGGAGATTGATGTTCCCTTGAGTGGCATGTATTTGGCAAAACGTAGCTTAGACAGTTCGAACAGGAGTTCAGGGGGAGTTCGAACATATCCTAGTACACATATACAGCGTGGAGCAGACGCAAGGATATTTTCCGAAAGGATATTGGACAGCGAAGATTTCGCCAAGTTAAGTCGGCCATCAACTTATTCGAGCATGAGATATTCGAATGAAAATCTACATTGAAGGCGGCGTTGCTTACTTGGGCAAGAAGACTTCGTATATTCTTCCAACCGATTTGAGAAAGATATACATCAAATATCTAGGAATATTTCCTAAATATTTGATGGGATTATCTTGTGCAAATTAGGGTTTCGTCCTAGCATATAAATACAATGCTAGGGCGCCTTTATTTTGCATCGCTTTCAAGATCAAACATACACGAGTATACACTATTGATTGGGAAGGAAGAAAGCGACGACCGGTTGTGTTTCCCCACTGGAAACTCATTGGTGCAAGAGCAGTCTTATCAAGTGCAACTCAGACTGCCTGGAAACGATCAAACTGCCGCACACAACAAAGGTGAACAAGCTTTCGAGAGAAAGCATCCGAGCTTCAGGAGAAGGTCGAGAACGTTCGGACTGCAGGTTCGGACGAAGGGGATCGAGGTTGACTGCTGTAAACCTCGGTTACAAATCTGAGAGACGTAGTGTTAGAGGCTAGGCGATTACAAGGTGTAAGCATAAGTCCACTTGTAGCTCTAACTCGTAATAAAGATTTGCTGTCCCTTCTAGGGTGTGGGAAACCCCCCAGAGTAGGCGTGGCCGAACTGGGTTATCATTCTGTGCGTCCTTCTACTTTCGTTTTGTTGTCTGAACTGTTGTGATACGAGTTCAAGGTCTGTCGCAACTGTACCTTGAACTGTCTACTGAACTGTTGTGAAAAGAGTTCAAGGTCTGTCGCAACTTTATCTTAATCACAAGCTTGAACAGGGGATATAATTTCACAAACAATCTCTGAAACGTGGGGATCGGTGGAAGATACCATAGTACTGTTGAAGGAGTGCCTTTGGAACCATTTTTCGGTTCTTTTTTTAACTTATAACGAGGAGACTTGCACACCAGACATTCAACTATATCTTTATAGGAATTCCGATACAATATACAATCATTAGGACAAGCATGTATCTTCTCGTAATCGGTACCCATCGGACACATAACTTTTTTAGCCTCGTAACAACGGTTAGGTAGGGTGTTATCCTCTCGAAGCATATCTTTTACCAGAGTTAACTTTTCAGTGAAACTTACATCACTCCATCCATTTTTTGCTTTCAAGTTGAATATCTTCAAAGTTGCAGATAGCCTTGTGTATTTGGAGCACCCTTCGTACAATGGTAATTCTGAATCGTTCCTCAATGACTCCAAAACTTGAGGTCTAGCAACAAAATCGTCGGCAACATTATTGACCATGTCAATTATATTGTCCTCCTCCCAACCATCATCATCCACCGGCAAACTTTCTACGGGCTGAGGTTGAACATTTTGTGGTTCAACCTCGCCATGCATATACCACAACTTATACTGTGGGTCAATTCCCTTTAACAAAAGGTGTTTCCGTAATTTCTTGGGTTTGACCTTTTTGTTATTCCAGCAACCCATACATGGACAATAAACACATTCACTGTTGTTTCTGGACGCATACGAAGATGCAAACGCACAAATATCCATAATCCCTTGTTCGTACTGTACACTTAACCTACTACCGGATACCCATTCTCGATTCATCATAACTACATAAAGCATCATATACTAATAGTTAGAAAGAAATATTGTTATGGTTGATATAATTATTAGTATAAATAGACCATATAAATCCACTCCATAAAGCACACTCCAACAATTAAAAAAGTTGTAAATGATTTACATAGTGAATTTTACCTTAGAGTAGAATCTCTCGGAGAAAATAGCCAACGGTTGGATGCAGCGTCGACTCTAAAGTTATAAACAACAACAATTTAGTAAACGAAGAAATATCAAGTATCCAATTTGAATGGAAACATAAGTAGGAAACTAGTTTTGTAGTATGCAATATCATATACCCAAACAATCACAATGCCAATAAACATACCGATATGAGTGACGGAGCCCACCGCATTGTCGTTAAGGTGCGATGTTCTCTGTGCAAAAATAAATTTATATCTCCGATACTCGCGAGTTAACTATTTTGGGTAGTCAGTGGTAAGCACGGGGCGAACCCAAGGGAATTAGTGGATTAATTGTTCTTTCTAAAAGAGGGAATTAAATAAAACAGTTGGGGGTTTGGTTTTGGTTTTAGTTTCTGAAAAGTAAGGTGCTGGAAGGACAAGTTTTGACAGAAAATAAGCAGTTGATAAGGTACTGAAAGTAAAGGAACAGTTGATATTACAATTAAAGGAAAGTATTCGGTTTTAGGGGGCCTTGTATCATAGTCTGTTTATCATCGACCTCTAATGATCTTACTATGTGTTCAAAAGTGTATCTAGGCCATTTCAAGCACTCGACTTGCCACACTGTCTAGCCCATTTCAAGGTCATAGAGCACTTGTTCTATTTAGACTAGCACCTCATTTCAAGGTATACTAGCCTATGTGCATCCATTTGATCAATCATTTCCGATCAATCCAAATGGTGTTTTAAAGAGGTCGAACTCCTCAGATAAGCTTTGCCATTTCAAGCATCCACTTACCCGAGTATGTTCACGAACCTCACGGAAGAGTTTTGCTCTGTCAAGCATCCACTCAACCTTGGAAGTTCTAACCTAATATGTGGCACATAGAACAAGTTTTGAGCACATAGAGGCACTAAGAGTAGGGCCTAAAACATTGTATGATACAAGCACACCCCTTCAACCGAATGAAGGGTTTAGCTACGAATATCCATGGAACAGGACATCATAGCTAAGTGCTTTAAAAAGTAAAGGTTTTTGAAAGACAGTAAAGTAAAGTTTTCGAAAGTGAAGACATGAAAGTAAAGTTGTTGAATTGAAAAGACAGTAAAGTAAAGAAGAGAGTACTTACAAAAACCGTTAAGAGTGCTAACGATCAAGCTTCGATTCCAAAGTAAAGCGATTACATGACTGTGCTCTCAATCTAGAGAGATAAGTGACTTGTGGATTGTGTTTTGGAATGTCTTTACAAAGGGAAGGAGGAGCTCTATTTATAGGCTAAGGGAGGCAATGAGGACTCAACACTTGGCACAAGGGGAATGGAAGGGAGGAAAGCCGCCGGGGGGGGAGGTGGCAAGCTCAAAGCCGCCAGTCCACATGTCTCCTCCATGGCAAAAGCCGCCGGCCATGTGAGGAGGAAGAGAGGAGTAGCCGCCCCCATGAGGTCGATGGGAGTGGTTGAGTGTGTTTTGTGATCTTTTCCAAAAGCCATCGGTCCTTTCAGCTCCGGTCTAACTCTGGTTTCCCTTTGTTTGGATTTGTTTTGAGTGATTCCACGTCAGGTTCTTGAAAGTCAGAATTTGGTCGTGACCTGGAATGACTCGTAATTCATTTTCAGCTTTAAAACTCCTCCTTGGCCTGTATTCTCTCTAGACTTCAAAATACCCTGTAGATAAATATCGGAAATAACAAGCAAAAGTTAAATAGACAAAGAGTCTAATTTGGTGGGTTTAACTGTGTTTATGATTCATACAATTATGGTCCATCAATGAGCAAAACAAATTTTGAAGGAAGTTCTTTACGATCTTTGAATGTAACAAATGCTGTCCTCGGCCTGCCTATCTGAGTGAATACATGAAGAGAAACAAAAACAAACAATCACCGACTCGGAACAAAATTCAAATACATTGTTAAAATCAACCAAAATCTCTATCAACAATGGGTCAATTAAAACCCTAATAAAACTTATCAATAAACAAGCCATTGAAACAAACTAGTACATGAACGATTGGGAACAAACCGATTTCGGATTGGGTGACGAGTGGCGCGGGACGAGTGGCGACGGGACGAGTGGTGCTGGGCAAGTGGCGATGGCTGGGCAAGCGGCGCGGGACGACGGACGGTGCGGGGCGACGAACTGGGTGACGAGGGCGGCGAGGTGTGGGCAAAGATGACGACTTGCGGATTGGAGGGCGACGGACTGGGCTACAAAAATTGAGAGCGGGATTGGAATAAAGACAGAAAACTTATGTTTTTTAATTTTAGGTTTGAGTTTATGCGACGGTTTTTAACAAACCGTTGCATAATGTCAACATGTAGGCAACGGTTTCGAAACAAACCGTCGCATAAGAGTAAAATTATGCAACGGTTTACCTTGAACCATTGCGTAATGAAACTCTGATGCGACGGTTTGTAATAACCGTTGCATGATCATGCACTTATGTAATGGTTTGCACAAACCGTCGCATAAGAGTATCATTATGCAACGGTTCTCAGACAAACCGTTGCCTAAACGTCGAACCGTTGCGTAATGAAAAATATGAACCATTGCCTAATCTCTTCTTTGTAGTAGTGACTCACTCCACACTTAAAATTTTACCCACTAATCATACGTATCACACTCCACACTTTAGAGCCATAGCTACTGACAGGCCGTCGTCGTGGCTTGCCAAATTTACAATTTATAAGTCCACTACTATTGGTTAGTAAAGCGGCAAGTAGGGGTCGAACCCAAGGGAGCTGGTGAGGTTACTTTGTTGTTCTTGAAAGTAAAACAGTTGGGGTTTGCAAGCAGCTAGAAATAAGTACAAGAAATAAAAGAAAGGTGCTTCAATGAAAGGAAATATTCAGTCCAGGGATTCTCTTGTGACACATTTATCATAGACATCAAATGGTCTACTCTACATTTCGTAGTGTGTGGTGTCCCGGCAAAGGTGACACCCTAGTATCCCGGCAAAGGTGATACTCCACAGCCTTAACCTGACAAGGTGTTATGTGTTGTCCCGGCAAAGGTGATACTCCACAACTAAGCTTGACAAGGTGTTAGGCTTCTAGTCCTTTCCTAGATCGAACAACCCGGCAAAGGTGTTATTCAATCTAGATGTTACTATCTACCTTTGCTGCAAGGCATCCAGTAGATATTAACTATAAGAATCGGTTGCTCAACTAAGCTTTGTGGCAAAACATCCACTTAGTCTAGCAATCTGATTCGTAGGGATGAGCACAAGGACTAGCGAAATGTAAAATAGCATAGAGTACGAGAATCTCAAAATGTGTTCGCATCTATTGTGGCTTTGTTCATCATTGACCTCTAATGATATGATTGTGTGTCCATGAGTGTGGTCACTCCGTTTCGGGACATAATCCGAAGTAAGGCCATTTCAAGCACTTACACCACAATCTACTCCATTTCAAGATGTAGACTTCTAGTTCTACCAAGACTAATACTCCATTTCAAGATGTATTAGGCTAAGTGCAGCCACTTGATCTTACGTTTCAGTATCAAACAAGCGGCAAATAGAGGGATTGAACTACTCGGCCAAGCTTTGCCATTTCAAGCATCCACTTAGCTTTGTTTGCTCAATCCAAGATAAATGGCACAAGAACTAGTAGAACACAAAATAGCATTAAGAAAAGGGTCTCCAAACCTTGCCACAATATATGAATCCCTAAACCGAATAGGGGTTTTAGCTACTAGTATTCATGAATAGAATACAATAGTGACGGACGCACGCCCGTCGTGTGCAAACGTCAAGAATAAATTTATAAGTCCGCTACTCGCGACTTCACTACTGGGTAGCAAGTGGTAAGTAGGGGTCGAATCCAAGGGAATTAGGGGGATAAGTTGTTCTTTGAGGGATCGTACAGGGAGGGAGCGTGTTTTAGGTTGATTGAGGTTTTAGTGCGGAAAAGTAAGTGTTTTTTGGTTGGTTTTGGTTTTTAATGCGGAAAGGTAAATGACAGAAAAGTAAATATTGAAAATAAAAGGAAGAAGACTTACAGCGGTTGATGCGTGATTGGCAAGTCTTCCGGAAGGTGAGCAGTTGATAAGGCAGTTTATACTAAGAAAGTAAATGCAGGTGGTGTTTGAATTTAAGGAAAGCATTCGGTTTCAGGGGCCTTGTATCATAGCCTGTTTATCATTGACCTTTAGTGATCCTTCTAAGTATTCAAACGTGTATCAAGGCCATTCCAAGCACTCGATTTGCCACACTGTCTAGCCCATTCCAAGGTCGTAGAGCACTTGTTCTACTTAGACTAATACCCCATTCCAAGGTATATTAGCCTGTGTGCATCCATTTGACCAGTCATTCCCGACCAACCAAATGGTGTTTTAGAGAGGTCAAACTCCTCAGATAAGCTTTGCCATTCCAAGCATCCACTTATCCGAGTATGTTTACGAACCCCACGGAAGAGCTTTGCCATTCCAAGCATCCACTCAACCTTGGAAGTTCTAACCTAATATATGGCACATAGAACAAGTTTTGAATACAAAGAAGAGGCACTAAAATATGGCCTAAAACATTTTATGATACAAGTACACCCCTTCAACCGAATGAAGAGTTTAGCTACGAATATCCATAGAGGTGGATACCATAGCTAAGTACTAACAGTTTTTGAAAGACAGTAAGTAAAGGAAAGGGGTGAGTACTTCAAGAACCGACAAGAGTACTCGAGAATAGAAAAGTAAAGCTTGAGTACTGATGGACCAAAATTATACGAATCATAAACACAGTTAAACCCCCTTAATTAGACATTTTGTCTATTTAACTTTTGCTTGTTAGTTCAGATATATTTTTGCAGGGTAATTCAGAGCTTAGAGAGAATACACACTAGAGAGGAGCTTTTAAAGCAGAAAAGATGTTACGAGTCAATCCAAGGTCAAGATCATATGCCGACTGAAGAAATATCAAGGATCCTGACGTTGAATCACCCATAACAAATTAATCATAAGAATCAGGAGAGGAATCAAGACAGCCCGGGCAAGAAACACACTGACAGTTTTGTGAAAAGACTGCACAAAACTGTACAAAATTCACATTTGAGCAAGATGACCGGCCACTTGGGCAAGAGGTGGCAAGAGCCACCCCTCCTCCTCCCTCCACCACCGGCAACCGGCGGCTCCTCCACCCATGGTGACCGGCGGCTTTTTGCTCCTCCTCCTTGCTCCTCCTTCCTCCTCCCTTGGATCAAAAGACATGTGGTGGCTCCTCCACCCTCCATTCTCCTCCTCCATGGATGGCCTCCACATGCAATCATCTCCACCCTCCATCTCCACCCTCCATGGCTATAAAAGGAGGAGCTCCTCCCCTCATTTGACCACACCTTAATCATCCATAATTCACTTCTCTCTCTAAGTTTATGTATTTGTAAGTTTGGCTTTGGAAATAAAGGATAGCTCCCTTGGCGCTTCAACGGTTGTAAGTAATTCTTAGTATTTATTCAACTGTTTTTATTTCCTTAGTTATAATGTTTAGTGCGATGAATAGTAGCTAAACACCTCATTCGGTAGAAGGGGTGGACTTATATTATAAAATGTTTTAGACTATTAACTTAGCGTCTCTCCTTAGTATTCAAAACTTATTCTATGTGCCATATATTCGGTTAGAACGTCCAAGGTAGAGTTGATGCTTGGAATGGCAAAACTCTACAGTGGGGTTCGTAAACTTGTACAGATAAGTGGATGCTTGGAATGGCAAAGCTTATCTGAGAAGTTTGACTCATCTTAAAAACCATTTGGTTGATCGGGAATGATTGATCAAATGGATGCTAATAGGCTAATATAACCGGGAATTGAGTATTAGTCTAAATAGAATAAGTGCTCTACGTCCTTGGAATAGGCTAGACAGTGTACACAAATCGAGTGCTTGGAATGGCCTTGATACACCGTTTGAATACTTAGTAGAGTCACTAAAAGTCAATGATAAACAAGATATAATACAAGGCCCCTGAAACCGAATGCTTTCCTTTAATTGTAAAATTGTAATTTATTTTCCAGTCCTAAAACCAACCAACCAACCAATCAATTAGCTGGTAGCTTTAAAACCAACCAACCAACCTAAAACACGCTCTCTCGCTGGATAAACCCCCTCAAAGAACGACTATCCCACTGATTCCCTTGGGTTCGACCCCTACTTACCAAGTACTACCCAGTAGTATAGTTGCGAGTAGCGGACTATTATAAATTTATTTGCACAAATTGCTTTGACGACGAGCAATCTGTCAAATTGGCGCCGTTGCCGGGGAATCAGTCGTCGGATAGTTGTTCTTTCCCTACCCCTTTTTTTATTATTTTCCTATGTCACTACCCATTACGCATGCATGGACAACGCGATATCTGCCTCTGTTCGGAGGAACGGAGGGAGAAGACCCAGTACAGCACTGCCGAAACTTCCACCACGTCTGCCACCACATCAAACCTGAGAACGAAGTATTAGAGGAATTTAAGTTGAAATGCTTCAAATTCTCTCTAACCGACTTCGCCACGATATGGTATTACACATCCACCGCTAGCAGTGCAGAACGTTACGTAGATCTCTGCGTTCCATTCCTGAAGGAATTCTCCCCACCATCTTTACGCCAAGAAACCCGTGAGAAGATCATGTGCCTTCATCAATCCCGGTATGAGACTTTGGACGAATACTACATGAACTACGATGCCATCGTCTCAAGCTGCCCGCACCATGGATTTACGAAGAAAGTTCTTCTCCAAAAATTTCTTTGTGGGATGAGGCCCGAAGAACTGGGAAGAGTTAACGAAGCTATGAGAAGGTCTGCCACAAACTTCACCATTGCAGACATGTGGTACCTTATAATCGGCCTGGCCGCTGTCACAAGACGAGTACCCCAAACTGACGAGGAAATGCAGACAGAAGAAGCTGACCCTGAGGCAGACAAAGAAGAAACCACCGAGCCGTCAGAAGAGACTCCTGAACCGTCTGAAGAATCAGACATGGAAAGCACCGGAAGCAACAAAGTAGGAGTCCAGAACACCACTGACGAACTGCCCAATTCATACCCGACTATCATTACCCAAGCAGCTGAGACTATCTACGATCAGTTCCTCACGAACCAACATAACGAGGCAGAACCAAGCCTCATGAGGCCTTCCCGACTTTTCCATTTAATCAATGAGCAAGTCGCAGTGAACTATGCGATCAATGAAGAAGCTCAAAGGAGGATGGGAAAAGGACCTCTGCAGAATGACCCCTCGAGCATTGCTATGCCGCAACTGGACTAGGCAGTCCCAAATACAAAAACTTTAAAAGGCTAGTAGTGGAAGGTCCATCACCCCCTCCGGGGTATTGGAAAGAAAAGATCCGGAAACCAAGGAGCCTTGACCCGAGTACAACATCCGGTAAGACGTCAGGAAGAATCAAAGCAAGAAGCAACACAGGAACGGTGGCGAAGTTCGACTTAAGCCACCCATGGGACCCAAACCAGTAATCCACAACGAGGTACTGTCGAGCCAACGACGTTAAACAAGTGCACTGGTCGGGAGGTAACCCGACACTATCTTACTTTTCCGCACTTTAATTTCTGTCATTTAAATTCAGTAATTTAGTTTTAAGCTTGCATGACTTTTGAACTAAGGCACGCCTTCGTTTAAAAGTGGGGGGTGAGAACCACCTGTGTACATAAATAACATGCAGCTGTTTTTTTTAATTGTATCTTTTTGAAAATATGAACTTAAGAATGTGAAAAAGATAGATCACAATTCATGCATTAACCTTCTGAAAATGCAAACTGTTTAAAAACTTAGATTGTAACTTTTCATTTGTCCTTTGTGCTAAGATAACTAGGGATGTGGAGTTGATATAAACTACCCTAGAGAGGCTTGGCAAGCAATCGAAGGATCAGATTAAACTATATGGTTTTCGAAGTCAGTGGAGGCTGCACTTCGGGTTTCAGTGAAGATTGAAGTCATCTCCGCCATGCAGTGTTTATGCAAATGGCGGGGACTGGAATCAGACCGTCCTATCTCCGGTCAAAGTAGCCGAGAAAATAGATGAGCGACCCTCATCTTGACCCGCGCGAAATGATAGTCAAAGTAGCCGAGAAAATAGATGAGCGACCCTCACCTTGACCCGCGCGAAACGGCAAAAATGAGAGGAGCGGGGAGGTATTTCCATAGGCTTGCGGGCGATGATTGGACCTCCCAAAAGAAAGGCTTGAGAAAATGGACTTGCAAGCCACAAAAAGGCAAACAGCTCGAAGAAGCAAATCAAGAGGCCAAAGGCCCAAAATTGTGAAGGTTTTAACCGAACAAAAAGTGAAGTACTCAAAGAGTCAAATCAAAGGCCAAAGGCCGATTCACTACAAAAAGCAGTCCCTCGCCAAAAGAAAATCAAAGTACTCAAACCATTGAAACCCAAACCGAATCACGTGCTAGAGAAAGCTACCAGAAAACCATATAGTGCGAGACGATCCCGAGATTGCAGTCCAGGAGCCTAAACAGGGCTATCTCCCGAGACATCCAATATAATTTGCATCTCAGCACGAAGGTACAAGTATTAAGTTTCTTCTATTTATTTACGCAGTTTAATTTGGTAATAAGTAGTAATGCATGAATTAGGATAGATCAAGTACCACAGTCTAATTTTCATATTTCAAAGCCAACTTAGAGTACAACCCTTGAATAGTATTGTTCGGGACGAACAACTAAAAGTGTGGGGTGATCTGATGGACCAAAATTATACGAATCATAAACACAGTTAAACCCCCTTAATTAGACATTTTGTCTATTTAACTTTTGCTTGTTAGTTCAGATATATTTTTGCAGGGTAATTCAGAGCTTAGAGAGAATACACACTAAAGAGGAGCTTTTAAAGCAGAAAAGATGTTACGAGTCAATCCAAGGTCAAGATCATATGCCGACTGAAGAAATATCAAGGATCCTGACGTTGAATCACTCATAACAAATTAATCAGAAGAATCAGGAGAGGAATCAAGACAGCCCGGGGAAGAAACACACTGACAGTTTTGTGAAAAGACTGCACAAAACTGTACAAAATTCCCATTTGGGCAAGATGTCCGGCCACTTGGGCAAGAGGTGGCCAAAGCCACCCCTCCTCCTCCCTCCACCACCGGCAACCGGCGGCTCCTCCACCCATGGTGACCGGCGGCTTTTTGCTCCTCCACATGTCTCCTCCTCCTTGCTCCTCCTTCCTCCTCCCTTGGATCAAAAGACATGTGGTGGCTCCTCCACCCTCCATTCTCCTCCTCCATGGATGGCCTCCACATGCAACCATCTCCACCCTCCATCTCCACCCTCCATGGCTATAAAAGGAGGAGCTCCTCCCCTCATTTGACCACACCTCAATCATCCATAATTCACTTCTCTCTCTAAGTTTATGTATTTGTAAGTTTGGCTTTGGAAATAAAGGATAGCTCCCTTGGCGCTTCAACGGTTGTAAGTAATTCTTAGTATTTATTCAACTGTTTTTATTTCCTTAGTTATAATGTTTAGTGCGATGAATAGTAGCTAAACACCTCATTCGGTAGAAGGGGTGGACTTGTATTATAAAATGTTTTAGACTATTAACTTAGCATCTCTCCTTAGTATTCAAAACTTATTCTATGTGCCATATATTCGGTTAGAACGTCCATGGTAGAATGGATGCTTGGAATGGCAAAACTCTACAGCGGGGTCCGTAAACTTGTACAGATAAGTGGATGCTTGGAATGGCAAAGCTTATCTGAGAAGTTTGACTCATCTTAAACACCATTTGGTTGATCGGGAATGATTGATCAAATGGATGCACATAGGCTAATATAACCGGGAATGGAGTATTAGTCTAAATAGAATAAGTGCTCTACGTCCTTGGAATAGGCTAGACAGTGTATGCAAATCGAGTGCTTGGAATGGCCTTGATACACCGTTTGAATACTTAGTAGAGTCACTAAAAGTCAATGATAAACAGGATATAATACAAGGCCCCTGAAACCGAATGCTTTCCTTTAATTGGAAATAATGTAATTTATTTTCCAGTCCTAAAACAAACCAACCAACCAATCAATTAGCTGGTAGCTTTAAAACCAACCAACCAACCTAAAACACGCTCTCTCGCTGGATAAACCCCCTCAAAGAACAACTATCCCACTGATTCCCTTGGGTTCGACCCCTACTTACCAAGTACTACCCAGTAGTATAGTTGCGAGTAGCGGACTATTATAAATTTATTTGCACAAATTGCTTTGACGACGAGCGATCTGTCAAGTACTACAAGAACCGACAAGAATACTTAAGAACTAACTACAATACTCAAGAACCAACAAGAGTATTATAGATTTAAAACCAAAGCTCACAAAAGTACCAAAATGTAGAGAGATAAGTGTTTTGTGAATGGGATGTTTGTGGATGGGATGATGAATACAAAGGAGGAGAGGCTCTATTTATAGCCATGGGAGGAGGAGATGTGTGGAGGAGGAGGAGCACACATGGCATCATCTCCATGGAAGCTCCAAAGCCGCCGGTTGGAGGTCATCCATGGAGGAAGCAAGGTGGCTTTGCCACCCATGACTCACCCTCTTCACAAGAAGTCGCCGGTCATAAGGGCAAAGGTGGAGGTTTTTGTGTGTTTTGTGAAGTTTTCAAAAAACTATCGGTGTATTTCCACTCCGGACTGACTTTGGTTGCTCCTCGGTTGGATTTGTTTTGAGTGATTCCACGTCAGGATCTTGAGATTTCTTCAGTCGGTATCTGGTCGTGGCCTTGGAATGACTCGTAATATATTTTCAGCATAAAAACTCCTCCTTAGCGTGTATTCTCTCTAGGCTCCAAAATACCCTGTAGATAAATATCGGAACTAACAAGCAAAAGTTAAATAGACAAACAGTCTAATTTAGTGGGTTTAACTGTGTTTATGATTCGTATAATTATGGTCCATCAGATCACCCCACACTTTTAGTTGTTCGTCCCGAACAATGCTATTAAAGGGCGGCACTCTAAGTATGCTTTTAAAATATGAAAGTGAGACTGTGGGACTCGATTTATCCTAATTCATGCATTACTACTTATTACCACATTAAACCGTGTAAATAAATAGAAGAAACTTGATACTTGTACCTCCGTGCTGAGATGCAAATTATTTTGGATGTTTCCGGAGATAGCCCTTTTCAGGCTCTTGGACTGCATCCTCGTGACCGTCTCGCACTATATGGTTTCCTTGTAGCTTTCTCTAGCACGTGATTCAGTTCGGGTTTCACTGAGTTGAGCCTTTTTTATTTCTTTTTGGCGAGGGACAGCTTTTTTGTAGTGAATCGACCTTTGGCCTTTGATTTGACTCTTTGAGTACTTCACTTTTTGTTCGGTTAAAACCTTCACAATTTTGGGCCTTTGGCCTCTTGATTTGCTTCTTCGAGCTTTTGCCTTTTTGTGGCTTGCTAGTCCATTTTCTCAAGCCTTTTTGGGAGGTCCAATCATCGCCCGCGAGCATATGGAAATACCTCCCCGCTCCTCTCATCCTTGCCGTTTCACGCGGGTCAAGATGAGGGTCGCTCATCTATTTTCTCGGCTACTTTGACTAGATATAGGACGGTCTGATTCCAGTCCTCGCCTTTTTTTCTTTTTTGCATAACCACTGCATGGCGGAGATGACTTCAATCTTTACGGAAACCCGAAGTGCAGCCGCCACTGACTTCGAAAACCATATAGTTAGATTCGATCCTTCGAGTGCTTGCCAAGCCTCTCTAGGGCAGTTTATGTCAACTCCACATCCTCTGTTTATCTCAGCACAAAGGGACAAATGAGAAGTTACATTCTAAGTTTTTAAACAGTTGAATTTTCACAAGGTAAATGCATGAATTTAGATCTATCTTTTTCACATTCTCAAGTTCATATTTTCAAAAAGATAATATTAAGGGAAAAGGAAAAGGAAAAACATGTTAACTATGTACACATGCGGTTCTCACCCCACACTTTTGAACGAAGGCGTGCCTTTCAGCACGACTTAGTTCAAAAGTCATGCAAGCAAATATATACAGGAAAGGTGAGAATGATTTAGGGCAAAAAACTAAATGAATGAAATTAAATGACTGAAAGTAAGATAGGTGTCGGGTTACCTCCCGAACAGTGCCTTTGTTTAACGTCGTTGGCTCGACAATACCTCACTCCTGGATCATAAGGTGGGATCCCATGGGTGTGTGAGGTTGAATTTCTTCTTGGCTGCCCTTTTGCTCCGAGAGGGTGAGGCTTTATTGACCATAGCTGCTGGTCCAATGAGTCGTGCTTGCTTGTTACTCCTTCCGGGTTTCCATTCCTTTGGGCCATGCCTTTGTCGCTTTTTCATGTATGAACGGTCGGCACTTTTGCAGTTTTGGAAGTTCAGTCTTTTGCCAAGCGACCTCAAGTATGCGCCCTTGCTAACCCTCTTCTTTGTGGCAGAGATGATTAGCCGTCCTTGGTCCTTACACCTTTCAGGAGGCTCTTCTTGGCTTGTGACGAGTGGGAGCTTCTGCGTTGATTGTTTTGGCTCATGCTTCTCCTCCAACTCGCCTAGCACTACATCATCATCGATCATCTCATCTCTGGTGGCCGTGATCTTCATAGAACATGAAGGGTTAAGTAGGGGCTTCTCGGCCATAGGGACAGTGCCTTTCTCGAGCAGCTCTTCAGTGAGGACCGGGCCTGCCGTGATTTTCTCGGTCAGATTGGTGATGAGGTCCGGGTATGTCTCGGCTGGTTTGGTAGTGAAGTCCGGGACTTCATTTGGCTCGTCAAGTAGGGCCGGGACTTCCTCGGGCAGATTGGTGATGAGGACTGGGCCAGATTTGGGCAGTTCTTCTTCGGTCATCCAAGAGTTCTCATCCTTTGTCGGCTCCGTGGGCTCCAATACTGGCTCCTTTAGAGTCGCCTCCACATCCATTACTGCCCTTGTACTGATGTCTCTTTACGGGTTTTCTACGGGCAAGCTTGTAATGGGTGTTGTGTCGGGCTCGTTTTGCGCTGAGTCCACTTCCATCGTCGGTGCCTTATCGTCAGTTTGGTGCCACTGACCCTGTTTTGTGTTCTTTGCCAAATCATTTATGAGGCGCCAGGCTTCAGTCACGGTTAACTTCATGAGTGAACATCCCGCTACATCATTAAGTCTTTTCCGCTCAAGTGGCATCATTCCACCGAGAAACCTTTAAAAAAGATTGAATCTGGTGAATCCATGGTGCGGGCAGCTCGCCACAATGGAGGCAAAGTACGCCAAGTACTCGTCCAAAGTTTCGACCCGGAATTGCTCAAGATTGAGAATCTTCTCGCGGGTTTCAAGTCGGAGAGATGGCGGGCAAAACTCCTCTAGGAATTGGGTTTGTAGATCCCTATAATCACCTTTATCCTCTACACATGAGTAATACCAATCTAGTGTGGAGTCTGTTAAAGAAAATTTGAAGCATCTCAGCTTAAACTCCTCTAACGTCTTGTTCTCAGGTTTCATGTGGCGGGAGATGTGGTGAACATGTTGGCAATGTATCACAGGGTCCTCTTCAATGGTACCTCCGAATTGGGGGAGAAGTTTAATCATTTCAAACATGAGGTTGCTGCACCCAACTTTCCAAGGTTCTATGTCGTAGTATGAAGACATGGCGAATTATGTATAATAGAAAAAAGAACAACTAATCATTTGCTAATTCCCCGGCAACGGCGCCAATTTTGACAGACGCACAGTCGTCGTGTGCAAACGTCCAGAATAAATTTATAAGTCCGCTACTCGCGACTTCACTACTGGGTAGCAAGTGGTAAGTAGGGGTCGAACCCAAGGGAATTAGGGGGATAAGTTATTCTTTGAGGGATCGTACAGGGAGGGAGCGTGTTTTAGGTTGATTGAGGTTTTAGTGCTGAAAAGTAAGAGTTTTTTGGTTGGTTTTGGTTTTTAATGCGGAAAGGTTAATGACAGAAAAGTAAATACTGAAAATAAAAGGAAGAAGACTTACAGCGGTTGATGCGTGATTGGCAAGTCTTCCGGAAGGTGAGCAGTTGATAAGGCAGTTTATACTAAGAAAGTAAATGCAGGTGGTGTTTGAATTTAAGGAAAGCATTCGGTTTCGGGGGCCTTGTATCATAGCCTGTTTATCATTGACCTTTAGTGATCCTTCTAAGTATTCAAACGTGTATCAAGGCCATTCCAAGCACTCGATATGCCACACTGTCTAGCCCATTCCAAGGTCGTAGAGCACTTGTTCTACTTAGACTAATACCCCATTCCAAGGTATATTAGCCTGTGTGCATCCATTTGACCAGTCATTCCCGACCAACCAAATGGTGTTTTAGAGAGGTCAAACTCCTCAGATAAGCTTTGCCATTCCAAGCATCCACTTATCCGAGTATGTTTACGAACCCCATGGAAGAGCTTTGCCATTCCAAGCATCCTCTCAACCTTGGAAGTTCTAACCTAATATATGGCACATAGAACAAGTTTTGAATACAAAGAAGAGGCACTAAAATATGGCCTAAAACATTTTATGATACAAGTACACCCCTTCAACCGAATGAAGAGTTTAGCTACGAATATCCATAGAGGTGGATACCATAGCTAAGTACTTACAGTTTTTGAAAGACAGTATGTAAAGGAAAGGGGTGAGTACTTCAAGAACCGACAAGAGTACTCGAGAATAGAAAAGTAAAGCTTGAGTACCACAAGAACCGACAAGAGTACTCAAGAACAAACTACAATAGTCAAGAACCAACAAGAGTATTACAGATTTAAAACCAAAGCTTACAAAAGTACCAAAATGTAGAGAGATAAGTGTTTTGTGAATGGGATGTTTGTGGATGAGATGATGAATACAAAGGAGGAGAGGCTCTATTTATAGCCATGGGAGGAGGAGATGTGTGGAGGAGGAGGAGCACACATGGCATCATCTCCATGGAAGCTCCATAGCCGCCGGTTGGAGGTCATCCATGGAGGAAACAAGGTGGCTTTGCCACCCATGACTCACCCTCTTCACAAGAAGCCGTCGGTCATAAGGGCAAAGGTGGAGGTTTTTGTGAGTTTTGTGAAGTTTTCACAAAACTATCGGTGTATTTCCGCTCCGAACTGACTTTGGTTGCTCCTCGGTTGGATTTGTTTTGAGTGATTCCACGTCAGGATCTTGAGATTTCTTCAGTCGGTATCTGGTCGTGGCCTTGGAATGACTCGTAATATATTTTCAGCGTAAAAACTCCTCCTTAGCGTGTATTCTCTCTAGGCTCCAAAATACCCTGTAGATAAATATCGGAACTAACAAGCAAAAGTTAAATAGACAAACAGTCTAATTTAGTGGGTTTAACTGTGTTTATGATTCGTATAGCCGCCGGTTGGAGGTCATCCATGGAGGAAACAAGGTGGCTTTGCCACCCATGACTAACCCTCTTCACAAGAAGCCGTCGGTCATAAGGGCAAAGGTGGAGGTTTTTGTGAGTTTTGTGAAGTTTTCACAAAACTATCGGTGTATTTCCGCTCCGAACTGACTTTGGTTGCTCCTCGGTTGGATTTGTTTTGAGTGATTCCACGTCAGGATCTTGAGATTTCTTCAGTCGGTATCTGGTCGTGGCCTTGGAATGACTCGTAATATATTTTCAGCGTAAAAACTCCTCCTTAGCGTGTATTCTCTCTAGGCTCCAAAATACCCTGTAGATAAATATCGGAACTAACAAGCAAAAGTTAATTAGACAAACAGTCTAATTTAGTGGGTTTAACTGTGTTTATGATTCGTATAATTATGGTCCATCAAATAGCAATACATGAAAGTAGAGGAAATGCTATCTATTGCCGAAATGAAGAACAAGAGAGAGAGGCTCCGAGCTGATCTGATTTTAAGAGAACTTTGGTGTGATTTGTGAGTTGGGAACCCCCAACGTGGCCCTCAAAGTGTGCACCACATTCCTAGACCAAGGGGTCTTATTTATAGGAAAATGGATTAGGGTTTCTCTTGGCTTGTGCAACACTCTAGGACTGGCCTTAGCCAAAGGCTCCACCGACTTGGACTGGCCGTGGCCAAACTGGACTGGTCCTAGCCAAAGTTTTTCCATTTTGGCTTGGAATGAGCCGAAATGGCTTGGCATGAGCCAAAGTTCCGTTCTTTTGATTTTGCTTGGGCCAAAGTGGTTTGGAATTGGCCAAATGATGAAAGGTTTCGAGAACCATCGAGAATCATCCAAGAATTGCAAGTGGGCCAGTTTTGGCCCGGTGAGTACCTAATTTTGGTCAGACGGACCCGGTTCTGGCCTGAATTTTGGA
The DNA here is from genome assembly GCA_033675215.1 of Rhodiola kirilowii. Classification (NCBI taxonomy): domain Eukaryota; kingdom Viridiplantae; phylum Streptophyta; class Magnoliopsida; order Saxifragales; family Crassulaceae; genus Rhodiola; species Rhodiola kirilowii. The sequence continues at coordinate 36,636,638 of CM066193.1, forward strand.
CTTTAAGTTCTTGGCCATTGGGGTGCAGTTCTAGAATGGGCATGAGATTACAAACTGGGCTGTGGCCTTTGTTTGGCCGGGGCCTGGCCGAGCCTAGAATGGCCGATTTTGGCTGATTTCGGCCTTTGGCCGGTTCTGGATGGACCGACGCAGTTCTCAAGCTCTAAACTACGGTTCTTGGACTTGTATTCGGTGCCTACTGAGGAACTGCATTGGCCGGCCTCGAAACGCTTGGTTCAGTTTTGGCCTTAAAATGAGGACCAGCCAGGACTTCTTTGGCCAAAGTGCGGTTCTGCTCGGAACTCCCCGGGCCAAAGCACGGTTTTTGGTCTTGTTGATGTGGTTCTTGACTTTGGGACTTGCCCTGACCTTGAACTCAATTGCCCGGTCCCGGAACTTCTCGGACACGGCTCGACCAAAGTGGCGGGCTGGCCGGCCAGAAATGACTTGTGTTGTTTTTGGCATAAAATGCCATCTTTTAAGCCCGATTCCTCTTAAACCTTCCAATGTACCTGAAATGCAACATTGCACTTAACAAGTAAATGTTCACATGACAAAGTGTCTAATTTGGTGGGTTTTGTTGACTCGATAAGTCGTATAAATATGGCTCATCAAATCACCCCACACTTATACTTGTTCGTCCCGAACAAGGTCTAGGTCATAAGAGGAAAAATAACTAAACACCACAAGCTCTTCGGCATCCTAGATATGAATATGAGTGCTAGTCTAGACTTTGCCTTTCCATGCATAACTCAACCATTACTCAAGGTATTATGTTCAATCATGGAAATAACTTGATACGTGTTACCTTGAGGCGAGATGCAAACCAATTCGGATGAATGGGAGATAGTCCTCTTAGACCCATGAACTGCACTCTCGATTCCGAACTCTTGCTATATGGTTATACTTCATTGCTTTCTCTAGAAAGTGATTTGTTCGAGCTTAGGGTTCTTTGAGTTCTTTTGATTGCTTTGGACAGCCTTTGTAGTGAGTTTGGCCTTCGGCCTTTGATATGACAGTGGAGTACTTCACTTGTTATGACTTGAACTTCCCAACCGGGCTGATTTCTCTTTGAGCTTTGCTCTTTTGTTGAGAATTGCTTGTCCATTTTCCTTCACTTTTGAGAGGTCCAATTATCGTCCGAGAGCATATGGAAATACCTCCCCACTCTTTCTCGTCCTTGCCCTTTTGGCACGGGTCAAGATGAGGGTCGCTCACCTATTTTCCCGGCTACTCGGACTAGAGATAGGATGGTCTGTTTTCCCGTCCCGCCCTTTGCATAAACGCTGCAGTGGCGGAGTCCACTCTAAACCAACAAGTCTCGAAGTGCAGCCTCCACGAAATCCATATAACCATATAATTCGAACCCGGTCCTTTGAGTGCTTTATCAAGCCTTTCTAGGATGTTTCTATCAACTTCACATCCCTGTTTATCTCAACTCACAAGGGCAAGTAGTGGGTTAAGTTAACATGAAGTCACACAATTCAGATTTCAGAAGAGGAATGCATGTAATCGGCTCTATCTATTTCACATCATCAAAGTTCAATACCGCATATCTAGGACATAGAAAGCAATCCGAACTTCCAAAATTTTAAAATTTTCACGAGAAACGTGCTGACTTTATGCAAGTGCAAGAAATAAACATGCTGACACAAAAACTGACACTCACCCCCACACTTTTGATCATAGCCGTGTCGTCACGGCACAACTTAAGTTCAAAGCACACAATGCATGCAAAATGAAAAGTAGGAATTAAAACGAAGAAAATAATAAACATGCCGGGTTGCCTCCCCGTGAGCGCTTTTATTTAACGTTGTTGGCTCGACGGTACCTCATTTTGGGATCGTAAGTTAGGATCCCATGGGCGTGCGAGGTCAAACTTCCTTTTGGCCGATCCTTCAATCTGCCCAAAGTACTCATATGGCAGAGTGCTCGGTTCTGCTCTCCACCGGTCGGGTGGGTTTGCCTTCCCATCCATCTGAGTAGGTGAGGGCCCCTTGACCATAGCTACTGGTCCATCAAGTCGTGCTCTAGTGTTTTTCCATCTGGGTTTCCATTCAAACGTCCCATGTCTCGGTCGCTTCTTCATGTACTTTTCAGGCGGCGCTTGTCGACTTGTGGCGAGTGAGTGCTTCTTTGTTGGCCTTTCGGGCTCATGCTTCGCCTCCAAGTCGCCTTGCACCTCATCATTGATTACATGATTTTCAGGAGGTGTGATCCGCATACAAAATGAAGGAGAGGGGTCCAGTTGGGATTTTTCGGCAGTGAAGACCGGGCCTGTCTCGGCCAGTTCGTCCGTGAGGATCAGGTCTGTCTCGGCCGGTTCTTCTTCAGTCATCAGTGGGTCCTCGTCCTCTGTTGGCTCCGTGGGTTCCAATGTAGGCTCTTCCTCGCTCACCCTTGCCTTCGTGTTGAGCATCTCATTCACCCAATATGCGGCCTCCCTTAGAGCTGCGTCTAAGTCCACCACTGCCCATGTACCGATGTCTTCTCTCGGGTTAGGCATTGTTGCAGGTAAGCTTGTAATGGATGTGATGCCGGGCTTGTTCTGCACTGAGTCCACTTCCACCGTCTGCGCCTTATCTTCTGTTTTGTGCATCAGGCCTCGTCTCGATCTTGACTTCTGTGCCTCATCATCTATCAAGTCCCAGGCTTCATCCACGCATAAGTCCCATATTGAACCTCTCGCTGCAGCATCAACCATGCAATGCTCTAGTAGTATCATCCCACTAAGAAACTTCTCAAGAAGATATAAATTCGTGAATCCATGGTGTGGACAGCTTCCTTGAAGGGTATCGAAGCACACATAGTACTCATAGAGTGTTTCGCCCCGGGATTGCCTAAGAGTCATAAGTTTCTCACGGACATCCAGTTGAAAGGATGGCGGAGAAAACTCCTTCAGAAATTTGGCTCGTAGACCCCATAATAGCCTTCATAAGCTGCACATGAGTAGTACCAAGATATTGCAGAGTCGGTTAAAGAAAACTTAAAACATTTTAGCTTAAAGCTCTCTAATGACTCGTCTATAGGCTTCATGTGGCCACAGATGGAGTGGAAAGCTTGTACATGCCTCACGGGGTCTTCCCCGATGGTACCTCCAAACTGGGGAAGATGCCGAAACATCCAAGAAGGCATAGTGAACCCCAAAAAATCAAAACAAAAACAAAAGGGAAAACAGCAAAAAGAACAACTTCACCAATGCACAACTCCCCGGCAACGGCGCCAAAATTTGACAGGATGTCGTTGGTCGAGTCAAATTTACAATTTATAAGTTCCACTACCTTTGGCTTACTATGGATTAGTAAAGCGGCAAGTAGGGGTCGAACCCAAGGGAGTTGTTATGGCTACTTGTTGTTCTTGGAAGCAAATAAGGAAAAGAAAGTAAAGACAATTGGCTACTAGACTAGACCCATGATCTACACTCTCGGTCGCCGACAACGGTGCCAAATTTTGACAGGCCGTCATCGTGGCTTGCCAAATTTACAATTTATAAGTCCACTACTATTGGCTAGTAAAGCGGCAAGTAGGGGTCGAACCCAAGGGAGCTGGTGAGGTTACTTTGTTGTTCTTGAAAGTAAAACAGTTGGGGTTTGCAAGCAGCTAGAAATAAGTACAAGAAATAAAAGAAAGGTGCTTCAATGAAAGGAAATATTCAGTCTAGGGATTCTATTGTGACACATTTATCATAGACATCAAATGGTCTACTCTACATTTCGTAGTGTGTGGTTTCCCGGCAAAGGTGACACCCTAGTATCCCGGCAAAGGTGATACTCCACAACCTAAACCCGACAAGGTGTTATGTGGTGTCCCGGCAAAGGTGATACTCCACAACTAAGCTTGACAAGGTGTTAGGCTTCTAGTCCTTTCCAAGATCAAACAACCCGGCAAAGGTGTTACTCAATCTAGATGTTACTATCTACCTTTGCTGCAAGGCATCCAGTAGATATTTACTATAAAAATCGATTGCTCAACTAAGCTTTGTGGCAAAACATCCACTTAGTCTAGCAATCTGATTCGTAGGGATGAGCACAAGGACTAGCGAAATGTAAAATAGCACAGAGTACGAGAATCTCAAAATGTGTTCACATCTATTGTGGCTTTGTTCATCATTGACCTCTAATGATCTGATTTTGTGTCCATGAGTGTGGTCACTCCGTTTCGAGACATAACCCGAAGTAAGGCCATTTCAAGCACTTACACCACAATCTACTCCATTTCAAGATGTAGACTTCTAGTTCTACAAGGACTAATACTCCAATTCAAGATGTATTAGGCTAAGTGCAGCCGCTTGATCTCACGTTTCAGTATCAAACAAGTGGCAAATAGAGGAATTGAACTACTCGGCCAAGCTTTGCCATTTCAAGCATCCACTTAGCTTTGTTTGCTCAATCCGAGATAAATGGCACAAGAACTAGTAGAACACAAAATAGCATTAAGAAAAGGGTCTCAAAACCTTGCCACAATATATGAATCCCTAAACCGAATAGGGTTTTTAGCTACTAGTATTCATGAAGAGAATACAATAGCAATACATGAAAGTAGAGGAAATGCTATCTATTGCAGAAATGAAGAACAAGAGAGAGGAGCTCCGAGCTGATCTAGTTTGAAGAGAACTTTGGTGTGATTTGTGAGTTGGAAACCCCCAACGTGGCCCTCAAAGTGTGCACCACATTTCCTAGACCAAGGGGTCTTATTTATAGGAAAATGGATTAGGGTTTCTCTTGGCTTGTGCAACACTCTAGGACTGGCCTTAGCCACAGGCTCCACCGACTTGGACTGGCCGTGGCCAAACTGGACTGGTCCTAGCCAAAGTTCCTCCGTTTTGGCTTGGAATGAGCCGAAATGGCTTGGCGTGAGCCAAAGTTCCGTTCTTTTGGTTTTGCTTGGGCCAAAGTGGTTTGGAATGGGCCAAATGATGAAAGGATTTGACAACCATCGAGAACCATCCAAGAATTGCAAGTGGGCCAGTTTTGGCCCGATGAGGACCTGATTTTGGTCAGACAGACCCAGTTCTGGCCTGAATTTTGGACTTTGAGTTCTTGGCCATTGGGGTGCGGTTCTAGAATGGGCATGAGATTACAAACCGGGCTGTGGCATTTGTTTGGCCGGGGCCTGGCCGGGCCTAGAATGGCCGATTTTGGCTGATTTTTGCCTTTGGCCGGTTCTGGATGGACTGACGCGGTTCTCAAGCTCTAAACTGCGGTTCTTGGACTTGTATTCGGTGCCCACTGACGAATTGCATTGGCCGGCCTCAGAACGCTTGGTTCAGTTTTGGCCTTAAAATGAGGACCGGCCAGGACTTCTTTGGCCAAAGTGCAGTTCTGCTCGGAACTCCCCGGGCCAAAGCACGGTTATTGGTCTTGTTGATGTGGTTCTTCACTTTGGGACTTTCCCTGACCTTGAACTCAATTGCCCGGTCCCGGAACTTCTCGGACACGGCTCAACCAAAGTGGCGGGCTTGCCGGCCAGAAATGACTTGTGTTGTTTTTGGCATAAAATGCCATCTTTTAAGCCCGATTCCTCTTAAACCTTCCAAAGTACCTGAAATGCAACATAGCACTTAACAAGTAAATGTTCACATGACAAAGTGTCTAATTTGGTGGGTTTTGTTGACTCGATAAGTCGTATAAATACGGCTCATCAGCTACTCAAAATCATGCCAAACACTTAAACATATAAAAGAACAAGAATGAAACACTTACAAATCAGGTTACCTCCCGCGAGGGCCTAGTTTTCCCATCTTGGCAAAGATGTAGCAAAGCGCCCCATAGAATCACTCGTTGAGAAGTCCTTTGCTAGGATCCCTTCTCACGGGGCCTTGGATTTGGTCGTGTCAATCCACCTTCAAGTCCCATTTGAATTTCTTCTCATCAAGTCTACAATGGACTTTCCTTTGGGAGCATGACCCCTTCAATAATGAACATCCCTTAAGAAATAAGGGGTCATGGGAGCTTTTTCCAAATGATCTCTCGAAATAGGGCAAGAAGCTCCAAAACTTGTCTCGATACTTCGTAATGAAGAAAGGGTCTTCAAAATTTGTCTCGAGCTTGATGGGCACACCCTCCTTAAGTTTTTCAATGACGTCCATGGGTGCCCAATCCTCAATCTCCCTTTCTAAACTATTGTCTTCTTGAGTGCAGGATCGGTCTCTAGTTTCTTCAAAGCAAACCTCAACAAAGTCCTTATACCCTTAAAATCCTTTTGTCTCCATAGGCTCTTCCTCTATCTTATCCTCACCAAGAAGTTGGGATTCACATTTAGGCTCTTCCATAGTGGGAGGGAGGAGTTCTTCTTCATCAATAAAAGTTCCTCAATGTAAGAGGCATCATTGAAGAATCCCTCATTGGAGAGCCGAGGCATTGATGGAATGGTGAACTCTAGTGTATTCTCATTCGAATGATCTTGAGATGTGCTAGTAGTGAAGGGTGCTTCACTTCGCATGACATATCATCGTCATTACAAGATTCACCATCCCATAGCCAAACTTTGGTGGCGGCTCTCCAAAATTCATCCTCCATTTCTTTATCCGATTCTTCCCTTGAGGCATTAGGATCAAGGACTTCTTTTGTGAGAAATTCTTGCTTCATTTTCTCTTGACGCTCAAGGAGTGTAGCAATTATGGATTCAAACTTAGAGAGTTCACTTGAAGAATGAGGAGGTTCAGGGTATGGAGGGTAGGAGTCTTCAACTTCAAAACATTGGCTATCATCCCCATTCAAATTATAATAACTAGTTTGATAGCCAAGTTCAGGAATATGGTTGCTCCTCCTCTTGGTAGTATTCTCCATTAGAAAAGACTTATTGGTTGTAGTTGTCTATCCTCGCAAGACAAGATAAACGAAGTTAGTAAGGGATATGAGTAGAAAAAGAGAATATACAAGTATAAGGAAAAAAAGAAAAATATTCACAAGAATAGTCGGAACTTCCACACAATCTAGTCTAGGGATGTGCTAACTAGTTGCTCCCTGACAACGGCGCCATTTTGAGAGCTCTAGATTTTTACACGCAAATGAATTGCGATAGAATCTCTTTTTGGTAAAAAAACAATTTATAAAGACCGGTGAGACCAGGTCAAACCCAAATGAGCAAGCCAAGCACATACACTATGTAAGATTGTGTTTCTGTTCGGCTATTCTAACCAAAATGTATAAAAGAGTGTGTATCTAAATCCTAGGTGGTGAGTAATTATAGATAAAAGATAGATAAGAGGTGTTTCGAGGGGTTACTCCCCTCCTTGGCATTTCCCAATGATCACATACGCGATATTCAAATATTTGATGGTAGTCAAGTAGTTTAGAACATTCTTAGCTCGAACCTCACTCAATTTGAGCATATCGGTTCATTCCATTGCATTATCATCCTATGGTTGGGAGATAAATACAATGAACATACGCACTAGTTCACTTCGTACCCATGCATTGTAGAAAACCTAGCTTAGACTAAGATAGACCAATGTTCATGTGAATCAAATCTTAGCCAAACTCTCTTATAGCTCGAACCTCACTCTATCGAGGTAATTGGTTCATTCCATAACACTATTATCCTTGAAATGTCTTCCTAAGGTAATAAATACTATGAACTCGGGGACTAGTTCTCAACAAATGCATGTGTTTACTTCCCGTAATACACTAGATAGGATCATATTCTCTATTATCCAAACCATTCCTAAGGTCGTTAGATTCTTAGGTCTAGTTTTGCGATTCAACATGTTACTTAGGCATTTTATCAAACACTTAGTAGCATGACATGTATAACGTGCATAGAGAACATGAAATTGACACCATTAGATGGGATTAATTGATGATTCGCTCAATGACTAACTCCAATGAATTAAACATTCAATCCTTAGTCAAGCATCCATATCCTAAGGTTCATTTGCATGATTTAAGATATAGATCATTTTCTCCATCCCAGAACTATTTCCTAGGGTTTCCAAGTTCTAGGTCCGAGTTTTAGTCCAAGGTGTCACTTAGGCATTTTATCAAACACCTAGAGTGTATAACATTCATAACACAAGAGAAAATGAAATCAACAAACATCCATATGAATATCAATGTATATTTGTGATCAAAGAGTACCAAGGAGAGTCATAAGATCCTCAAAACACAATATCACTACTCACACCTCATGTAAGGGGCTGTTCTTTTGCACTTCGATACAATTTTATTAAGTTTAGTACAGTTAAATTAAACTCAATATAGTTTAATTAAGTTCAGTACAGTTAAATTAAACTCGATACAGTTTAATTAAGTTCAGTACAGTTAAATTAAACTCGATACAGTTTAATTAAGTTTAGTACAGTTAAATTAAACTCGATACAGTTTAATTAAGTTCAGTACAGTTAAATTAAATTCGATACAGTTTAATTAAGTTCAGTACAGTTAAAAAAATTTAATATAATTTTTTCAAGGCAATTCAGTTTTTAAAGTTTCCAACTCTATTATTTAAAAAATTTAATTTTTAAAATAATATTTGGAAAACCGTAAGATATATATGATCTAACGGTTTTTCAAGTTTGTGTACACACCTCTTCGGAAACTATTGCATTCGTTTTAAAATGGAAGTAAACTTTTTTGCACTTGATATGAATTTAAAGAACATATGGAAATAAACATATGAATACAATATATATTTTACATGGAAACATACAATGACATTCATGTGCAGTACCAATGGAAACATTTACATATCATCATCTTCATCCATGTTCATTTCCACTACATCGTCTGGACAATCCTCAATCATTTGAAACGTTATTATGTTGCGTACTTGATTTATCTGCTATTTTTGTTGTTTATCAAATAAAGTTGAATCGGCTCTTCCCAGCACGGTCTCATTAGCTAAAATGTGTATTGAAAAATTAAGCATGTGAATGAAGTTGTGCATAGTGAAGGTAGCTGTAATTATATCATTTTGGCGCGCATCTGACACTTGAGGCATGAATCATGTGCAATACTTTATTACATAATATTATATTTTATACTTTCTAAAATATAATTATATAAATATACCTAAAATATATTGAAAAAAATACATACATATATATATATATGTCAATTTCAATAAAATTAAGTTAAATTAAATTCGATACAGTTGAATTAATTTCAGTACAGTTAAATTAAACTCGATACAGTTTAATTAAGTTCAATACAGTTAAATTAAACTCGATACAGTTTAATTAAGTTCAGTACAGTTAAATTAAACTCAATACAGTTTAATTAAGTTCAGTACAATAAAGTTCCAGTTCAATAAAGCTCAAAAGAACAGCCCCTAAGACAACATGGTGTGAGTAGGGTTTATAACACACAACAAGTAGAATAGGAAAAGATGTAGAGGAAGGAGGGTTGTTAATCCTTGAACTCCCTTTAGTCTTCTCTTCTTCCCCTTAGTTGGATATTTTGATGATTGATGACCTTGGTTGGACCACTTTTCCAATCTTCATCTCCCCAAAAACCTCCACACTTAGGTCAAAAAACCCTCTTTCTATTTATAGGCTCGGGTGAAAAAATAGCACTGTAGCAGTTCAGTCGGCCGGTTGAGAAACTGGGAAAATCAAACCGGTCGGTTGGGAATGGCTTTGGTGCAGGGTGCTCTGGAGGCTTTAGTCAGCCGATCGGTTCAATTCCTAGCTGGTCAGTTGGGAATGGCTTTGGGCAAGCTTCCTTCGGCTGAAACTTCCCAGGCACAAAACAAGCCGCAAAGGTCAATCTGCTCGGTTTTGTTCTAAATCTTCGGTTTTCCTGAGTTTTCGTATTTGGGCTTTGACCTTGGGAGAGACTTGTTTTCTTCCTGAAATGTAGAGATAGAGGTCAAATGACATCAAAATATCATCGGAAACGACCCAAAGCTATAGTGAAATATGGCCATTAATCAGTCGAAAACTCGACTGATCATGCCACTTGTAGCATCATCAGTTACTTGTTGTTTGCCGTGGAAGACAACAAACATATTTTTGTCCGATGGGTCCTTGACGTAAAATACTTATCTTGCTTGTTCGTCCATAATGAAGGGCTCATCTTTATAGCCCTCCCTTTCAAAAATCCACAAACGTCATTCTGAATTCATCAATGCGAACCGCGGAATGGTTAACCCATTTACATTTAAAAACGGGTACTTGTAGAGCAACATAATCCAACTCTAATATTTCTTCGATAACCACAAAATAATTGACAGGAGCAGATATTGGATTTCGATCTCTAGCGCTAGAAACGTAAGTGGTTTCAGCAACAAGTGTGAGACCACTATTTTGCACAACGCTGCGTTCGTCTTGATATTTTGTGTGAAAACAAAATATGTTAATGTCAAAACTTCTCCACATGTATACACTTGGTCTCGGACCTGCCATAAGCCACTTCACTAAGTCATCATCAGACTATTCTTCGGAGTTCGCTTGATTACTTAAAGCTTCATTAGTTCTCAACCATTTACAAAATGATCGATGGTGTTCTCTTTGCACCCACTGCTCATTTTCCCCCCAATCTGCACTCCTCGCTATGTTTAAGTGCTGCTCGATGAAAGGCGTCATCTCAGGTATATGTTGCAATACATAGAATGGGCTTTTGGTAGCTCATACAAGGGTTTATTTATTTGTTTCAATCCAATTGTTCCTTTTCCTTGAAATTGATCAAAATGACATGGCCTTGGAATCTCAATTGCAGTGTATTTCCTAAAAATTTAGTGCAAAATTCAACTGCCTCTTCAGCTATGTATCCTTCCACTATACATCCTTCAGGACAATGCCTATTTCTCACGTAGCTCTATAGAATCTTCATGTACCTCTCAGAAGGGTACATCCATCTCATTGACACTGGTCCAATAATACAAAGCTCGCGCACCAAATGAACAGTTAGATGCACCATTATATCGAAAAAGGATGGTGGGAAGAACATCTCAAGTTGGCATAATGTAACCACTACCTGCACTTGTAATCTATCAAGCTATGTTGGATCAACAACCTTAGCACATAAAGAGCTGAAAATCACGCAAAGTCTTTGTACAATGGCTCTCACTTTTGGAGGAAATATACCTCTAATTGGAATAGGCAAGAGCCTTTAAATCAGAGTGTGACAGTCGTGAGATTTTAATCCATTCAATCGCAAATCCTTAATCGAAAACAAACAAGCAATATTTGAAGAGAACCCATACGGAACTTTAACTCCTTTAAGACATCCATAAAATCTTGATTTCTCACTCTTAGAAAGAGTGGTGATGGTGCATGAGGGAGTGACAGGTCGTCGTCGGTACCTGCAAATTTGAATTTATAGCTCCTTACTCTAGACTGTGGGTTAGTACAGTGGCAAGCAAGGGTCGAACCCTAGAGAGATAGATGGCTACTTATTGTTCTGTAAGAAAGAAGACAATTCGTTGTAACTGATTAGGAAACAGTGCAAAAAGGAAATAAGACGAGTGTGTATCAATGAGAGAGAATATTCAGACTAGGGTTTCCAATCGTGACTTGGTTTATCCTTGATTTTTTAAGTGTTTAATTCTGCGTTTCTTAAGTGTGGTTACTCCGGGTCAGGTTATAACCTAAGGTAGGACCGTTAGATCACTACGCCACAATCTACTCCTGGTCAGGTTATAGAATTCTAGTTCTAGCAAACCTAATACTTCTGGTCAAGTTATATTTGGTTTAGTGCGTCTACTTATTCTAACGGGTCAATATCAAATAAGTAGGAAATAGAGGGTGAGGATTGCTCGGTTAAGCTTTACCGTTTCGGGTCTCCACTTAACCTTGCAATTCAAACCGAATTAATGAGCACAAGAACTAGTAGAATGCAAGAATAATATTAAGCATGAAATCTCAAAACGTTTGTCACAACAATTGAAACCCTAGCCCGAATAACGGGTTTAGTTACACATAGCCATTAAAGCAAAACAATAAATAAAAAGGGAACAAGGTGACTTCTCTATGTCGAGTGGGACTAAGGACCGGGCCGTGAGGGCTGAGTGCCGAAAGTGCTAGGAACGCCGGACGGTTTCAGCCGAGAGGAGGAGAGGTGAGCTCGCTTGTGAGAAGGAATGCTCGAATTTGGGATTGTTGAGAGCTCGCTTGTGAGAAGGAATGCTCGAATTTGGGATTGTTGAGAGCTCGCTTGTGAGAAGGAATGCTCGAATTTGGGATTTATAGATTGAGGAGCTCTCCACGTTTTGGGATTGTTGAGAGCTGATGGGATGGTTTGAAGGGCTGAGGAGAGCTCTTATTTATAGAGTGGAGTGAAGCTCGAATCCCCCTTAAGTCGGTTAAGTCCAAATCTAGATTAGGAAAGATTTCCAAATCTTTTAGCTTGTTTTCCAAGTAAACTTCTTGTGCAAGTCTTCTAGGCTCTTCTAGGACTTTCCAGGACCTTCTAAACCGTCATGCATGGAATTTGGATTTTTCCCTGAAATTACTATTCACGGCCAAAAATACTGTTCACACCGGAAATTACTGTTCGCGGCCCAAAATACTGTTCACACCGGAAGTTACTGTTCATGGGCCGAAATTGTGGATTCGGACCCGGCTTGTGCCGACCTTGCTTTCTTCGGGCGTTCCTTGAGTTTCCTCGGGCATTCCTCCTTTAACTTGTGTAAAAGCCGGTCTAGAACTCCTTGTGATGTTTTTGGCTCCAAAAGCCGTCTTTTGAGTGTGATTCCTCTTAGAGCTTCCAAATCACCTGAAATGCAAAACAACACTAAGAAGTAACTGTTCTTATAATAAAGTGCTGGAATTGATGGGATTTGTTGACTCGATGAGTCGTATAAATACGGTTCATCAAACCACCCCACACTTAAACTTGTTCGTCCCGAACAAGGACTGGGTCATAAGAGGAAAAATAAAGTGCAAACATCACAACGCTTTGGCATCCTAGATATTGCTATAAGAACGTGACTCGGCTAATCTACATTTCACTTTTCCATGCATACTTGTTACTAAGAGCCTTGTGCGAAAACATGGAGTAATGATACGTGTTACCTTTGGGCCGAGATGCAAATCAATTCGGATGTCTCGGGAGATAGTCCTTTTTAGACCCATGAACCGCATTCTTGGTTCCGAACTCTTGCTATATGGTTACGCTTCATTGCTTTTTCTTGCACGTGATTGATTCGAGCATCAAGGTGTTTGAGTTCTTTCGGATAGCTTGTAGTGACTCGGTTTGATGTATCAATGGGGCACTTCACTTTGTTGTGGTGTAAGATTTCACAATGGAATGAATATGTTTCTTGTGCTGCGGATTGTGACTGCTCGTGCCTACTTGCTCTCACTCATCCTCGTCCTTTTGACGCGAGTCAAGCCAAGGGTCGCTTGTCTATTTTCCTGGCTACTTGGACTAGAGTTCGGACGGTGTGATGTATTCCCGTCCCAACCAACCGCAAAAGTACCGCAGTGGCGGAGCAGACTCGTAACCATGTTGCCTCGAAGTGCTAGCCTCCACGAAATCCACATAACCATATAACTTGAATTTGGTCCTTTGAATGCTCTGTCAAGTCTCTCTAGGACGTTTCTATCAACTCCACATCCCTGCTTATCTCAACTAACAAAGGCACGCAATGGGTTAAGATCACATGTAATCGCACCAGTCAAATTTCACTAAAGACATGCATGTAACCGGTTCTATCTATTTCACCTTATCAACATTCAATACCGCAAATCTAGGAAATAGAGAAGAAGCGTGTACAAATTTTTTTAAAAATTTCGGGAATCGGGAACGTGCTGACTCTGTGCAGGTGTAGGAAAGTAAACGTGCTGACTCGATGACTGACTCTCCCACCCCACACTTTTGAACTGACGTGTCCTCACGGCTCATCTTAAGTTCAAAGACACAACTATGCATGCAAACAAACAAAAGGGAAATAAGCAAAGAGTAAGGTTGGACAGGCACTTCCCTCGTGCGATGCGTGATTTTCAGAAACAGCTGACCATTCTCCTTTGAGTCCTCGAAGAGCACCATTGTGCCTGCTTTCTTTTGGTAGAAACTTGTATCGCAACGTGAGTTCGTCACAAAATGAAAGGACTATGTCAAAGAAATTAAGACAAATAAAGATTCCCAGGAAATTGGTGGAGTCACAAACGGTCTCACTTAAAAACCAATCTCCTTAGACTCGTAAGTCTTGGTGACAGAATCCTCAAAAGCTTATGTTTCTCGACACAATTTATTCAAGGTGTGAAACTACCCCCGATGGATAGCAATCTTACGCAAATATCTCGGATGGCCTTGCGTGCTCGCATGTGGTTGAATTCCCAGTCGTGTGCGCTCGCATAGTCTCCTCATGCGTTCGTATCTGTCCCCTGCATGAAAACCATCTTCTTTCCCAAGTACAATGTGATGAATATGACTCAAATAAACATAAACGACACAAACAAAAACTAATAAAAATGAAAGAATGCCGGGCTGCCTCCCTGTGAGCGCCTTTGTTTTACGTCTTTGGCTCGACGGTACCTCTTTAGGGATCACAAGTTAGGATCCCATGGGCGTGTGAGGTCAAATTTCGCCTCAGCTACTTCTTCAATCTGCCCAAAATCATCGTGTATAGATGTGCTCGGATCTGCTCTCCATCGATCAGGCGGGTTCGCCTTCACATACTCCCGGGTTGTTGAGGACATCTTTCTTATAGCTACTGGCCTGGTTGCATACATGGTCTCCTTTGGTAGGGCAGGGACTAGTGCACCAAGATCTGAGGTGGTTACTATGTCCGGCGGCTTCCTCGTGCATGGACGGTCGTCATCTCCATAGATGTAGAAATTTGATGTCTTTCCACCGAATGCAAGTGATAATAGGCCCGTGCCCATGTTAATTCTGGTCTTGGTGGAGAAGAGGAATGGTCGTCCCAAAATGAGTGCCGGTGGCTTGTCGTCTCTAGCACCTCCCATCTGCAAGACATAGAAATCTGCAGGAACAACAAGATCTCCTACTCGGAGAGTTAGGTCTTCAAGCAATCCAACAGGCCGAGTACATGACTTATCCCCTAGTTCTATTAACAATTTAGGCGGTTTTAAAGGGCCAAGTTTCAACGAACAATATAGAGAATAAGGCATGACATTAACAGCAGCACCCAAATTAATTAAGCAGTGAAGTATCTGAGCCTCACTAATACCACAGGTGACTGTGAAGGCACCTGGGTCCTTACTCTTTCCTGGCGGCGCCTCATGGCTTGCAGTGAGTGGGTGCTCCATCATGGGGCCGTTCTGCTTCGGCCTCGTCTCCAACCTACCTTCCAGCTCGTCCTTGTCGGTCGTACGGCCTTCGGAAGTAAATACCTACATGGCACATGAAGAATCGTGATTCGGACTTCTCGGCCACGGAGACCGGGCCTGGCCGGGCTGTGCCGAGTGTGTCCGGGTCGAGTGCCTTGGCCGGTTCTTCTTTTGGCACCAGCGGGTTGAAGTCTTCTAATGCCCAGATGTAATCTGATCTAGGCTTTTCCTCGCTGACCCTTGCCATCGTATTGAGCATCTCGTTCTCCCAATATGCGGACTCCTTTATTGCCGCGTCCATGTCCACTACTTCTACCATACTGACATTTCCTCTTGGATTGGGCACTGTTTGGAATGGTAGCCTCCCCGGGTCTTTCCTTAGCTCGGACACGTCCTGGACCAACTCAGACATCTGCTTGGATAGGTCGGCGATGGCCCCATCGGTTTTGAGCTGGAACTGATGTACTGATGTGGCCAGGTCCTTCACAATGTCCTCCAAGGACTTGCTTGAGCCGTGTTGGTTTGGGTTTGCCTGGTTGCGGTCCTGTCTCTGCTGGTACTGGCCCGGTGCACTCTGTTGATATTGGCGATATGGAGGCCGGTAGTGTTGCTGGTTCTGTTGAGGTGCGGCGTGTTGTGCCGGCTCCCTCTGGGCGTGATTGTTCTGGTTGTCGTTCTGCCAGTGTGGACCGTTTGCTCCTTGCCCGTTCCCGGCCGATCCATACTGTCGAACTGGCCCGACCCGATTGTTATGGCCCTGGTAGTCGCCTACTGCGTTCACTTCCCCTTGGTCGTCCTCCACTATAGTTGGGCACTCATTTGTCTTATGGTCCCTGGCAGCACAGAAACCGCACGGCCTGACCTGGACTGGTTGCCTTCTGATCACTTGCTGCATCATCTCCTTTAGCTGCCTGATCTCTTCGGCCATTGCATTGGATGGGGGCTCAACCTTCGACACGTTCCTGGTTCGACTGAACTCTTCTTCTTTGTAGGACTCATCCTAGAATCGTTCACTCTCAGCTACTGCCATGATCTTTCGTCGTACTCCGGCTGGGGACAAGTTCATTAGGTTTCCTCCAGCCGAGGCATCTAGTAGCTTCCTGTCCAATCGCCTCAGTCCATCTAGCATATACCCCACTAGTAGCTTCTCTGGAAGCCCAAGGTTGCAGCAGCTCTGCTCTAGGGCGTTGAATTTCTCCACGTACTCGTACATGGTCTCGTTGGGTCCTTGTCTGAGCTCTTGAAACAGTCTTCGGATCTACATTGCTCTGCCTGCTGAGTAGTACTTGTTGAGGAAGTTTCTCTGCATCTGGTCCCATGTGTAAATACTACCTGAAGGTAAGGACAGGAACCAATCGTTAGCCGAGTCTACAAGTGAGAAATAGAAAGCTTTTAACTTGAAGTCCTCGACTTCGACTCCGTATGGCTTGAGGTTCTGGCATATCCCGTGATAGCGCTGCAGATGAGTTGTGGCTGATTCTCCCTTGGCTCCTGAGAACTTGGGCAGATGATGGACGACTGAAGTGTTGATGGTTATGGCTGTGAGGTCTGGCCCTTCGTAGATGCACCAAGATCGGTCGCCTCTGAGGTGGTGGCCGTCTCAGCTGTGGAGCGTGTTGTTGCTGTGGTACTGCTGTGGTGGGAGCATCGGGTACTGCTGGGGTAGTGGTGGCGGTTGTTGGAACTGTTGGACCGGTTGATACTGTTGAGGGAGTCGTCTCGGGGCAGCTCCCCTGATCTCTCCATTCTGGCCCTGCTCGTCATGTTGTGGAAGTCCACCTTCCATGTCTCGGTTGACCTGTTCGACTTCCCCGTTGTTGCTGTTGTCGCCAACCCGGCTGCCTGCATGAGACATGGCACACGAGTAGCAATGCACAAAATAGGAAACTAAAAGAAAAGGAAATAACTAATTTAGAAACTAAGAAAGAACAAGTTTCACCGTGCGTAGCTCCCCGGCAACGGCGCCAAAATTTGACAGGTCGTCGTCGGTACCTGCAAATTTGAATTTATAGTTCCTTACTCTAGACTGTGGGTTAGTACAGTGGCAAGCAAGGGTCAAACCCTAGAGAGCTAGATGGCTACTTATTGTTCTGTAAGAAAGAAGACAATTGGTTGTAACTGATTAGGAAACAGTGCAAAAAGGAAATAAGACGAGTGTGTATCAATGAGAGAGAATATTCAGACTAGGGTTTCTAATCGTGACTCGGTTTATCCTTGATTTTTTAAGTTTAATTCTGCGTTTCTTAAGTGTGGTTACTCCGGGTCAGGTTATAACCTAAGGTAGGACCGTTAGATCACTACGCCACAATCTACTCCTTGTCAGGTTATAGAATTCTAGTTCTAGCAAACCTAATACTACTGGTCAGGTTATATTTGGTTTAGTGCGTTGACAGCACTGCCTTGTCGCGAGGCAATGTGTACAAAATTAATTTATAAGTCCGCTACTCGTGACTTTACTATTGGGTAGTAAAGCGGTAAGTAGGGGTCGAACCCAAGGGAATTAGTGGATAGTTGTTCTTTCGGAAATGGGAAGTAAGACAGTTGAGGGTTGGTTGTGATTTTAGTACTGAAAAGTAAATGACTGAAAGTAAAGAAAGTAAATACAGGACTGAAAGTAAATACTGAAAAGTAAAGTGCTGGAACAGTCCAATTCAATATCTACTTAATCAACATACTTTTGGTATGGGCTGATATTGAAAGGGTCTGTAATAAGCGACAGAAAGTAAATTACTGAAAGTAAATGCTGGAACAGTCGAATTCAATATCTACTTAATCAACATACTTTTGGTATGGACTGATATTGAAAGGGTCTGTAGTAAGCGACAGAAAGTAAATTGCTGAAAAGTAAATTGCTGGAAAGTAAATGTGCGGAAATTAAAATACTGAAAGTAAAGTGCTAAAAAGTAAAGTACTGAAAAGTAAGCAGTTGATAGTGAGACTGAAAGTAAAATGACAGGTGATGTTTTAATCAAAGGAAAGATTCGGTTTTAGGGGCCTTGTATCATAGTCTGTTTATCATCGACCTCTAATGATCATACTAAGTGTTCAAAGATGTATCAAACTATTTCTAGCACTTGACTTGCCACACCGTCTAGTCCTTTTCAAGACATAGAACTCTTGTTCTAGTTGGGCTAATTCTTCCTTTCGAAGTATCTTAGCTTATGTGCATCCATTTGATCAATCATTTCCGATCAACCAAATGGTGTTCAAAAGAGGTTGAACTCCACAGATAAGCTGTGCTCTTTCGAGCCTCCACTTATCCACGGAAGTTCACGAACCCATGGAAGAGCTTTGCTCTTTCGAGCCTCCACTCAACCAATAGCGTTCTGACCTAATATAAGGCACATAGAACAAGTTGAACACAAAGAGGCACTAAGAGAAGGGTCTAAAACATTTTATGATACAAGCACACCCCTTCAACCGAATGAAGGGTTTAGCTACGAATATCCATAGAGGTGGATACCATAGCTAAGTTCTTGAAAAGTAAAGGTTTTTGAAAGACAAGAAAGTAAAGGTTTTGGAAAGTAAAGACAAGGAAAGTAAAGGTTTTCAAAAGTAAAACTCAAGAACACACTCAAACTCAAGAACAAACTTGGAGCTTTTGATTCAAAGTAAAGTGTTTACAAGGATTGTGGGATGGATTGTAGAGAGATTTCTATCCAAGCAACAAGTGATCAAAGAACCAAAATGGGACTAGAACCAAGGACCAAAGACTAGGATTTTTGGGACACTTTTTCAAGGAGGAGGAGGACTTGTATTTATAGGCAAGGGGGAAGAAGGGAGGAAGAACACATGGCAAAGGAGGAGAGGAGGAGGGCAAAGCCGCCGCCCATGTGGCAACACCACAAGCAAAGCCACCAATGTGGTGGAGGAGATGAGTGTTAGTGGAATGTGATATTTTGCCTCCAAAAGCCATCGGTTCCCATGCAACTCCGGTTAGATTTTGGTTGCCCCTTGGTTGCTTCTTAGTTGACATCAAAGGACAAGGCACTTATACTTGGAATTTCACTTGTGTTCTTGATCTTTGTTGGAACAAGTCATTGGGACTTAGTTGTGGCTTGATCGGAGTACTGCCGGAGCATGGCCAGTTTTGACTTGTAATCCACTTTTAGCGTTAAGAACTCCTTTTTAGCTCGTTTCATCTCTACTCCTTGAAATAGCATGTAGAACAAAAGTGAAACTAACAAGTAAAAGTTGTCAAGATAAAGCGTCTAATTTGGTGGGTTTAACTGTCTTAACGAATCATATAAATATGGTCCATCATTCGTCTACTTATTCTAACGGGTCAGCATCAAATAAGTAGGAAATAGAGGGTGAGGATTGCTCGGTTAAGCTTTACCGTTTCGGGTCTCCACTTAACCTTGCAATTCAAACCGAATTAATGAGCACAAGAACTAGTAGAATGCAAGAATAATATTAAGCATTAAATCTCAAAACGTTTGTCACAACAATTGAAACCCTAGCCCGAATAACGGGTTTAGTTACACATAGCCATTAAAGCAAAACAATAAATAAAAAGGGAACAAGGTGACTTCTCTATGCCGAGTGGGACTAGGGACCGGGCCGTGAGGGCTGAGTGCCGAAAGTGCTAGGAACACCGGACGGTTTCAGCCGAGAGGAGGAGAGGTGAGCTCACTTGTGAGAAGGAATGCTTGAATTTGGGATTGTTGAGAGCTCGCTTGTGAGAAGGAATGCTTGAATTTGGGATTGTTGAGAGCTCGCTTGTGAGAAGGAATGCTCGAATTTGGGATTTATAGAGAGAGGAGCTCTCCACGTTTTGGGATTGTTGAGAGCTGATGGGATGGTTTGAAGGGCTGAGGAGAGCTCTTATTTATAGAGTGGAGTGAAGCTCGAATCCCCCTTAAGTCGGTCAAGTCCAAATCTAGATTAGGAAAGATTTCCAAATCTTTTAACTTGTTTTCCAAGTAAACTTCTTGTGCAAGTCTTCTAGGCTCTTCTAGGACCTTCCAGGACCTTCTAAACCGTCATGCATGGAATTTGGATTTTTTTTTCCCGAAATTACTGTTCACGGCCCAAAAATACTGTTCATGCCAGAATTACTGTTCACGGCCGAAATTGTGGATTCGGACCCGGCTTGGGCCGACCTTGCTTTCTTCGGGCGTTCCTTGAATTTCCTCGGGCATTCCTCCTTTAACTTGTGTAAAAGCCGGTCTAGAACTCCTTGTGATGTTTTTGGCTCCAAAAGCCGTCTTTTGAGTGTGATTCCTCTTAGAGCTTCCAAATCACCTGAAATGCAAAACAACACTAAGAAGTAACTGTTCGCATAATAAAGTGCTGGAATTGATGGGATTTGTTGACTCGATGAGTCATATAAATACGGCTCATCAGGGAGGCATATATGTACGTTGCCCTCGAGTTTCTGGTGCTAATTCGGTACTAATGTTCATCTCTAGCATATCCAGTCTCGCTTTAACTCCCTCCTTTGTTTTCCCAGGAACGTTTAATAATTTTCCGATCAGACTATCACATATATTCTTTTTTACATGCATCACATCAACACAGTGTCTAATGTCAATTGTATGCCGATAAGGGAGATCACAAAATATTGATCGTTTCTTCCATGGAGCACTTTTGGTGCATGGAATGGGTTTTCCAAATCGATTTGTAATACTCTGAATTTTCTCAAGTATTTCATAACTTGAACATGGTTGAGGTTCTATTGCGTGTTCGGTCTCACCATTGAATGCAGCTTTCTTTTGCCTGTAAGGATGATGCCTCGGTAAGAAACGCCGATGTCCCGTGTAAACCATTTTTCGACAATTCTTTAGATAACGTGAATGTGTCGCTTCCCCGCATATTGGACAAGCTTCGTACCATTTAATATTGTATCCAGACAAGTTACCATAAGCAAGGAATTTATTGATGGTACACATTAGCATGACACGCATATTGAAATATTCTTGCCTAGATGCATCAAATGTCCGTACTCCTTCATTACATAAAAGCTTCAGATCATCTATCAAGGGAGCCAAGTATACATCTATGTCATTTCCACACTGTCAAGGACCCGATATCAACAAAGAAAGCATCATATATCTGCACTTTATGGTTAGTCTATGCGGTAGGTTGTATATCACTAATATCACGGGCCATGTAATATGTTCACTACTGAGATTTCCATGCAGATTCACCCCATTAGTACACAAGCCAATATGTATATTCCTAGACTTTGATCCAAACTTTAGGAATGTGTTGTCTACTTTGGCCCATTGTAGTGAATCGGCTGGATGACGCATTTTGGTATCAATGACACGTTTCTCGATATGTCATCACATATTATCATAATCTTTCGCTTCAGCAAATAATCTTTGAAACCTGGGAATAGGTGGAAGAGACCACAATACTTTGGCTGGAGTGCTTTTTGAGGTATCTGCTGGTCCTTTATTTAACCTGAAGCGAGAAGACTTGCACACCAGACATTTAGTCAAATCTCTATGAGCATTACGATACAATATACAATTATTGGGACAAGCATGTATCTTCTTGTACTCGATTCCCATGGGACACATAACCTTTTTAGCTTCGTAAGTACGGTTAGGTAAAGTGTTTCCCTCGGGAAGCATATCTTTCACCAATGTTAACACTTCAGTGAAACTCTTATCACTCCATCCATTTTCAGCTTTCAAATTGAATAACTTCAAAGTTGCAGATAACCTTGTATATTTGGAGCAACCTTCATACAATGGTAATTCAGAGTCATTCCTCAATGATTCCACAACTTGTGGTGTAGCAACGAACTCATCGGCAACGTTGTTAACCATCTCAATTAAATTTTCCTCCTCACAATCATCATTATTTACAGGCAAACTTTCTACGGGTTGAGATTCAACGCCTTGCGGTTCCTCACCATGCATATACCAATCCTTATACAGTTGATCAATTCCCTTCAAAAAAGATGTTTATGTAAATCCTCCACTTTGACCTTTATCTTATTTAAACACGCCTTACACGGATAGAAGACACGTTCAAGTGCATTATTTAATGCATACGATGATGCAAATTCTCAGAAATCCATTATCTCCTTTTCATACTCATCACTTAACCTATTACCGGACATCCACTCTCGACTCATCATAAATCCACAACATGAAGCATGTAAATATTATTATTAGACTGAGAACAAGTTAGCTAACCATTCAATATATACACATCTTGTTAAACAAAGAACAAATGGACTTGAAAAACACAAGTATCAATTGAAAGAAAAATTAAGTTTTAGAGGGTGTGAACCTTGTGTAGAATCGAGAGCGGAGAAATGTAGTGGAAGGTTAGGAAGGCAATGAGCAATGAGTGAAGGACGCTGGATTGAAAAACACAAGTTAAGAAAGAATTGGACAAGAAAAATCATGAAACATGAACAAATGAACTAAACATATACCTACCTAATGAGATGGTGCTCAGAGAAACAGCAGAACTTTCACCGAGATGCAAGGGGACGAGAATGCAATACAAGACCTAAACCAAAAAAATAATTAAATCAATAAATGAAAACTATATAAAGTACAAGGATTAATATACGATAGTTGATAATGTTGAAAGTAGATATGCTTACGTTAAAAAACAAGTGGTTGATCAGAAGCACTTAATCGATTGTACTCCTACAAGGACGTCGGTAAAACTGAACAATGCCAATGAAACCAAACATCAATAACTAATAGGCAAAATTATGTGACGGCACTTTAACTAATGATAATGAACCCTAATTGATTTGAACAGATGAATAAACCTATAAACCGTAATAAATCTATCATTAATACATACCTTTGAGTGTTGCTGGAGGACTGGCGAGTGAGCGAGGAGTGGAGTGTTGCTGGAGGACTGGCGAGTGAGCGAGGAGTGGAGTGTTGCTGGATGACTGGCGAGTGAGCGAGGAGTGTTGTTGGAGGGCTGGCGACGAGTGACCACATGCGAGACGACAAGCTCGGCGACGACAGGAAGGAGAGACAGAGCGAGGTAGGCATGAAGATTGGGGTGATGGAGCTAGGTCCACAGGTAGGTGCGCACAAAAAGTTTGAAAATCCAGTAAATCGATTTTGCTTTCACATCAGAGGATGAAAACTGCAAAAGTAAAAACGAAATTAGGGTAAATTTGTATTCGACTTTATGCATCGGTTCTTCTAAAACCGATGCATAATGGTGAGGCTTATGCATAGGTTTTTCTGAACCGATGCATAATCTCGACCTTATGCATCGGTTTTTCAGAACAGATGCATAAGCCTCACCATTATACATCAATTTTGGACCAACCAATGCATCAGGTCAACATTACGCATCAGTTTTCGACCAACCGATGCATAAGGTCAAGATTATGCATCGGTTTTAGAATAACTGATGAATAATCTCTGAACCGATGCGAAACGCGAAACAAGAAATCAATGGATAATCCCCCGCCTGTAGTAGTGCTCGAAGACAACTCGAAGATCTTTTTTAAAAGATCTTACGATATGGATATCATAATCCGTTTAGCAAAGATCCCCTAACCGAGTATAAATACATCGCTAGGGATCTTGGATCTTCATCGATTTGATAAGAGAACTACACTCATACACTCAGAGAGATAGAGAGATCGATCAGAGAGAGTTGAGCTTGTCATTCCATTAAAGGCGATCAAGTATACAAGCTAAAAGGACTGGTGTCAATCTGTGAAACCCGTTATTCTAGATTGACTACTGCACACATTCTTCTACATAGTCTTCGGGAGAGGACTTTGATATTCGAGAGAAGATTAGGTGGACTAAGACAGGGATCTCTGATCTAAGGGGAGCTTAGATCGCAAGTCATTGGAGTGTTAGAGAGCATGCGGTTTGAGAGGGAATTTGCAAACATAAGTCCTTTGTACTCCAAAACTCGATTATAGTGAAGCCCTCATACTTTGGTTCGTTAACGCCAAACTAGGTAACAATTCGTGTGTGTTTTGTTTTGGATTTATTACTTTCGTTGTATTATGACCTATTCTGCATAACTAGTCCCACCAGTCGTTCAAACAACCAGCTGGTTAGTCATCTCGGCATACACATAGCAATTTCAAAACTAATAGGAAGGCCAAAGGACCAGGCACTACTTGTCCTTAACAGGAGGTGTCGCCTGTGTCATTTCTACGGCTATAAAAGGAAAGCTAATGGCACATTTCCCAAAAACTCAGAAATCAACGATCGAGTTTCAGTAAAAGAAACTAAGCATTAAGAAGAGCAGAAGGGCACCCTCAGGGGTAGTGGAGCGTTCCAACAATGGTAGCGTCACTACCTTCAAGGTTCGGGTGGTTTAAGCGAATTGTGCCAAGATAGGATTGGTACCCATGTGTAGTACGTTAGCATTGTCGTTTACTATTTGTATGAATCTTTCAACTCCCTGATTTAAGCAATTCATGTTACAACACATTGCGCTTTATACATAGTTGTTAGGGTAGTAATAACTATTCCTCGTTCCGAGCATATTATTATGTGAGTCTACTTTGCTTGCTTTTAAACTACTTAATGGAAAAGCAATGTTAGAATAGATTATTAGAAATCAACACAGTCTCGCAGTGTTGCATGCTAGTAGCTTCTTGGACGATCCTAGATAGGTTGTTATATTATTCTTAACCGCATAAAATACAAGAGCGTCAATAATAAATGTAATGGTCAAGGAAATATTATAATGTGTGGATGCCTATTTGGATATTACATTTCTTTTGAGGTGAATGATTCGTAATTATTAGTAATTGTAACGGTTATATTTGAGATGGAAGTAGGTTACAAAACTCGCGGTTGGCCTACATTGGTTGTGGACTCAGCCCAACTCGTGCGACCTAACTCGTGGGTTGAGGATGGTGGGTTCAGCTCGTTGGTTGGGTTGATCAAATCTCAACCCAACTCGACCCACGTACTTGACCCATGGGTTCGACTCACGAGCTCGACCCACAAACCAAAATTAAAATTATATCAATTCATGTGTCTGACCTACGAATTTAACTCTGAGTTTGATCCACGAGTCAAATATTAAAAAATATAGGCGTTTGAAATCAAAAGATAGCTCCAATAAAAAAAGAAATCAAAAGATAGCAGTTAGAATGATCATTCACTACCATTATCTTTCACATTTCGAGTGTCTTTTATGGTCCGTTAACCTTAGACTTGTATAGTTGAACTATTAATTAAGTTTCAATTTAGAGTTTGTGTCAAGCTTTGCCTAGATGTGTAATGCCCCGAGTCAAGAAGTTTAACTCCCATTTAATTTTAAAATAAAATATTATCATTTTTTTAATTAGATAATAATTATTTTTAAATATAATGTACATAAAAATTATTAATAAATTAATTAACTTACGATATTCATCAAAAATAATAATTTATGGGTCCAACCCATGAGTCAAACCCGTGGGCTGGACCCAACCCAACGCAACCCAGTTTGATACATCATATTTTTGATGGGTCCACTTATACATGTGGGTTGGGTTGGGTCAAAAAAAAATTCTTCAACTTGATCCGTGGGTCAACTCGTTACTGTGGACCTAATCCGACACAACCCGAATCCACAAGAATTACGATGTTTGGACTCAGCCCGACCCACTTCTAACTTTAGGTTATATACAACGTGATACTAGAATTAGTGATCCCCAATCTTTCGCATCAATTATAGTATCTTCATCTCTACTTACCGAAAAAGGTTGTGCAAAAAGGGTTGGAGTTCCACTACTATGACTAATGAAGACTTTAAAGCCATCGACGAGTGTTTGTTTTCTTCTGTAGTTACTTAGTTTGATTAACATGAATTGAGTTTTAAGTTGTTAGGGTATGCAATTTATCTACCATGAAAACATAGATTTTACATTCAGAGTACATGAGATTCCTGAAATGCAAGAGACCCTAGGGCCTAGATCATCCGTGATCAGCTGGGAAACCTACCGGCTTAAATCTGCAATGAACAAGTCATCATCCACATAAATCATTTTGTCATCATCCGAGTTCAGGTTCGGGAAGACACCAATGGTTAAGACGGGACTAAACTCCTACCTGTGATCATGAGATGATAATCTAATGAAAGCTTAGAATGATGTTAATCCAATTAATCTCAAGCCAATCTGTTAATCCAAAGACACAAGCAATGCCACACGTCATTAAATCCATTCAAAGCCACCATTGGTACATAAAGACAGACCTGGAGCACAATATTCCAATTACTCTTCATTTAGAATAAACTCATATGTGATAGTCAGAGGCACATGTATAGGCTTCCGATGCATATATCTAGCCGTTCAGGTTCTCTCAGTTTATGTAGGTAAGCTCTAGGCATCCTCGGGGTGCTGCTGTTGTTGTTGGTTGTGGTGCCACATCTGCTGATTCATGTATGGATGGGAAGGTTGTTGACCATACACAGATTGACCCATCACAGGCCTGCCCATAATCATTCCAGGTGCTCCAACAGGCGGACCATGCTCTGGGCCCATGTAATAGTAAGGATGGGCGTCCGGTATGCCAGTAGCTGGGATGGCACCTCCTCTTGGCAAATTGGCAAACACCTCATCTTTGAGATCCTCCCGCGGGACAATATCAACCAGGAAATCAAAGATATCCGTACTAGTGATTGCAGCAGCAATGTCATTCTTTTGAAGCGTCCTCCTTTTATTCTCTTCAGTATGATTCCAAGATCTCAATGTCAGCTCAAGAATGAACATCTCACAAGCTCTGGCGAATATGACTGGAGCCTCGGCTGATATCATCTTAACATCCTCATCAGCTTTCATTATCTTCTTGATCCTAGCAAGAGGTAAACTGTGATTCTTGAAGTCAGTGGTCTGTTCAATTTCTTGGTATTGATTAGCCCAAAAGTTTTGTAAATGTTGTTGCAGTTGTTGCTGCTGCTGTTGGTGAATGTGCTGATAAGCTAGTTGTTGCTGTGCTACTTGGGCTGAAGAGCCGGGAACGCTGGGCTGAGTTGGTGATCGAACAGAACCTGGAGGGGTGGATCCCATGATTTGATTAGGCTGGTAAGAAGCCATGCCATATGGTATTTGAGCTGAATCACCAACGACTCCTCTTGCTGGGGCTTGGCCATGTCCTTGCTGCTCCATTCTGCTAATTTACCTTCTATGGACAACAATGCAAACCAAATAAGTGGCACGTCTGAAGTGCATAACACAAAGAAAGTAAACCAACAACAAATTTCAAAGCTGATAAAGCAAACAAGCGACATGGCCTAAAAAAATGAAAACAAGTGACAGGGCCTAAAATAATACAAACAAATAACAGAAAGCCCGAGTAAAATAGACTGGAATTGATATTTGATGTCGAGTCGTTAACAGATGCAGGCGTGTCAAAATGACGGAAGTTATAAAGAAACGAAGTGCCAAAGTTCAAATAAGCAGACACATCAATCTCTTGATCATCTGCGTTATATATATATAAATTCTGCAGTTAATGATAGTCCGTAGTATACAGACAATTGGAAACCTGCAATTTTAATCCCAATTATGTGATACGGAGTCTATATACATGACTGAATGCCTTATACACTCACAACCCTCACCTTTTGGAGACTGAAAACATTTTCATTGAAGGTTGAAATGGTCGAAACTACTTTTGGAGCAGTTAAGTATCTAATGAAATAGTATGATGAACATTCAAAGAAACATAGCACAGAAAATGAGAATGCAATTTAGGACGAAAAGTAGGAAGAAACACTAATAGTAGGCCACAAACATTTCAAGCTTCAGCAATCAGAAACTAAACAGTAGTAACATACAAAGATGGCAACCCAACCAAGAAACCTGAATAAAACTCACCAAGAGAGTAGAAGAGCCAAGAAAAAGGCACTAATAAAGTTTAAGATGCCCAGAATCAATCCCAAGAACTCAATTTATTGGGCGATGGTAGTACATGAATAATATACCCTCTTTTTACCAACAAATATGTGAAAGAAGAAGCAAACTGCTAAACTTGAAGGACAGGTGTAAAGTATGATGATAAGTACTTGTGATGAGTCACCACACTATGACCATGAGTATGCTTATTATACTGAGTCACTACTGAATGAATGTTCTTGTTTGTTCTGTAACGTGTACTTCACTCACCTCTAACCACTCCAATCACCAAAACTAAATGCCCAGAAAACCAATACCACAAATGACCTCAAAAGCAGGCAACTCATAACTATGTTCAATAGATCTACTGATCATTCAGAAAAATATACAATAAATCTGATAACAGATCAACCACATAACTAAATCTCCTAGGGCCATATCCCAACTGCAACCCAACCATCAACCAACCTCCCCATTTTCATTACATGTTTGTTTTTTCGATTACAAGAAAAAAAATACAAAACAAAACAAAGGGAAATATTTTTTTGACATTAACTTACTAGATCAATAAATCTCAAACAAAATCAACAATACTGTTAGGTCTATAGACTGCCATTTTGAGGCCATTTAAGAGGTCAGTTTTGAGATTCCAAAGCGACAAAATCATGTATAAATAAATAATCAGAGTAACAACAAAGATTATACGTATACAAGCCTTATAGTAGCTTAGCTTACACAGTGTTGGGAAAACCCTTCCGCTCGATTCACCTTGACTAGAAAATTTAAAAAAAAAACACCCTGGAAATTAGCAATTTAAATCAACACATTCAAAAGATTAAGAAATCGGAAATCGAAGCTCACCAAAATTTAGCATGAAATTATGGACGCAAAATGGCGAACAGGAACATTTAGGTTTCTTTGTGAGAGTGAAGAAAGCAGCGTACTTGGGAAAATTTCATGGTCGTCGTCAAAAGTGTGGTACTTTAAAAGTTTAAAACCTTCTCACTTTGTGTTTTTACTTTTTTTCTCAATTGGTCGCTCCGTAATGGGTTTTTTTGTTGGGCTGGCTCCTAATTTGTAGCAGACCGAGGTTGGGAAAGGCCGAATTGCTACCTAAAGGCAAACTACAAAGCGATAGCAATGGTTGGTTTGTTTTTAGAGATACCTCTATGAAGGGGAGCTTTCAAATGTTATGGTTGGTTAGAGTGTTATGTGTTATGGTGTTCTGATTGGTTAATGAAAACAAGGAACCAATCAGAAGCGAGGAACACGGGCATTACCGTGCACCCTCAAAGCATATGGGGTTGTGTGGGTGAGGGTGCACCGTAGTTACGGTGTTCCTCGCTTCAGATTGGTTCCTTGATTTTCAATAACCAATCAGAAGCTCCGTAACACATAACACTCTAAGAAGGCCATAACATTTGAGCGCTCCTCCCTGTATGAAAATCTTGACTAAATTAAGTGTTTGTTTCGAGGAAACCAGCTAGTATTATTCAGCTGATATCGATTGCAGTTAGAGATAACTTGAATATTATTTGAGAGATTATGCTAAACATATGAAGCACAAACTGTCAATACACAAACTTAATAGGGTAGACTAGACTATACACAAAGCAAGCCGACAAGTAATTTAAGTTTTGTGCCCAGTTATGGAATAGTTATCCAAATGGCCCCCTATTGAAACTTACATATCAGTAACATGGCAAACAAGTTTCACATATCTCCGCCCTATTTTTAATAACACCAGCTTGAGGGGAGCTGGTAATATATATTTTTGGACAATAACGGTTCGTGGAGAACTTGTTAGTTGTATCTCAATGAATATCGGTTTCCCCAAAACCGGATGATTCAAAAATACATATGCGGCACGTTTGGGTCCTATGTGGACCAACTGGGCGAAGAAGCAAGCCAACTGGCATCCACGTGGAATACCGTTCCAGGAAAACCAGTATCATGTTTTTTACTATGAGCCCCACCCTTCTCCTTCTCCCCGAAATTCACTAACCCATAAGACGACCCGCGGTCATTTTGATGAACCCGTTCCGATTTGTTCTAATCGGAACAACTAAACAGCGATGGGAGAAATCAGTGATGTGTTTGCGTTTGTTTCGGCCTAATCTCCGAACATACCGAACGGTTGAGCATGAATAAGTTATCGGCGTCAATGGTTTGTCGATGGCTGTTTAATCGCAAGTCGTGAAGGTTTTTTTAGAGGATGATGAAGAATAGTATGTGTGTTTATTTTAATATATCTTTTTTATTTGACTGTTTTAAAGTTAAATTGGCCCAAATAGGTTCATTCCTTTAAAAGATGAATAAACCAGCCATATATGGATCATAATACCAAACATAAATTTTTAGATCTTTTAAATTTTAATTTTTACCGTGTTAATAAACCAACCCAAATAGGCCCATCTCATACTTGAAACTAATATATCAAAGTATACTTTCACAATGTCAATTTCATATTAAACTACTATTAATATAATATTATACATATATTTGTGTATATATATTTAAAAATACAAAAAATTCAAAACCGATTAATTCCCACCTAGGCCCCGATTAATCCCCGATTAATCCTTAGGGACTCTTTCCGCCCGATTACCACCTAGCATTTTTTACAACCCTGCCCGTAGTGAACCATTAATTGCTCCGAGAGATGACAATTGAGTACTGGAACTAGGTGCATGACTAGTGGAATAATACGTGAGTCATAAACTAGTTGTCAAATTCATCACCAGATGACCCTTAAGTGTAACTAGGAAGATCCAATGCCGACTAAAAATCACCATCCATCCGATAAGCCGTTAATAACACATGGCGGGATGTTGCGGGACCAGCAGCTCACAATTTTGTGTTTGGCGACAACGGAGAATCTTTGGTTAAGTGGCAGCGCTGAGAAGAGCATTTGTGTATAGAGGAGGGATGAGGGTGGGGCCCATGCTAGACACATGATACCGGTTCCCTTGGAATCAGTATTCCATGTAGATACCCAGCAGGTCCACGTAGGACCCAAACGTGCCACGTATGCATTTTTGAACCAGTATTGTCCGAAAATATTACCGGTTCTCCTAATACCAGCATTAACAAAAAGACGGAAAACGATATATGTGAAACTCATTTACTATATTTTGATTATGTGAATTTCAAAAGGAGGCAATTGTGATAAAACTCCCAACTATGTTGAAAGCAACCCTGTCTGATTTAAAGTTTGGATGCTTATCCCGTTGAGATGGGATTAATTTGGATTTGGTGAAGTACATGTGTTTTGAAATGACAAACACTCTGTTGATACCGTTACTTGAGTGGTCAGGGAACTCGGTAAGTAGCGTTACCTCATCATCCAGCCACAGTGAGAGAATCTCGGTCAAGATATTCTTGGAGGAAGATCTTCGGTCTTAGAAGATCTTAGAATCTATTACAAGATATTTTGTGCTAATATTTAAAAAGAAATCAAGATTCGTACGCTACAAAGTAGGCGACAAGATCAAGAAGATTTCAAGATTTTCCAGCGCTACATTTTAGGACACAAATTTATTCTAGAAATCAAGTGGATTCAGCAAGATTAGTATGCGATAATCTTGTTGAATATTTGACAAGATCACTAAGGGATGGTCTTATCAAATAAGGAAGATCTTCTATTCAAAAATTAGAAAGAAGATCTTAGATTTTTTATTGGAGTAAATCTGGTGTTTCATGACGAATATTCAAGATACAAATAGGAGGCGTTGCCTACCTAGATTTCTTGTTCTGGTCGGCGATCCTTGGAACTCAAAGTTGATAATAAAGTGGCGGCCAAAAGATTGCGCAACCGGTGAGACTGGACTGAAGGCATACTTCAACGTAACAAAGGGTGGTGAAGCAATCTGTGTCAGAACGAAGACGCTACTTGTTGTGCGATTAACAAAAGAAGTGATCACAACACTAATTCATCTGAAAGTATGATGATACGTATCAAAGTATGATGTCATGGTGTTCGTAACTTGTAACGCTGCTATAAGGTAGTGATTTTTCTCTCAGGTAGTGATAGCGGTTCATGAGTTTCCACAAAAAGTCATTGTATCTGACTACCTTACTTTCTGCATCTTCTTTTCGCTACTTACTTGCCGAGCGAGGAACAAAGGACTTAGTTACTCGCTACGGTTGGTATCAGAGATAGATTTTTAGATTTTGATTTAGCAGGAAGAATGACGTTGATCAATGACTCACTTTGGAAGTCGACAATGTTGAAACCTTGAGAATATGACTAATGAACAGGACAATTCCAAGCACACACATGTTCTCTGAATGGACAACTCTTGAAGATTATAGAGTAGGGATCTTTACAAGTCATGTGCACAAAGGATCCCGCCAAGGAAAAGAAAAGAAAAGACTATGATCATGCAAATCACAAGATTCTTGAAAAGAACAGCAGTGTAAAGAAGGTTCTCCACATGGGACTCTTTTAGGGAGATTTAAAAAAGATGCTCCGCTTAAAAACAGCAAAGAAACCTAGGATGCTCTTAAAAGATGGTCCTCAGAGAATGAAGATGTGAAGAAGAACCGCATCTTAGCTGTTGTGAAGCATTATGACAATGATATCCTAGATAGGAATGATTCCCTTAAAGATTTCCGCGCTCACGATTTCAGGATTACGTTGGACAGATGGAGTTCCTAGGAGAAAATGTCCATGAATAGAAAGTTATTAATGACCTCCCTCAAGCCTTAAACTCCAAGTGGGATGTGGTGACCCTAGCTCTTCAGGCTCAAAATGACATCAAAGAAGTGACCCTTGGGGGCGAGACTTCAGAGCAATGATGGGGGTACTACTACGCAAACCTTCAAGGCGAGAACCAGACAAAAGTGAGTCCATTGCATTAAAGATCAACAGGGCCTTTGAACTAGCTCAAACAGATGATTAGGAAGAGTATGAGGATGAGACCGTGGCCTTGCTAACAAGACCTCCCAAGATGGCGGGGATTGCACCACTGCGATTCTTCAAAGAGAAGCGACCCAAGAAGGAGCATGTATGTTACCACTGTCAGAAGAAGGGACACTTGGAGAATGATTATTTCTTCAAGACAGTAAAAGAACCTTTTAATCAAAAGGACAGGAAAAAAGATATGATGACAGCCTGTGGGGAATCCTAAGAGGATAGTGAGGAAGATGGACCCAACGAGTCATTATGTATCACGACATCCAATGAGCTAATTAATCCAGATCCTCGTTCATAACTAATTGGTAAAACTAATGAGCAATTGATGTGGATCATTAAGAAATTTGGCAAGAAAAATGCAGGACTTAGTGAGAGCCTAGAGGAGTGGAGTCAATCTCAAATCTAGACGAGAAGAGTGAACTTTAGGCGGCTTAGGCGATAAGACTTGACTGGGATCTGTCTAAAAGCGAAGCTTAACTGATGAAGCAGATTCAGTCCCTCAAAGGTAAGATTGCCCTACTGAAGTCCGACAATGCAGAATTGACGGCAAAGATCAAATATGCCCGAGTCTTACTAAAGGAACATAGACTCCGCGATTGAAGAAATTAAGGTTGATGTTCCCATGAATGGCATGCTGTTGGCAAAATGGCTTTAGACAGTTCAAGCAGGTGTTCAAGAAGAGTTCAATTGATGTCTTGAACTGCAGTTCAGCGTACAGCAGACGCAGGAAGATTTCCGTATCCAGAAGATCGACGAGATTATTTGATTGGGGATCAATTGACGAGTCATCATTAAAGATCAGATATTCAAATGAATATCTTCAGTTTGGATTCAAGAATATTGGATGGCTTGGCACGGAAGTAATCTCCAAAGATTGGATATGGAAGAGATTGAATATCGATCAAATATTTAGGAGTATCTCTGAAATATTTGACAAGGATATTCTGATTGGAGTCGGCCAGTGACAGATGCCTTGTCGCGAGGCAAATGTGCAAAATTAATTTATAAGTCCGCTACTCGCGACTTCACTATTGGGTAGTAAAGCGGTAAGTAGGGGTCGAACCCAAGGGAATTAGTGGATAGTTGTTCTTTCGAAAATGGAAAGTAAGACAGTTGGGGGTTGGTTGTGATTTTAGTACTGAAAAGTAAGTGGGTTGGTTGCGATTTTAGTACTGAAAAGTAAATGACTGAAAGTAAAGAAAGTAAATACGGGACTGAAAGTAAATACTGAAAAGTAAAGTGCTTGAAGGACAAGACTTGCTGAAAGTAAGTGCGTAAAAGCAAAGTGCTTGAAGGACAAGACTTGCAGAAATTAAATGCTTGAAGGATAAGACTTGCTGAAAGTAAATGCTTGAAGGACAAGACTTGCAGAAAGTAATTGCTTGAAGGACAAGACTTGCAGAAAGTAATTGCTTGAAGGACAAGACTTGCAGAAAGTAAGCAGTTGATATGGAACTGAAAGTAAAGTAACAGGTGATGTTTTAATTAAAGGAAAGGATTCGGTTTTAGGGGCCTTATATAATAAATCTATTTATCATCGACCTCTAATGATCATACTAAGTGTTCAAAAGTGTATCAAGGCTATTTCTAGAACATGACTTGCCACACCGTCTAGCCCATTTCAAGGCATAGAACACTTGTTCTAGCTAGACTAATACCCCATTTCAAGGTATATTAGCCTATGTGCAGTCACTTGATCAGTCATTTCCGATCAAACCAAGCGACTTAAAGAGAGGTTGAACTCCACGGAAAAGCTTTGCCATTTCAAGCATCCACTTAACCGTGTATGTTCACGAACTCCATGGAAGAGCTTTGCCATTTCAAGCATCCACTCAACCATGTATGTTCTACCCGAATGTATAGTACATAGAACAAGTTTTGAACACAAAGAAGCACTAAGAGAATGGTCTCCCCACATTTTATGATACAAGTACACCCCTTCAAGGGTTTAGCTACGAGTATCCATAGAGGTGGATATCATAGCTAAGTGCTTAAAAGTAAAGGAAAACACGAAAACAAGACAAGGAAAGTAAAGGTTTTGAAATCAAAGACAAGGAAAGTAAAGGTTTTGAAAGTGAAACTCTAGGAAACCAAGAAGTAAAGACAATGAAATGAAAAGGGTTGAAATCAAGAACACACTCAAGAACAACTTGGAGCTTTCAATATCAAAGTGAAGTGTTTACAAGGATTGTGAAATGGATTGTAGAGAGCTTCTCTCACTAAGTAACCAAGGACCTAGCACTAGAACTTGTGATTTTTTGGACATTTTACAAAGGGAGGGAAGTGTGGTATTTATAGGCAAGGAGAAGGGAGGAGGATGCAACACATGGCAAGAGGGGAGTGGAGGGCCAAATAGCCGCCGGGCAAGGTGGCATGATCTCCCCATTTAGCCGCCCATGTGGTGGAAGAGAAGAGAGTTGAGTGGATTGTGATATTTTCTCCCAAAAGCCATCGGTTGGCATATGACTCCGGTTGCCCTTTGGTTGCCCTTTTGGTTGCTTCTTGGTTGATATCAAAGATGAGGAACTTAGACTTGGCATTTCACTTGTGTTCTTGATCTTTGTTGGAATAAGTCATTGGGACTTAGTTGTGGCTTGATTGGAGTATTGTCGGAGTATGGCCAGTTCTGACTTGTAATCCACTTTCAGTGTTAAGAACTCCATTTTAGCTCGTTTTATCTTTACTCCTTGAAATGGCCTGTAGAACAAAAGTGAAACTAACAAGAAAAGTTGTCAAGACAAAGCGTCCAATTTGGTGGGTTTAACTGTCTTAATGAATCATATAAATATGGTCCATCAGATCACCCCACACTTTTAGTTGTTCGTCCCGAACAATGCTATTTAAGAGATGCACACACAATCCAAGTAAAAACTTCAAATAGGAAAGTGAGAATATGGAACTAGATTTATCCTATTCATGCATTACTTACTTATTACCAAACTAAACCGTGTAAATACTTAGAAGAAACTTGATACTTGTACCTTTGAGCTGAGATGCAATTTAATTTGGATGTTTCGGGAGATAGCCCTTTTCAGGCTCTTGGACTGCATTCTCTGGACCAACTCGCACTATATGGTTAACTTGTCGCTTTCTCTAGCACATGATTCGGTTCGGGTTTCACTGAGTTGAGCATTTTGATTTCCTTGTGGTGAGGGACAGCTTTTGAAGTGAATTGGCCTTCGGCCTTTGATTTTGAATTGGAGCTTCTTCACTTTTGTTTTGGTTAAAACCTTCACAATTTTGGCTTTCGGCCTTTGATTAGCTTCTTCGAGCTTTTGCTTCTTTGTGACTTGCTCGTCCATTTTCTCAACCTTCTTGGGAGGTCCAATCATCGCCCGAGAGCATATGGAAATACCTCCCCGCTCTTTCTCATCCTCGCCGTTTCGCGCGGGTCAAGATGAGGGTCCCTCATCTATTTTCTCGGCTACTCGGGCTAGAGATAGGACGGTTTGATTCCCGTCCCGCCTCCTTGCATAAACACTGCACGGCGGAGATGACTCTGATCTTCTTTGAACCCCGAAGTGCAGCCTCCCTTGACTTCGTAAACCATATAGTGAAATTCAGTCCTTCGATTGCTTGCCAAGCCTCTCTAGGGCACTTTTTATCAACTCCACATCCCCTGTATATCTCAGCATAAAGGGACAAATGAGAAGTTACATCCTAAGTCTCTACACAGTTGAGATTTCACAAGGTAAATGCATGAATTTGGATCTATCTTTTTCACATTCTGAAGTTAATATTTTCAAAAAGATAATATTAAGGGAAAAGGAAAAGAAAAAACATGTTAACTAACTATGTACAAAGGCGGTTCTCACCCCACACTTTTGAACGAAGGCGTGCCTCACAGCACGACTTTAGTTCAAAAGCCGATTGCATGCAAATATATACAGGAAAGGTGAGAATGACTTAAGGCAAAAACTAAATGTCATAAAATAAAATGACAGAAAGTAAGATAAATGTTGGGTTACCTCCCGACCAGTGCCTTTGTTTAACGTCGTTAGCTCGACGATACCTCATTTAAGAGGGATCTGGGTCCCAAGGGTGGCTCAAGTCAAATTTTTCCACGGCTCCTGCATTGATTCTTGCTTTGACTTTCCCCGAGTTCTTGTGGGATGATGTGCTTGGGTCCTGTTCCCATGGTTCTGGTGGTTTTTCCTTCCAATACCTCTGAGAAGGCGATGGACCCTTGACCATAGTTGCTGGTCTAGTTACTCTCATGGTCTCTCTTGACTGGTCAGAAACTAGTGCGCTGAGATCAGCGGTATTTACAATGTCTGGAGGTACGGCTAGGTCATAGTTCAGCGGAGTTAAGTCGACCTCGCCGTGGTAATGTTTGACTCGCTGCCCATTTACCGTGAATCTGCTTCCATTGTCCGGGCTTTCCAGCTCAACTGCCCCATGGTTGAATACCTTAGTTATTGTGAAAGGGCCGGTCCATCTAGATTTAAGCTTCCCGGGCATCAATTTCAGTCGCGAGGAGAAGACCAGCACTTGTTGTCCTTCCTCAAATGAGCGGCGGAGGATGAATTTGTCATGGTATAATTTTGTCCTTGCCTTGTAGTCCGTTTGCCCTTCATAGGCCTCAAGCCGCAACTCCTCAAGTTCACATAGATTAAGCTTCCTATCCAGTCCGGCAACCTTTAAATCTGGATTGCAATGCTTGAGTGCCCAATAGGCTTTATGTTCTAATTCCACCGGAAGGTGGCATGCCTTACCATAAACAAGCCTAAATGGGGAGGTTCCAATTGGCGTCTTGTATACCGTCCGATAAGCCCAAAGAGCTTCATCCAGCCTTTGACTCCAATCTTTCCTCGCTGGTTTTACCATCTTTTCTAAAATACCCTTGATTTCGTGGTTGGAGATCTCCGCTTGGCCATTGCTTTGGGGATGATATGCCGTGGACGTCCGGTGGTGGACATGGTAGTGTTTTAAGGTGGCACCCATCATGCGGTTGCAGAAAAGAGTTCCTTGGTCGCTGATTATGGCCTTGGGTACTCCGTACCTACAAAACAGGTTAGTGCGCAAAAAATCTATGACAGTCTTTGCATCGTCGCACCTTGTGGCCTTAGCCTCTACCCATTTTGACACATAATCTACAGCAACTAGAATGTAAGTATAACCGCATGAAACTGGGAATGGCCCCATGAAATCAATGCCCCAAACGTCGAAAACATCATTGACCAATATGGGTACTTGAGGCATCTCATTCCTAGCTGACACATTTCCAACTCTTTGACACCTATCACACTTTTTACACTTCTCATATGCATCTCTAAATATACTCGGCCAAAAGAAGCCGCTATCTAGGATTTTCCTAGCGGTTCTCCTAGGCCCGAAGTGTCCTCTACATGCAAACTCATGGCAGAAGCTAATAACAGAGGCTATTTCATTATCGGGGATGCATCTCCTAAGTATTTGATCTGCTCCTATTTTCCATAAATAATGATCATCCCATAAGTAATGTCTAGCATCATGCCTAAGTTTCATGCATTGTGCTTTAGTAAAAGAGGGATGAAATGTACCTCTGACTAGATAGTTGACGATTTGAGCATACCATGGTACTTTTGTTGAGACTGCATAGAGGTGCTCGTCTGGAAATGATTCGGTTATGTGCCCTTCTTCTTCCTCTCGGATAATCCTGCTTAGATGGTTGGCCACCGTATTTTCGATCCCTTTTTTGTCCCTTATTTCCACATCGAATTCTTGCAGCAGCAAGATCCATCGTATAAGCCTTGGCTTGGCCTCCTTCTTTTTCATCAGGTATCGGATGGCAGCATGGTCAGAGAAGACTATCACTTTTGCCCCAAGCAAATAGGATCTGAATTTTTCCAGAGCGAACACTACCGCCAGGAGCTCCTTTTCGGTGGTGGAGTAGTTTCGTTGGGCAGAATCTAGGGTTCGTGAGGCGTAGTAGATCACACCTGCCTTCTTATCAACCTTTTGGCCGAGAACTGCTCCCACAGCAAAGTCGCTCGCGTCACACATGATTTTGAATGGTAGTTCCCAATTTGGCGTTTGGATGATAGGTGTGCTAGTGAGGGCTTTCTTTAGATCATCAAAGGCCTCCTTGCATGCATTGGTGAATTCAAAAGGAACTTCTTTTTGGAGAAGAGTGTATAGAGGCAACGCCTTTTTGGAGAAGTCTTTGATGAATCGTCGGTAGAATCCTGCATGGCCAAGGAATGATTGGATGTCTCGGACCGTGGATGGGTATGGTAGAGTCATGATCAGGTCGATCTTTGCTTTGTCCACTTCCATGCCTTCTTGTGAGACGATATGTCCCAAGACTATTCCGTGTGTTACCATGAAGTGGCACTTCTCGTAATTGAGCACTAAGTTCATGGACAGACATCGTGCCAAAACTGTGCTCAAATTGCTTAGGCAAGCGTCGAATGTGTCTCCATAGATGGTGAAGTCATCCATGAAGACTTCAATGAATTCTCCTATCATGTCTGAAAAGATGCTGGTCACAACCCTTTGAAAAGTCCCCGGGGCATTGCATTGGCCGAACGACATCCTTCTGAAGGCAAATGTACCGAATGGGCAGGTGAATGTAGTCTTCTCTTGGTCCTCAGGCGCTATGGGGATCTGGTTGTAGCCTGAGAACCCGTCCAGGAAGCAAAAATATGGTTTGCCCGCCAGTCGGTCTAGCATTTGATCGATGAATGGTAGAGGGAAATGGTCTTTTCTTGTGACGGCGTTCAATTTTCTGTAGTCGATGCACATTCTCCAGCCGTTCTTGACCCTTGTTGTCACCATTTTTCCTTCGGCATTTTCCTCGACAGTGATCCCACTTTTCTTCGGGACCACGTGGACAGGGCTCACCCATTGGCTATCCGATATGGGATAGATAACGTTCGCTGATGGACCATAAGTGTATGAATCATAAACACAGTTAAACCCACCAAAGTAGACTCTTTGTCTATTTAACTTTTGCTTGTTAGTTCCGATATTTATCTACAGGGTATTTTGAAGTCTAGAGAGAATACAGGCTAAGGAGGACTTTTAAAGCTGAAAATGAATTACGAGTCATTCCAGGTCATGACCAAATTCTGACTTTCAAGAACCGGATGTGGAATCACTCAAAACAAGTCCAACTGAAGGGCAACCAGAGTCAGACCGGAGCTGAAAGGATCGATGGCTTTTGGAAAAGATCACAAAACACACTCAACCACTCCCATCCACATCATGGGGGGCGGCTACTCCTCTCTTCCCCTCACATGGCCGGCGGCTTTGGCCATGGAGGAGACATGTGGCCCGGCGGCTTTGAGCTTGCCACCTCCCCCCCCGGCGGCTTTCCTCCCTTCCATCCATCTTGAGCCATGTGTCTTCATCTCCTTGCCTCCCTTAGCCTATAAATAGACATGCTCCTTCCCTTTGTAATATCATCCCATCTCATTCCAACATCACAAGTCCTCAAGTGACTTATCTCTCTAGCTTTTGTGGGACAAATCATGTAAACACTTTCCTTTGGAATCGAAGTTGGATCTTGTGCACTCTTATCAGTTTTTGTAAGTACTCCTTTCTTTACTTTACTGTCTTTCAAAACCTTTACTTTTCCAAGTACTTAGCTATGGTATCCACCTCTATGGATATTCGTAGCTAAACCCTTCATTCGGTTGAAGGGGTGTACTTGTACCATACAATGTTTTAGACCCTACTCTTAGTGCCTCTATGTGTTCAAAACTTGTTCTATGTGCCACATATTAGGTTAGAACTTCCAAGGTTGAGTGGATGCTTGAAATGGCAAAACTCTTCCGTGGGGTTCCTGAACATACTCGGGTAAGTGGATGCTTGAAATGGCAAAGCTTATCTGAAGAGTTCGACCTCTTTAAAACACCATTTGGATTGATCGGAAATGATTGATCAAATGGATGCACATAGGCTAGTATACCTTGAAATGGGGTGGTAGTCTAAATAGAACAAGTGCTCTATGACCTTGAAATGGGCTAGACAGTGTGGCAAATCAAGTGCTTGAAATGGCCTTGATACACTTTTGAACACTTAGTATGATCATTAGAGGTCAATGATAAACGAAAATATGATACAAGGCCCCTGAAACCGAATATTTCCTTTAATTGTAATATCAACTCGCACTTTACTTTTCAGTACTAAAACCAAAACCAACCCCCCAACTGCTTAATTTAATTCCCCCCTTTTCGAAAGAACAACTATTCACCTGACTCCCTTGGGTTCGACCCGTACTTACCACTGACTACCCAAAATAGTTAAGTCGCAAGTATCGGAGATATGAATTTGTTTTTGCACAGAGAACATCGCACCTTAACGACAGTGCGGTGGGCTCCGTCAAAACTGGCGCCATTGCCGGGGAGTTAGCCTTCAATTAGCTGTTCTTTTCTTTTTCTTTTCTCTTTCTTTTCTCTTTCGAACTCGCTTCTGCACAACCATGTCTCATGAAGGAAGCCACCATGACTATTAGGATGACGACGAGATGAATCTGTTCGATCGAAATAATGAAGCGCCGCCACAATTTGTCAATGATCCGGAACAAATCATTCGAAACCGAAGAGCTCGTGATAGGGAGGCCATCCGAAGAAACCAAGAACCACCCGAGGACCGAAATGAAGCTGGTCCGGTGCAACCCCCTTTACGACCCCTACGCCCTCAACCTCGACAAGTGCCAAGGCAAGAACCTGTCTTCGACGACTACTATGGCAATAACAACTACCGTGAACCTACTATGGGATAATTGAATGCCCCTGATTTCGAAACGCAGCCGTGGTGCATTCACGAGGGCCCTGAACTAGAATACATTACCATCAACGCGTCAGTGGCCCACAGCTTGCCAAAATTCTCAGGAGCTCATGGAGAATCTGCCACAACTCACCTCCAACGCCTACATGGCATTTGCCAAAATCTAAAGCCCAATCGAGTGAATATAGACAACTTCAAGTTGAAAGCGTTCTATTTTTCCCTCATTGACTCGGCAAACGACTGGTTCCTTTCATTACATTCGGGAAGCATCAGAACATGGGTTCAGATGCAAAAGAAGTTCCTGGATAAATACTACCCAGCAGGAAGAGCGATGCAAGTAAGAAGGCAACTGCAGGACATAAGGCAGGGACCTAATGAAACCATGTACGACTACCTGGAGAAATTCAACCACCTGGAGAGAAGCTGCTGCACTCTTGGACTACCCGAGAAGCTCATCATCGAATAGTTGATTAATGGATTGACTCCCATAGACAAAAACCTCCTTAATGCTTCAGCTAGAGGATCCGTGATGAGACTATCATTGAGCGGCATAAGGCGACTCATCTCTGACGTTGCTGAAAATGCTCGGTTTACAGAGGAGACCACTCGGCAAGATGAGTTCTCCCGAACAAAAAATGTAGCACGAGCCGAGACGTCAGAAAACTCCATGACAGAAGAGATGAAACAAATGAAAGAAATGATGATGCAAATCCTGTGAAGGCAGCCAGTTTCAGTAATGCCTTGCGAATTTTGCGGTTCTACAGACCACAAGACTGACGCATGCCCAACATTAATAGTAGAGGAACCGGAAGAAGTAAACGCAGTGGTAGGATACCAAGGATACAACAACAACAACAACAATGATAGATCCGGACCAAATCAGTACCAAGCCAGCTCGAGTAATCAGCAAGGACCGAACAAGTGGCTGGAGGACATGATGAAGGAGCTCTCGAGTACTGTGCAACAATCCTCGGGTACTGTGCCGCAATTGTCAGGCACTGTGCAGCAGTTAAGCACTACTATGCATCAAAACCAGGCAAAAAATGATGGAGCAATAGCCGACCTAAAGAAGCACATGTCCCAACTCGCTACCGCAGTGTCCGCACTAATTAACGAACCAGGCAGACTACCTTCACAAACCATCCAAAACCCGAAGGAAAATGTTAATGCTGTGACCCTTAGGAGTGGGAAAAAACTCGTCATCAAACCCACAGAGCAAGATGAGGACAAAAGCCCGAGGTTGCTAGGAGAAGAACAAATAAGGCCCGAGGCTCTCGAAACTCTTGAGCAAAACACTGTCGATGAAAATGAGGACGCATCCGAGGAAGAGAGGGACGTGACCGACGAAGAAGGGAACACGTCTGAGGATTGCATGCCTGACCCGATTTCAGCGTCCGAGAAGCACAAGGAGTGCCCGGTACCCAGAACCGAGACCCCCAAAATTAGCACAGCACTTCCATTTCCAGTACCAGCCCGTGTGCCAAAACAACATGTCATGGATGAGGACGTGTTTGAGTTGTTCAGCAAAGTCGAAATCAACATCCCCCTCTTGGAAGCCATCAAGCAAATTCCTCGATACTCTAAGTTTTTAAAAGAGCTTTGCACTAACCGAAGGAGGAGTACAAGATATGATCAAGAGCTGATGAGTAGGAACGTATCGGCCGTCATACAACAAAAAGTGCCCCCCAAATGTGGTGATCCGGGAACCTACACCATTCCATGCACAATTGGCAACATCCGGATCGAGAACTGCATGCTAGATCTTGGAGCATCAATCAACGTCCTTCCCTTCTCTATCTACTCATGCTTCAGAATTGGACCGCTCGAACACACCGGCCTCACTATTCAACTGGCAGATCGATCGTGCAAATAGCCCGAGGGCAAAATAGAAGACGTTTTGGTTCAAGTAGGCGAATTGGTGTTTCCAGCAGACTTCTACATCTTAAAAATGGAGAATGGCGGGCCAACAGAACATGCACCCATCCTTCTCGGCCGTCCATTTCTCAAAACATCAAAAATGAAAATAGACTACGGAAGTGGGATGCTCTCAATGGAAGTAGAAGGAGAGGTCTTCAGCTTCGACATATTCCGAGCAATGAAGCATCCCATGGAGTTTGAGGAAGTGCACACTCTCGATACCTTGGACGACCTAGTTCAAGAAGTTCAACTAGAACCAAAAGCAGATCCCTTAGAAGCCATACTCAATGGAACCGAAAGCTCTTATGAATTAGCCGAAGGCTTGCATGAAACACTAGCCCACTTAACAATCTCGGAGCCTCTCACACCAGGATATGAAGTCAACGAGGTAAAATTATTCAAATCCAATACTTTTTTACCCTCAGTGATGCAAGCTCCCAAAATAGAATTGAAGCCCCTGCCCGGACATTTGAAGTACGCTTTCCTTGGGGATAATGACACACTCCCGGTAATCAGCAAGAGTGGCTTGGAAGCAGGCCAGGAACGTAGTTTGATAAAAGTGCTGAGACAACACAAGTTGGCTATTGGATGGACTCTAGCTGACTTGAGAGGAGTCAGCCCAGCTGTATGCATGCACCGTATTCTACTCGAGGATGGAGCTAAACCATCAAGAGAACCTCAACGACGACTCAACCCAATCATGATGGAGATCGTCCAAAAAGAAATACAGAAGCTACTGGATGTAGACGTTATTTATCCCATCTCAGATAGCCAGTGGGTGAGTCATGTTCATGTGGTGCCAAAGAAAAGTGGGATCACAGTTGAGGAAGATGCTGAAGGAAAAATGGTAACAACAAGGGTCAAGAACGGCTGGAGAATGTGCATCGACTACAGAAAATTAAATGCCGTCACAAGAAAAGACCATTTCCCTCTGCCATTCATCAATCAAATGCTAGACCGACTGGCAGGCAAGCCATATTTTTGCTTCCTGGACAGGTTCTCAGGCTACAACCAG
Organism: Rhodiola kirilowii; assembly: GCA_033675215.1. NCBI lineage: Eukaryota > Viridiplantae > Streptophyta > Magnoliopsida > Saxifragales > Crassulaceae > Rhodiola > Rhodiola kirilowii. Next base: position 36,681,177 of record CM066193.1, read on the forward strand.
ATCCCCATAGCACCCGAGGAGCAAGAGAAGACTACATTCACCTGCCCATTCGGCACATTCGCCTTCAGAAGGATGGCGTTCGGTCTATGCATTTTCTCAGACATGATTGGAGAATTCATCGAGGTCTTCATGGACGACTTGACCATCTATGGAGACACATTTGACGCATGCCTAAGTAACTTAAGCACGGTTTTGGCACGATGTGTGTCCATGAACTTAGTGCTCAATTACGAGAAATGCCACTTCATGGTAACACACGGAATAGTCTTGGGACATATCGTTGATGGACCATAATTATACGAATCAAAAACACAGTTAAACCCACTAAATTAGACCTTTTGTCTATTTAACTTTTGCTTGTTAGTTCCGATATATTTCTACAGGGTATTTTGGACTCTAGAGAGAAAACACGCTAAGGAGAGGATTTTACGCTGAAAAGATATTACGAGTCAGTCCAAGGTCACGATCAGACGCTGAATGAAGAAATCTCAAGATCCTGACGTGGAATCACTCAAAACAAATCCAACCGAGGAGCAACCAAAGTCAGACCGGAGCGGAATTGGACTGATAGTTTTGTGAAAAGACTGCACAAAAGTCACAAAACTCACTCCTTCTCCTTCATGACCGGCTACCTTGTGAAGAAGGATGACTCATGGGGTGGCTTTCCCCTCCCCTTCCCTCCATGACCGGCGGATCCTCCTCCCCTTACCTCCAACCGGCGGCTTTTGGCTCCACCATGGGAGCTTGACACTTGTCCTCCTCTCCTCCACATCTTCATCTCCTCCTCCCTTGGATCAAAGCCATCTTAGCCCTCCATTTCCCTTCATTTTGGCTATAAATACAACCTCCCCTCCTTTGTAATCTTCATCCCAAAATGTGGAGAGCTTATCTCTCTACAAATTCCAAAATCACAAATCACTTATCTCTCTAGAGTTTGGGCACTAATCTTGTAATCACTTTACTTTGGAATAAAAGCTTGATCCTTGGCGCTTCAACGGTTTTGTAAGTCTTCTCGTATTTATTTTACTGTCTTTCAAAACCCTTGTTTTTTTCCAAATTCATAGTTATGATGTCCAGTGCCATGAATAGTAGTAGCTAAACTCTTTATTCGGTTGAAGGGGTGTACTTATATCATACAATGTTTTAGACCCTGCACCTAGTGCATCTTTGTGTTCAAAACTTGTTCTATGTGCCATATATTAGGTTAGAACTTCCAAGGTTGAGTGGATGCTTTAACGGGCAAAGCTCTTCCGTGGGGTTCGTGAACATACTCGGGTAAGTGGATGCTTTAACGGGCAAAACTTATCTGAGGAGTTTGACCTCTCTTAAAAACCATTTGGGAAATCGTAACAGAAGATCAAATGGATGCACTGATGGACCATAATTATACGAATCAGAAACACAGTAAAACCCACCAAATTAGACTGTTTGTCTATCTAACTTCTATGTGTTAGTCCCGATATATTTCCACAGGGCATTTTAGAGACTGAAGTGAAAACACGCTAAGGAGAGGATTTTATGCTGAAAAGATAACAAGAGTCAATCCAAGGTCAAGATCATATACCGACTGAAGAAATATCAAGGATCTTGACGTTGAATTGACCATAACAAATTAATCAGAAGAATCAGGAGTGAAGTCAAGACAGCCCGGGGAAGAAACACATTGACAGTTTTGTGAAAAGACTGCACAAAACTGTACAAATCTCACATAGGGGCAAAGTGACCGGCCACTTGATGAGAAGGTTGCCAAGGGAGGAGCTCCTCCCCTTTCCACCACCCACCACCGGCGGCTTTTGGCCACCATGACCGGCGGCTCCTCCTCCTCCTCCATGGAGAAGATGACAAGTGGAGGCTTCTCCTCCACTCCTCCTCCCAAGCTTGCCTTGCACTCTTCCTCCTCCACCCTTGGATGCTCCTCCACATGCCACCATCTCCACCACCCATCCTCCTCCTTGGCTATAAATATGAGGCTTCTCCTCCTCATTTGTATCATCACCACCACAAAAATTCACTTATCTCTCTAGAATTTTGGGCACTAATCATGTAATATTAATCATGTAATATTACTTTGGGAATCAAAGCTTGATCCTTGGCGCTTCAACGGTTTTGTAAGTCTTCTTTTATTTATTTAATTGTCTTGCTAAACTGTTGTTTATTTCCAAGTTCATAGTTATGATAACCATTGCCATGATTAGTAGCTAAATTAGTTATTCGGTAGAAGGGGCGTACTTGTATTATAAATGTTTTAGACTTTACTCTTAGTATACCTTTGTATTCAAAACTTGTTCTATGTGCCATATATAGTCAGAGTTTGCAAGGTTGAGTGGATGCTGTAACAAGCAAAGCACTTCTATGGGAATTCGTGATCATACTCAGGTAGTGGAAGCTGTAACAAGCAAAGCTATCTGAGGACTTCGACTCATCCTAAACCCCATCTGGTCGAGCGTAACTGTGAGATCAGGTGGATGCACACAGGCTAGCATACCTTTGGGTATTGGCGCTAGACTGAAATAGAACAGGTGTTGTTTTAAACCGGTGTTGCAAGTCTTGAGCTGTAACTAGCCTCGATTCATCGTTTGAATACTTAGCATGATCATATCTTGCGCTAGAAATAGCCTCAATTCATCTTTGACCACTTGGTATGATCAATAGCGGTCGATGATAAACAATTATAATACAAGGCCCCTAAAACCGAATACTTTCCTTACAATCCATTATCAATTGTTGTAATTTACTTTCAGTTCCCAAAACACTCAAACCCAACCCCCAACTGTATTTACTTTCGTGACAATCCCGTAAAAACAACTAATCCACACTAACTCCTTTGGGTTCGACCCCTACTTACCACTTGCTACCCAGTAGTCTAGTCGCGAGTAGCGGACTATAAATTTATTTGCACATTTGCTGTGACGACAAGCTTCTGTCAAATTGGCGCCGTTGCCGGGGAGTTGTGCATCGGAATAGTTGTTCTGTTTTCTTTTTTCTGTTTTCTTGTTTTATCATGCAATTCACTAAGTCCTACTACTATGGAATGGAACCTTGGAACAATACGGAGTTTTCCCCACCACCCTTCGAACTTGAAATCCACGAGAAGATCAACAAAATAACGCAATCCCGGGACGAAACATTGGATGAGTACTTATGGTACTTCGATTCCATTGTGACGAGCTGCCCGCACCATGGATTCACCAACTTCGATCTTCAAACAAAGTTTCTCTGTGGAATGTTGCCACATGAGTGGGACCAGCTAAATAATGCAGCAGGAGGATCAATGTGGGACTTAACCGAGGATGATCTTTGGAAATTAATAAACGATTTGGCCGCGAGGTCAAGACCAAACCAAGATCAGGCCGAGCCAATCGAGGACGGTATAACGGAGCTGGCATCTAGCATCCAGCAGTTGGACAACACAATGCAACAAATCAGGGCCAAAACTGAACTATGGGCGGCAGAAAAGGAGCTGGCAGCTAGCACCCAGCAATTGGCCACAGACATGCAGCAATTGAGTGCATTGATGCACCAATTCACGGCTGAACCCGAGGAGCCGACTGAGGATGAGGACCCGCAAATGACCTGAAGAAGAACTGCCCCAATCAGACCCGGTCCTTATCACCAATCCATCCGAGGAAATCACTGTCCTAACTGCCGAGCCTACAGAAGTCTCGAACCTCACTGCTGAAGCGGCCGAAGAAATCAAGCCAGGCCCGGTACTTGCGCTCGAAGCACCCGAGGAAGTCCCGGACCTCATTGCCGAACTGTCCGAGAAAGACCTAGTCCTCACTGTCGGAGCACCTGAAACAGACCTAGTCCTCATGGTCGAAGTGCCTCAACTTAACCCTTCGCGTTTCATGCCGATCATAACCACCGAAGATCATATAATCAATGATGATGCGGTACAAGGGGAGTTGGAGGCAGAGCATGAGCCAAAAAAGCCGACAAAGGAAATCTCTCTCGTCACAAGCCAAGAAAAACCACCCGGGAACTCAATCATTCCAAGACAACCATTCGTAGCTACCACCAAGAAGAGGCCTCACATGGGAACATGCCTGTGGTCGCCGATGTTTGAAGGCACAAAACCCAACTTCCAAACTCGCGAAAGTGCCAACTATTCCAACATGAAGAGGCGGCAAAAACATGGGCCGAAAGAATGGAAACCCGGAAGGAGTAACAAGCAAGCACGACGCATTGGACCAGCAGCTATGGTCAAGGAAACCTCACCCTCTCGGAGCAAAAGGGCTGCCGAGAAAAAGTTTGACCTCACTCACCCTTGGGATCCGACCTTATGATCCATGATTGAGGTACTGTCGAGCCAACGACGTTAAACAAGTGCACTGGTCGGGAGGTAACCCGACACTATCTTACTTTCTGTCATTTTATTTTCTGTCATTTTGTTTTCTGTCATTTAGTTTTTTCAATAAGTTGCTCTCACCCACTTGGTGCATAGAAGAAATGACTATTCAGGAATCGGACTTGGGTACAACATTAGGCCAGATAGGGCTACGCTCAGAGTTCAAGGCCCCAGCCGAACTCCCTCGATTATCCAGCCTCGTGCCATGTCGTTCACTCGACACCTTAAAGGGAGTTCTGTCTTTCCTTTTCCTTAATAACATTTCCTTCTCGTATAACATTTGCTTGCATGGCTTTTGAACTCAGTCTTGCTGAAAGGCACGACTTCGTTCAGAAGTGTGGGGTGAGAACCACCTGTATATATTAGTTAATAAATAATATCTTTTTGAAAATATGAACTTAAGAGTGTGAAAAAGATAAGTCATAATTCATGCATTAACCTTGTGAAAATTCAACTGTTTAAAAACTTAGAATGTAACTTTCCATCTGTCCTTTGTGCTGAGATAACTAGGGATGTGGAGTTGACATAAACTGCCCTAGAGAGGCTTGGCAAGCAATCAAAGGATCAGATCAAACTATATGGTTTTCGAAGTCAGTGGAGGCTGCACTTCGGGTTTCAGTGAAGATTGAAGTCATCTCCGCCATGCAATGCAAAAGGCGAGGACGGGAATCAAACTGTCCTATCTCCGGTCAAAGTAGCCGAGAAAATAGATGAGCGACCCTCATCTTGACCCGCGCGAAAACGACAGTCAAAGTAGCCGAGAAAATAGATGAGCGACCCTCACCTTGACCCGCGCGAAAACGACAAAAAAGAGAGGAGCGGGGAGGTATTTCCATAGGCTTGCGGGCGATGATTGGACCTCCCAAAAAGGCTTGAGAAAATGGACTAGCAGTCACAAAAAGGCGAAAAGCTCAATGAAGCAAATCAAGAGGCCAAAGGCCCAAAATTGTGAAGGTTTTAACCGAACAAAAGTGAAGAACTCAAAGCGTCAAATCAAAGGCCAAAGGCCAATTCACTACAAAAAGCAGTCCCTCGCCAAAAGAAAATCAAAGAACTCAAACCAGTGAAACCCGAACCGAATCACGTGCAAGAGAAAGCTACAAGAAAACCATATAGTAAGAGACGATCCCGAGGTTGCAGTCCAGGAGCCAAAAAAGGGCTATCTCCCGAAACATCCAATATAATTTGCATCTCAGCACGAAGGTACACGTATCAAGTTTCTTCTATTTATTTACACAGTTCAATTTGGTAATAAGTAAGTAATGCATGAATTAGGATAAATCGAGTCTCACAGTCTAATTTGCATATTTTAAAAAACCAAACTTAGTGCCGCCCTTTAATAGCATTGTTCGGGACGAACAACTAAAAGTGTGGGGTGATCTGATGGACCATAATTATACGAATCAGAAACACAGTAAAACCCACCAAATTAGACTGTTTGTCTATCTAACTTCTATGTGTTAGTCCCGATATATTTCCACAGGGCATTTTAGAGACTGAAGTGAAAACACGCTAAGGAGAGGATTTTATGCTGAAAAGATAACAAGAGTCAATCCAAGGTCAAGATCATATACCGACTGAAGAAATATCAAGGATCCTGACGTTGAATTGACCATAACAAATTAATCAGAAGAATCAGGAGTGAAGTCAAGACAGCCCGGGGAAGAAACACATTGACAGTTTTGTGAAAAGACTGCACAAAACTGTACAAATCTCACATAGGGGCAAAGTGACCGGCCACTTGATGAGAAGGTTGCCAAGGGAGGAGCTCCTCCCCTTTCCACCACCCACCACCGGCGGCTTTTGGCCACCATGACCGGCGGCTCCTCCTCCTCCTCCATGGAGAAGATGACAAGTGGAGGCTTCTCCTCCACTCCTCCTCCCAAGCTTGCCTTGCACTCTTCCTCCTCCACCCTTGGATGCTCCTCCACATGCCACCATCTCCACCACCCATCCTCCTCCTCCTTGGCTATAAATATGAGGCTTCTCCTCCTCATTTGTATCATCACCACCACAACAATTCACTTATCTCTCTAGAATTTTGGGCACTAATCATGTAATATTAATCATGTAATATTACTTTGGGAATCAAAGCTTGATCCTTGGCGCTTCAACGGTTTTGTAAGTCTTCTTTTATTTATTTAATTGTCTTGCTAAACAGTTGTTTATTTCCAAGTTCATAGTTATGATAACCATTGCCATGATTAGTAGCTAAATTAGTTATTCGGTAGAACGGGCGTACTTGTATTATAAATGTTTTAGACTTTACTCTTAGTATACCTTTGTATTCAAAACTTGTTCTATGTGCCATATATAGTCAGAGTTTCCAAGGTTGAGTGGATGCTGTAACAAGCAAAGCTCTTCTGTGGGAATTCGTGATCATACTCAGGTAGTGGAAGCTGTAACAAGCAAAGCTATCTGAGGACTTCGACTCATCCTAAACCCCATCTGGTCGAGCGTAACTGTGAGATCAGGTGGATGCACACAGGCTAGCATACCTTTGGGTATTGGCGCTAGACTGAAATAGAACAGGTGTTGTTTTAAACCGGTGTTGCAAGTCTTGAGCTGTAACTAGCCTCGATTCATCGTTTGAATACTTAGCATGATCATATCTTGCGCTAGAAATAGCCTCAATTCATCTTTGACCACTTGGTATGATCAATAGCGGTCGATGATAAACAATTATAATACAAGGCCCCTAAAACTGAATACTTTCCTTACAGTCCATTATCAATTGTTGTAATTTACTTTCAGTTCCCAAAACACTCAAACCCAACCCCCAACTGTATTTACTTTCGTGACAATCCCGTAAAAACAACTAATCCACACTGACTCCTTTGGGTTCGACCCCTACTTACCACTTGCTACCCAGTAGTCTAGTCGCGAGTAGCGGACTATAAATTTATTTGCACATTTGCTGTGACGACAAGCTTCTGTCATGCACATAAGGCTAAGATACTTTGAAAGGAGGTATTAGTCTAAGTAGAACAAGTGTTTTAAATGGTGTTGCAAGTCTTGTGCTAGAAATAGCCTCGATTCATCTTTGAACACATAGCATGATCATTACAGGTGTATTCTAAATGATGTCGCAAGTCTTGTGCTAGAAATAGCCTCGATTCATCTGTGAATACATAGTATGATCATTAGAGGTCAATGATAAACAGAATATGATACAAGGCCCCTAAAACCGAATCTTTCCTTTAATTGTGATATCACTGTTCCTTTACTTTCAGTTCTCAAAGCACACTTAAACCCAACCCCAATCGCATTTAATTTCTGCATAAGCTTCATTAAAGAACAACTAATCCACACTGACTCTCTTGGGTTCGACCTCTACTTACCACTTGCTACCCAGTAGTGAAGTCGCGAGTAGCGGACTTATAAATTTATTTGTACACATTGCCTCGCGACAAGGCAGTGCTGTCAATCGTCTCACAAGAAGGTATGGAAGTGGACAAAGCAAAAATCGACCTGATCATGACCCTACCATATCCATCCACAGTCCGAGACATCCAATCATTCCTTGGCCATGCGGGATTCTATCGGCAATTCATCAAAGACTTCTCCAAAACGGCGTTGCCTCTAAGCACTCTTCTCCAAAAAGAAGTCCCTTTTGAATTCACTAATGCATGCAAGGATGCCTTTGATAAACTGAAGAAATCCCTCACTAGCACACCCATCATCCAAACTCCGGATTGGGGAAAACCATTTGAAATCATGTGCGACGCAAGTGATTTTGCTGTGGGAGCAGTTCTCGGCCAAAAAGTTGATAAAAAGGCGGTCGTAATCTACTACGCCTCAAGAACCCTAGATTCAGCCCAACGAAACTACTCCACCACCGAAAAGGAGCTCCTAGCCGTAGTGTTCGCTCTAGAAAAGTTCAGATCCTATTTACTTGGAGCAAAAGTAATTGTCTTCTCAGACCATGCTACCATCCGATACCTGATGAAAAAGAAAGAGGCCAAGCCAAGGCTCATACGGTGGATCTTGCTACTGCAAGAATTCGATGTGGAGATAAGGGACAAAAAGGGGATTGAGAATACTGTGTCCGACCATCTAAGCAGGATTATCCGAGAGGAAGAAGAAGGGCACATAACCGAGTCATTTCCAGACGAGCACCTCTATGCAGTCTCAACCGAAGTGCCGTGGTATGCCTCGATCGTCAACTACCTAGTAGGAGGTACATTTCCTCCTTCTTTTACTAAAGCACAATGCATGAAACTTAGGCATGATGCTAGACATTACTTATGGGATGATCCTTACTTGTGGAAAATAGGAGCAGATCAAATACTTAGGAGATGCATCCCCGATAATGAAATAGCTTCTATTATTAGCTTTTGCCATGAGTTTGCATGTGGAGGACACTTCGGGCCTAGGAGAACCGCTAGGAAAATCCTAGATAGCGGCTTCTTTTGGCCGAGTTTATTTAGAGATGCCTATGAGAAGTGTAAAAAGTGCGATAGGTGTCAAAGAGTAGGAAATGTGTCAGCTAGAAATGAGATGCCTCAAGTACCCATATTAGTCAACGATGTTTTCGACATTTGGGGTACTGATTTTATGGGACCATTCCCAGTTTCATGCGGTTATACTTATATTTTAGTTGCTGTGGATTATGTGTCAAAATGGGTAGAAGCTAAGGCCACAAGGTGCGATGATGCAAAAACTGTCATAGATTTTTTGCGCACTAACCTGTTTTGTAGGTACGGGGTACCCAAGGCCATAATCAGCGACCAAGGAACTCATTTCTGCAACCGCATGATGGCTGCCACCTTAAAACGCTACCATGTCCACCACCGAACGTACACAGCATATCATCCCCAAACCAATGGTCAAGCGGAGATCTCCAACCGTGAAATCAAAGGTATTCTATAAAAAATGGTGAAGCCGGGTAGGAAAGATTGGAGTCAGAGGCTAGATGAAGCTCTTTGGGCTTATCGAACGGCATACAAAACACCAATTGGAACCTCCCCCTTTCGGCTTGTTTATGGGAAGGCATGCCATCTCCCGGTGGAATTAAAACATAAAGCTTACTGGGGACTCAAGAAATGCAACCTGGACTTGAAAACTGTCGGATTGGATCGAAAACTTCAGTTCTGCGAGCTAGAGGAGTTGCGGCTCGAAGCCTATGAAGGGCAGTCAGACTACAAAGCAAGGACAAAACTATACCATGATAAATTCATCCTTCGCCGCTCATTTGAGAAAGGACAACAAGTGCTAGTGTACTCCTCACGACTGAAGTTAATGCCCGAGAAACTTAAATCTAGATGGACCGGCCCCTTCACAATAACTAAAGTGTTCAATCATGGGGCAGTTGAGCTGGAAAGCCCAGACAATGGAAGCAGATTCACGGTGAATGGGCAGCGAGTCAAACACTATCACGACGAGGTTGACATAACTCCGCAAAACTATGACCTAGCCATACCGCCAGACATTGTGCCTATCTCGGATCTCAGAACACAGATGTCTGACCGGCCAAAAGAGACCGTAAGAGTAGCAAGACGAGCAGCTATGGTCAAAGGTCCCTTTCCTTCTTAGAAACAATGGAAAGAAAAACCACCGAAACAAAGGATTCCTGACCTGAGCACATCATCTCACAAGAAATCAGGAAAAGTCAAGACTAGAATCAAGGCAGGAGCTGCGGCAAAATTCAACCTGAGCCGCCCATGGGATCCAAACCTGTGATCCCCATGCGTCGAGCCAACGACGTTAAACAAAGGCACTGGTCGGGAGGTAACCCGACACCTATCTTACTTTCAGTAATTTTATTTTCTGTCATTTAGTTTTTACCGTAAGTCGCTCTCACCCACTTTTTGTATAGAAGGAATGTCTAACATGTAGGAATCAGTTTTTAGAGCAAGATCAGATCAGCCAGGCAGCTTCCGAGAATTACCGGGCCTGCGCTGAGAGTTCAAGGCCCCAGCCGAACTCCCTCGATTATCCAGTTCCGAGGCATGTCGTTCCACGACACGACACAGTAAAAGGGAGTTCAGTTCTTCTCTTTTCCTTAATGTCATTTCCTTCTCTTGTATATATTTGCATGACTTTTGAACTAAGTCTTGCTGAAAGGCACGCCTTCGTTCAAAAGTGTGGGGTGAGAACTGCCGTTGCACATATGTTTTTCTTTTTCCTTTTCCCTTAATATTATCTTTTTGAAAATATGAACTTGAGAATGTGAAAAAAATAGATCTAAATTCATGCATTTACCTTGTGAAAATTCAACTGTTTAAAAACTTAGAATGTAACTTCTCATTTGTCCCTTTGTGCTGAGATATACAGGGGATGTGGAGTTGATAGAAAATGCCCTAGAGAGGCTTGGCAAGCACTCGAAGGATCGAATCTAACTATATGGTTTTTGAAGTCAGTGGAGGCTGCACTTCGGGTTTCAGTGAAGATTGAAGTCATCTCCGCCGTGCAGCATTTATGCAAGAGGCGGGACGGGAATCAAACCGTCCTATCTCTAGTCCTAGTAGCCGGGAAAATAGATGAGCGACCCTCATCTTGACCCGCGCGAAACGGCGAGGATGAGAAAGAGCGGGGAGGTATTTCCATATGCTTGCGGGCGACGATTGGACCTCCCAAAAAGGCTGAGAAAATGGACTAGCAAGTCACAAAGAAGCAAAAGCTCAAAGAAGCTAATCAAAGGCCAAAGGCCAAAATTGTGAAGGATTTAACCGAACAAAAGTGAAGAAACTCCAACTCAATATCAAAGGCCAAAGGCCAAAGGTCGATTCACTACAGAAGCTGTCCCTCGCCAAAAAGAAATCAAAATGCTCAACTCAGTGAAACCCGAACCGAATCATGTGCTAGAGAAAGCTACAAGGAAACCATATAGTGCGAGTTGATCCCGAGAATGCAGTCCAGGAGCCTGAAAAGGGCTATCTCCCGAAACATCCGAATTAATTTGCATCTCGGCGCGAAGGTACAAGTATCAAGTTTCTTCTAAGTATTTACAAGGTTTAGTTTGGTAATAAGTAAGTAATGCATGAATTAAGATAAATCTAGTCCCACAGTCTAACTTTCATATTTAAAAAGTTTACTTAGATTGTGTTCCGCCCTTAAAAAGCATTGTTCGTGACGAACAACTAAAAGTGTGGGGTGATCTGATGGACCATAATTGTATGAATCATAAACACAGTTAAACCCACCAAATTAGACTCTTTGTCTATTTAACTTTTGCTTGTTAGTTCCGATATTTATCTACAGGGTATTTTGAAGTCTAGAGAGAATACAGGCTAAGGAGGACTTTTAAAGCTGAAAATGAATTACGAGTCATTCCAGGTCACGACCAAATTCTGACTTTCAAGAATCGGACGTGGAATCACTCAAAACAAGTCCAACCGAAGGGCAACAAGAGTCAGACCGGAGCTGAAAGGACCGATGGCTTTTGGAAAAGATCACAAAACACACTCAACCACTCCCATCCACCTCATGGGGGGCGGCTACTTCTCTCTTCCCCTCACATGGCCGGTGGCTTTGGCCATGGAGGAGACATGTGGCCCGGCGGCTTTGAGCTTGCCACCTCCCCCCCCCCTCCCCCGGCAGCTTTCTTCCCTTCCATCCATCTTGAGCCATGTGTCTTCATCTCCTTGCCTCCCTTAGCCTATAAATAGACATGCTCCTTCCCTTTGTAATATCATCCCATCTCATTCCAACATCACAAGTCCTCAAGTGACTTATCTCTCTAGCTTTTGTGGGCACAATCATGTAAACACTTTCCTTTGGAATCGAAGTTGGATCTTGAGCACTCTTATCAGTTTTTGTAAGTACTCTTTTCTTTACTTTACTGTCTTTCAAAACCTTTACTTTTCCAAGTACTTAGCTATGGTATCCACCTCTATGGATATTCGTAGCTAAACCCTTCATTCGGTTGAAGGGGCGTACTTGTACCATACAATGTTTTAGACCCTACTCTTAGTGCCTCTATGTGTTCAAAACTTGTTCTATGTGCCACATATTAGGTTAGAACTTCCAAGGTTGAGTGGATGCTTGAAATGGCAAAACTCTTCCGTGGGGTTCCTGAACATACTCGGGTAAGTGGATGCTTGAAATGGCAAAGCTTATCTGACGAGTTCGACCTCTTTAAAACACCATTTGGATTGATCGGAAATGATTGATCAAATGGATGCACATAGGCTAGTCTAAATAGAACAAGTGTTCTATGACCTTGAAATGGGCTAGACAGTGTGGCAAATCAAGTGCTTGAAATGGCCTTGATACACTTTTGAACACTTAGTATGATCATTAGAGGTCAATGATAAACGAAAATATGATACAAGGCCCCTGAAACCGAATCTTTCCTTTAATTGTAATATCAACTCGCACTTTACTTTTCAGTACTAAAACCAAAACCAACCCCCCAACTGCTTAATTTAATTCCCCCCTTTTCGAAAGAACAACTATTCACCTAACTCCTTTGGGTTCGACCCGTACTTACCACTGACTACCCAAAATAGTTAAGTCGCAAGTATCGGAGATATAAATTTATTTTTGCACAGAGAACATCGCACCTTAACGACAGTGCGGTGGGCTCCGTCATCCGCATCAAGTAGCTTCTGTATTTTCTTTTGGACAATCTCCATCATGATTGGGTTGAGTCGTCGTTGAGGCTCTCTTGATGGCTTTGCTCCATCCTCAAGTAGAATACGGTGCATGCATACAGCCGGGCTGACTCCTCTCAAGTCGGCTAGAGTCCATCCAATAGCCAACTTGTGTTGTCTCAGCACTTTTATCAAACTACGTTCCTGGCCTGCTTCCAAGCCACTTTTGATGATCACTGGAAGTGTGTTATTATCCCTAAGGAAAGCGTACTTCAGATGCCCGGGCAGGGGCTTTAATTCTATTCTGGGAGCTTGCATCACCGAGGGCAAAAAGGTATTGGATTTGAATAATTTTACCTCGTTGACTTCATATCCTGGTGTGAGAGGCTCCGAGATTGTTAAGTGGGCTAGTGTTTCATGCAAGCCTTCGGCCAATTTATATGAGCTCTCGGCTCCATTGAGTATGAGTTCTAAGGGATCTGCTCTTGGTTCTGATTGAACTTCTTGGACTAGGTCGTCCAAAGCGTCGAGAGCGTGCACTTCCTCAAACTTCATGGGATGCTTCATTGCTCTGAATATGTCGAAGCTGAAGACCTCTCCTTCTACTTCCATTGATAGCATCCCACTCCCGCAGTCTATCTTCATTTTTGAGGTTTTAAGAAATGGTCGACCGAGAAGGATAGGAGCATGGTCTGTTGGCCCACTATTCTCCATTTTAAGGACGTAGAAGTCTGCTGGAAACACTAATTCTCCTTCTTGGACCAAAACGTCTTCAATTTTGCCCTCAGGTTGTTTGCACGACCGATCTGCCAGTTGAATAGTGAGACCGGTGGGTTCGAGCAGCCCAATCCTAAGGCATGAGTAGATAGAGAAGGGCAAGATGTTGATTGATGCTCCAAGGTCTAGCATGCAGTTCTCGATCCGGCTGTTGCCAATTGTGCATGGAATGGTATAAGTTCCCGGATCTCCGCATTTGGGGGGCACCTTTCGTTGCATGACGGCCGACACGTCCCTACTCATTAGCTCTTGATCATTTCTATTGCTCCTCCTTCGGTTGGTGCAAAGCTCCTTTAGAAACTTAGCATATCGAGGGATTTGCTTGATGGCTTCCTAGAGGGGGATGTTGATTTTGACTTTGCTGAATAATTCGAACACGTCCTCATCCATGACATGTTGTTTTGGTACTCGGGCAGGCACTAGAAATGGAAGCGCGGCGCGGATCTTGGAGGTCTCGGTTCTGGGCACCGGGTGTGGCCTGTGTTCTTCGGACGGTGGAACTGGGCTAGGCCTGTGTTCCTCGTGTGCGTCCCCATTTTTCTCGGCCGCGTCCTGCTCAAGAGTTCCGCGAGCCTCGGGCCTCATTTGTTCTTCTCCAGGCAACCTTGGGCTTTTGTCCTCCTCTTGCTCCATGGGTTTGACGGCAAGCTTTCTCCCACTCCTTAGGGTCACGGCACTTACGTTTTCCTTCGGGTTTTGGACGGTTTGTGAAGGAAGTCGGCCAGGTCCATTATTATGCTCGAACATTGAGGTAGCGAGCTGAAACATTTGTTTCTTCAGGTCGGTTATTTCTCCATCATTTTTTGCCTGGTTTTGATGAACAGTAGCACTTAATTGATTCACGGTGCCCGACAATTGCTGCACAGTACCCGAGAATTGCTTCATCATGTCCTCAAGTGACTTGTTCGGTCCTTGATGATTGCTCGAGCTTGCTTGGTACTAATTTGGTCCCTTCTGTTGATATTGGCCCGTCGGGTACTGGTTTGGTCCCCTTTGTTGGTATTGGCCTGTTGGTGGGGCGTTCTGGTTGTACTGTTGGTGGGGCGGTTGGTAGAATGACTGAGCTGGTTGAGGTGCGGCTTGTTGTGTCACCCTTGGAGGGTGGTTCTCATTTTTCCAGCTCGGGTTGGTTGCTTGACCATACTACCGGCTTGGACCGGCGTAGTTGTTGTTGTTGTTGTACCCTTGATATCCCTCTACTGCATTGGCCTCCACTGGGTCCTCTTCGATCAAAGTTGGGCATGCATCAGTCTTGTGGTCCGTAGAGCCACAAAACTCGCAAGGTCTTACTTGAACTGTCTGCTTTCGTAGGATTTGCATCATCATTTTCTTCATCTGTTCCATTTGCTCGGGCATTGAGTTTACCGTTGTCTCGACACTTGCCACGTTCTTGGTTCGGGTAAACTCATCCTGCCGAGTGGTCTCCTCTCTGAACCGGGCATTTTCAGCAAATTTTGTGACTAGTCGCCTTATGCCGCTTAATGGTAGGCTCATCATTGACCCTCCAGCTGAAGCATCAAGGAGCTTTTTGTCTAAGGGAGTCAGTCCATCAATCAGGTACTCGATGATGAGCTTCTCGGGTAATCCAAGATTGCAGCAGCTTTGCTCCAATCGGTTGAATTTCTCGAGGTAGTCAAACATCGACTCGTTGGGCCCTTGCTTTATGTCCTGCAGCTGCCTCCTTACTTGCATCGCTCTTCCAGCTGGGTAATATTTGTCTAGAAACTTCTTTTGCATCTGAGCCCATGTTCTGATGCTACCCGAAGGCAATGAAAGGAACCAATCGTTTGCCGAGTCAATGAGGGAAAAATAGAATGCCTTCAACTTGAAGTCGTCTATATTCACTCGATTGGGCTTTAGATTTTGGCAAATGCCATGTAAGCGTTGGAGATGAGTTGTCGCAGATTCTCCATGAGTTCCTGAGAACTTTGGCATATTGTGGACCACGGACATGTCGACGACAATGTTTTCTAGTTCAGGGCCCTCGTATATGCACCACGACTGATTTCTAAAATCTGGGGCATTGAGTTCATCCATAGTATGCTCGTGGTAGTTGTTATCCCCATAGTAATCATCGAAGATGGGTTCCCGTCTTGGCACTTGTTGATGTTGAGGAGGTGGGGGATGTCTAGGGGGTGGTACTGGACCAGCTTCATTTCGGTCCTCGGGTGGTTCTTGGTTTCTTCGGGTGCCTTCCTGATTACGAGCTCTTTGGTTTCAAATGAGATGTTCCGGATCGTTAAGAAATGGAGGCGGTGCCTCATAATTACGATCGTACAGATTCATCTCATCATCCAGATAGTCATGGTGGCTTCCTTCGCGAGACATGGTTGTGTAGAAGTGAGTACCGATCAAAGAACACTATCCGATTGCTAACTCCCCGGCAACGGCGCCAATTTGACAGATGCCATGTCGCGAGGCAAATGTGCAAAATTAATTTATAAGTCCGCTACTCGCGACTTCACTATTGGGTAGTAAAGCGGTAAGTAGGGGTCGAACCCAAGAGAATTAGTGGATAGTTGTTTTTTCGAAAATGGAAAGTAAGACAGTTGGGGGTTGGTTGTGATTTTAGTACTAAAAAGTAAGTGGGTTGGTTGCGATTTTAGTACTGAAAAGTGAATGACTGAAAGTAAAGAAAGTAAATACGGGACTGAAAGTAAATACTGAAAAGTAAAGTGCTTGAAGGACAAGACTTGCTGAAAGTAAGTGCGTAAAAGCAAAGTGCTTGAAGGACAAGACTTGCAGAAATTAAATGCTTGAAGGACAAGACTTGCTGAAAGTAAATGCTTGAAGGACAAGACTTGCAGAAAGTAATTGCTTGAAGGACAAGACTTGCAGAAAGTAATTGCTTGAAGGACAAGGCTTGCAGAAAGTAAGCAGTTGATATGGAACTGAAAGTAAAGTAACAGGTGATGTTTTAATTAAAGGAAAGGATTCGGTTTTAGGGGCCTTATATCATAAATCTGTTTATCATCGACCTCTAATGATCATACTAAGTGTTCAAAAGTGTATCAAGGCTATTTCTAGCACATGACTTGCCACACCGTCTAGCCCATTTCAAGGCATAGAACACTTGTTCTAGCTAGACTAATACCCCATTTCAAGGAATATTAGCCTATGTGCAGTCACTTGATCAGTCATTTCCGATCAAACCAAGCGACTTAAAGAGAGGTTGAACTCCACGGAAAAGCTTTGCCATTTCAAGCATCCACTTAACCGTGTATGTTCACGAACTCCATGGAAGAGCTTTGCCATTTCAAGCATCCACTCAACCATGTATGTTCTACCCGAATGTATAGCACATAGAACAAGTTTTGAACACAAAGAGGCACTAAGAGAAGGGTCTAAAACATTTTATGATACAAGTACACCCCTTCAACCGAATGAAGGGTTTAGCTACGAGTATCCATAGAGGTGGATATCATAGCTAAGTGCTTAAAAGTAAAGGAAAACAAGAAAACAAGACATGGAAAGTAAAGGTTTTGAAATCAAAGACAAGGAAAGTAAAGGTTTTGAAAGTAAAACTCAAGGAAAACAAGAAGTAAAGACAATGAAATGTAAAGGGTTGAAATCAAGAACACACTGAAGAACAACTTGGAGCTTTCAATATCAAAGTGAAGTGTTTACAAGGATTGTGAAATGGATTGTAGAGAGCTTCTCTCACTAAGTAACCAAGGACCTAGCACTAGAACTTGTGATTTTTTGGACATTTTACAAAGGGAGGGAAGTGTGGTATTTATAGGCAAGGAGAAGGGAGGAGGATGCAACACATGGAAAGAGGGGAGTGGAGGGCCAAATAGCCGCCGGGCAAGGTGGCATGATCTCCCCATTTAGCCGCCCATGTGGTGGAAGAGAAGAGAGTTGAGTGGATTGTGATATTTTCTCCCAAAAGCCATCGGTTGGCATATGACTCCGGTTGCCATTTGGTTGCCCTTTGGTTGCCCTTTTGGTTGCTTCTTGGTTGATATCAAAGATGAGGAACTTAGACTTGGCATTTCACTTGTGTTCTTGATCTTTGTTGGAATAAGTCATTGGGACTTAGTTGTGGCTTGATCGGAGTATTGTCGGAGTATGGCCAGTTCTGACTTGTAATCCACTTTCAGTGTTAAGAACTCCATTTTAGCTCGTTTTATCTTTACTCCTTGAAATGGCCTGTAGAACAAAAGTGAAACTAACAAGTAAAAGTTGTCAAGACAAAGCGTCCAATTTGGTGGGTTTAACTTTCTTAATGAATCATATAAATATGGTCCATCAGCCAGCGAGGAATTCGAAGATTCAGATATTCAAACGAATATCTACACATCAGATTAAAGGCGGCGTGCCTGACTTGGCAAGGAAGTTTTCGAATATACTTCCTAAAGATTGGATAAAGATACACATCAAAATATTTAGGAATATTTCCTAAATATTTAGGAATATTTCCTAAATATTTGATGAGATATCTAGAGCAGATTTGGACAAGCGCCCACACATATAAATACCTAACTAGGGCGTCCATAATATGCGTCGCTTCCTGAGAGAAAAGAAAAACATGAGAGTGCGTGAGATTGGAGGAGAAGCGGCCGCCGGCTGAATATTCCACACCGGAATATCAACGGGGAAGAAGCAGTCTGTTCAGGGTGCTGTTCAGACTGCTCTTGAAAAACTATTAAGCGTACACACACGGTAATCAAGCTACGTCTTTGAGAGAAGGCGACTGAACTTCCGAGAAGTCCAAGACTAGGCCGAGAGGGAAGTCTCGTCCTACCCATAGGGGATCGAGGGATCTGCGGTGAACCGAGATTGCAAATCCGAGAGACGGAGTGTTAGAGGCTAGGCTATTACAAACAAGGCGTTGTGTAAGTGTAAGTCCACGAATAGCTCTAAACTCGTAATAAGATTTGTGTCCCTTTTCGGGTGTGGGAACCCCCCAGAGTAGGCGAGGCCGAACTGGGATATCATATCGTGTGTGCTCCTATTTGTTCTGTTTTCGGTACTGTCTGCTAAGGTGTTCTAGTATCTATTTGAACACAACCTGAAACTGTCCAACAAGTGTTCGAGACGCAGTTCGAACACCATCTGGAACTCGTCTTGACTAAGACAAGTAGATTTCAAAGGTGACTATCTCAAAACATTTCGCGCCTCAACAGGGTCTAGTGTACTAGCTAGCAAACGATGATCATCCTACTTCAGAAGCGGCTCACTTTAATAAGACATACCATATAAAAAATTCATTCTAATGCAAGTGTCATGCCACCCAAAGAAAGAACAATGGAACATAGACTCCACGATTGAAGAAATTAAGGTGAATTTCTCAAAATGGTTCACGTCACAACCGGGTCAAGGGTACTAGCCAGCAAACGATGATCATCCTACTTCAAAAGCGGTTCACTTTAATAAGACATACCATATAAAAAATTCATTCTAATGGAAGTGTCATGCGCCACCCAAAGAAAGAAGAATGCCCTAAATAATGGAAGCATTGTGCCGCTCGACGGAAGGAAGCCTTATGCAATGTGGCTCAAGTAGGAAAAAAAGTAAAAAATCAATCTCACATTGATTTTGCTTTGATAATAGCCAACAAGCCAGTTTGGCTAGGATAAAGCAAATATATTGACCTAAAGCATCACATAGTATGCTGACACTATGGTCAAGCAGGACACCAGAGGAGGGATGTTCCCGCATAAGGGAACTTGAGAAAAGAAAACAGATTCAGTATGGGAAAGGACCACAAGTGTGCTGGGTCTGTGTTAGTCATGCCTCATGTCAAAAGAACACACTCAAGACGGCTTGAAAAATAGAACCTAGAGACACGAGTGAACTCGAAAATGCCTATATTGCACGCAAACCAAGTAAGCCTAAGCTTATTTGGGTGCGTAAGAACTAATGTCTATTTGTTGTGAGATGGAGGGAGGAACTATTCCTAGTACATCGATAGCGCATACGCAGGTCACATAACATGAAGTGTTATATGGTCTGTAACACCACTATCAATAACCCAAGTATCCTTACTCACTTTAACAGATGATGAGAGACAAGTGATACTTGGCATATGGTCATTAGTATGAGCTCCATTGTCTCCAAGGAAAACCATCAGTCTGTTGAGTTGCTCCTGAGTCATTTGCAAGGAACTGATCTGAACAGGGGAAGCTTCACTGATATTGGAATTGTTCTTGTCATCAGTGCTTGCATTGGAGCGTTCAGAAACAACATTATTAGCAGTACCTCTATTGCCTCTACTATTAGAGTTAGTTGCCTTATTGTTGGTAAATTTGTATCCAGGAGGATAACCATGAAGTTTGTAGCAAGTCTCTCTCAAATGACCTTGCAGCTTACAATATGTACAGAATAAGGATTTCTTATTTTGAGGTATGGACCTGCCAGACTGCCTGTTGCCACCAGTAAACTGAGAGGGGGACTGTTGATAAGTAGAGTCTTGAGAACCTCCACTGGAAGAAGAAGCAGAAGATTGCCCAACATATAGAGCAGACATTTCAGGAACTGGTACTTTCTTAGATTTCCTTTGATTCTCATCCTGAACTAATTGCTTGGAACACTCCTTCAGGTTTGGAGAAGGCTTCATCTGCAGGATATTGGACCTGGAAGTAGTGTAAACTTCATTGAGTCCCATGAGAAATTTCTTTTTTCTATCTCTCATCTTCCTATCATTAGAACATCTTCTAGCCTTGCATCTGGAACCTAGTTCACATGAAATCTCTTTAGTCAAGGCATCTCATTACCCCAAAGCTGAATGAGCTATTGTAATACTGAGCAATAGATTTATCATCCTGCATCAACATGACTATCTCTTGTTGAATAGAGAAGATGATGAAGTCATTAGAACCAGAAAACCTTTCCTCTAAGTCCTCCCAAACATGCATACAGTCAGTTGAGTGAATCAGAGAAGAGCCTATTTCAAGAGAAAGAGAGTTGATGATCTAAGATAACAGCACATTGTTGCATTTGTCCAAACGTGCCCCTTAGTAAGGATCTGTAGGTCACGGAAATTCACCACGAACAAAGCCGAGTTTTATCTTAATCCCCAAGGCCATTTCCATAGATTTTTTCCAATTGAGATAATTCTTATCTCCAAGCAAAGGTTGTGTAACTAAGGACGCAACCACATTCTTGTTGCTGTTAACAAACAACGGATCATCTGCCAAATGCATGATAGTAGGAGAAGCAGTCACTGCAGTCGCAGACGCTGTTGCAAGTGTCGAACTTGCCGTAGCCATTTACAGAAACCAAATTCGAACAACCAGAAAGGCAAACAATAACAAACATAAAAGCAATCAAAGGTCAAGAATCACACCGGATCTTCACCATTCATCTGATACCATGTAGAAAAGGAGCAGCGATAAACGATAAAGACGGCGGAGGAAGGTGATCGGAGGAGCATGAATGACGGCGAATCAAGAAAGGGAGAGAGAATTAGCTAACCCTAATTTTCGTATTATCAAACAAAGAAAGGTGCAAAAATCTGTTATAAACAGATTTTTTCTAGTTCTATTAATTACATGCTGACCACAATAAAAGAAAATTACATAATGACCCCGAACTACACTTCAGGTCAAAAGGACACAGGCAGTATCATTCTGCCTCAATATAAATCCTCACACTCAACTCTCAAGAGAAGATTTGGTTTGTTTTGGGTAACTTTCTAATTGTGCATAAAATTCATGTATTATCACAAGTACAATTTCTCTAGTTAGTTGTTTCCAGGGATTTTATTTGTTAGAAGTATGCTGTGTATTGATTGAAATATTTGTATATATTAGGGTTGATGGGTTGTGATTCAAAGAGAAGGAGATCAGTGTATATATTTGTGCTTAATAGGATGAAAAGGGGATCATTTGTTGTGCTCGTATATGTGATTGCACACAGGAGATCTGTGTATATATTGATTTTGAATGTAGGATTTGTATGCATGATTTTGCAGCTTGGTTGTTTGATGAAATGCCTCAATGAGATTGCAATAGGGCCTTTTGGGTTTCTTATGGTTTCTTAACTTGTTTGCAGTTGTAAATGAGTACAGTGAGGACAGAGCTGATGCTCGTGCAACATTTTAAGAGGAGGCGATGCTTCCGGCAGAATGGATGAGTGGCATTTATAACCAACTGTTATTATCTTCATCCAATTTGATGCATGCCACTAATTAAGATGTGCTGTAGCAAGTTAAGCATCATAGATTGTTCCCAATTGTCTAATACACAGCACATGGTTCTTTCTTCATAATTTACCAGTAATGTATTCTTTGTTTCTTCCATTTAACTGTTATTTTTTTTGTCACCACTGCAGTTATTGATTTTGGGAAGAAGAGGGGGGCCCAACTCTTGAGACTTGAGAGAACTGTGGGATGCCAGAGAAGTTTCTAAAGTTGAAGGGCAAAGCTTTGACTGAAGCACAATGGAGATGTGATGCTCCTTCCTAGTAAAATTAGTGAGATAAAACAAGGCCAAGATGTCACTGTGTTCGGTTGATTTGTGTGTGAATGTTTCTATTGTTTACTTCGACATGTCGATGATCAAACATTAAATGTGTATGAATTTTTGTTGAGATTATGAATGAAAAATGTAGTTTTGGAGCTTCAAATTAAACATCATGCATTGTGATAAATGTAAGTATGGAGGTGGATTTCCTATATTTGAAATTGTGCAGACCAACTAATGTCCAGACAATAGACAGCGCTTGAAGACAAACGTTGTCTATTATCCAGACAATAGACAGAGGTCGAATAGACAGCGCTTCCACAAGCTCTGTCTATTGTCTACAAAACCGATGTCTAAAGTCTTCTCTGTACTAGTATATATTGAATTGTGGCATAGATGGTTTGGACATGGAAGTGTATAACTCCTCTTTAACCATTTCTTTTCATCCAAGAACAAATGATAGCAATCTCTTTAATGCCTAGATGGCAGCGTAAACCTTGGTTCCAGTCGATCTATTAGTTAACGGAATCCACGCCCTCTACAACCTTGAATGGCATCTCAACGCAAAGAACGAATTTGGCCACAACATTTCTACAATCTTCCAAGTTATAGTCACCATAAGTTTTTTCAGCTTCATGCTTTTCAATATTTGCCATATAGCCATGAATCGTTTGCTTCCTTCCCACCTTATTTAACAACCACGGATGAACGATATGCAAATGCTTGTTCATACTATTTGTGCCATGCTTGTCTGGGTGACTATGATATACTGCTCGACAATGATTACATTTGACCTTATACATTCCCATAGTCTATGTTAAGGGCAGTTTATCGAAGTGATCCCACACAATAGGTTTCCTACACTTACTCCTAGGGGTGGCAAAATGGATGAACAGGTGGGTTAACGGATGGATGACACGGTTAGCGGATTCAACGGATCCAATCCATTAGTGTTAATGGATTAAATGGACGGATCACTAACGGTTGACGAATTCACGGATAAATCCATTTGATCCATTTAATCAATTTAACTCATTTAGTTTATTTTCTCATTTAACTCTTTTATTTCTTAATTGATATTAAGAATTTTAAATTGAGTTATTTCTAAACATACAAGATCACGTTGTAATGAATAGTAGCATCAAAACTAATTAAAACTGTGAAGTAAATAATTCTTCGATACAAATTACTCACAAAAAGTAATTTTAAGATATGTAAAATGAACCACTTGATTCCCAAATATATTTGATTATAGTTATGGTGAAGTTCAGAACATCATCCACATTTGTTTCCTCGTTCAATAGTCAAATCAAAAACCAAAATGGCTACACTTGGACATGCATTAAGAATTCCCAACCATAGCTAGGTTATGCAAGTTGCTACATGGCTACACCCTGGTAACTGACTACTGAGCATCACTTTGACATGCATTCAGAATTCCCAATACCAAAATGTGCATCAGAGTATGTGAAATTATGTAACCTGTTCAAGCTTCTGTTCAAGGTGTAGATGAGACAGACATTGAACACCTTCTTTAACAGTTCAGTACACAGAACAATATGGGAGCACGCACAGAATGATATCCAGTTCGGCTTCGCCTACTCTGGGGGGTTTCCCACACCCTAAAAGGGACGCAAATCTTTATTACGAGTATTGAGCTAACACTTGGACATACTCTTACACTTTGTAATCGCCTAGCCTCTAATACTCTGTCTCTCAGATTTGCAACAGTGGTTCACCGCAGTTCCCCTCGATCCCCTTCGTTCGAACCTTCTGTCCGAACGCGCTCGACCTTCTCTTGAAGCTCGGTCGCTTTCTCTTGAAAGTTGGTTGGTCTTTATTGTGTGCGGCAGTAGGATCAACTCCAATCAGTCTGAATAGCACACGGATCGACTGAACATGCACCGATGAATTTCCAGTGGGGAAAAACAAACGGCCGTCGCTTTCTTCTTCTCCAATCGATAGTGTATACTCGTGTGTATTTGATTGTGAAAGCGATGCAGATTATGGATGCCCTAGCCATGTATTTATCCTAGCCATGTATTTATATGCGTGGGCGCTTGACCAAATCTGCTCTAGATATCTCATCAAATATTTAGGAAATATTCCTAAATATTTCGATGTGTATCTTTATTAAATCGGATGGGAAGAATATTCAAAGACTTCCTTGCCAAGTCAGCCACGCCGCCTTTAATCTGATGTGTAGATATTCATTCGAATATCTCATGCTCGAATTCTTCGCTGGCCGACTTCAGTTTGAAAAGATCTTCGGTCTTTGAAACCTTCCGGAAGACATCTTTGCGTCTGATCTGCGCTGTACATGAGTACCAGGATGTGTTCGAACTCCCCCTGAACTCCTGCTCGAACTGTCTAAAGATGTTTTGCCAAATACATGCCACTCAAGGGAACATCAATCTCCCCCTTGGCATTTTGGCAAAACCAAATCTATACTAGAAGATTAGAGCTATTTAACTATCTAGACTTTAGACATACTTGAGGGAACAGAAATTGGTCACCTCAAAATACTCCCCCTTTTTGCCACAAACTAGCAAGGGGTCCAATCTAGTTCGAACAGCAAATCAACTGTGTCAGAACAAGCACAAATAAAATGAAAGTTTTAAACGAAACAGAGTTCAAAGAGTTTGGAATGAGGGACCTTCATGCCGACGACTCATCATCAGTGCCATCAGTAGAATCAGCATCAGTAGTTTCACCTTCAGTTGGGTAGCTAAGGGCACGAGCAAGCCTGTTGATACGCCTGCGTTGTTCCTTATCTGCTTCAATGATGGCATTCAGGTCCTTGAGCAGCTTGCTCCTCTCGTCACGGCCCATCCTAGCTCCTCCTTGTTTTGAAGACTCTTGGACATCTTTCCCTTTCTAATTTAGCCTCTTCAGATCATTCACATGTCGTCCTTTGAAGAGTTTGTGATCAATCGAGAACTTTTGAGGGGTGATGGAGCGTATTTATACAACTCATCGAGTACGCTAAACCCACCAAAAGTGACATTTGGTGATACGAACATATGCTTGTTAATGTCGTTTTGTGTATATAGGAAATTTTGGAGTCTAAAGAGGAAACACGCTTAAAAATGGGCATTTGGTGCCAAAAAGCAGCACAAGTCATTTCTGGCCGGGTCAGACCCGAGGAGGCCCGAGAAAAGCCAGGTCGCGCCCGAGAAAGCCAGGCCACATCCGAGGATCCCAACCGGGCCGTGCAAGAAAGCGCAGGGCAAGGTCTGAGAGCCGGGTCCGAAGAAATGATTGCCCAGGCCGCGCCCAGCGCACCAGCCGAGCTGTCTAGCGCTGAATTCAAGTTGCCCGAGCAAACCATCGGATCTAACGAATCCTCCTCGAGCAAAGTGATCAAAATAGAAAATAAGGTGGACAATGTCAGAAAACCAAGGAGAATGCCCGAGCAGATTGGTAGTTGGCCCAATTCCAAAGGTCTCGCGCACGCTGATAGGCACCGAAACCAAGTCGCTCGACCAAACCAGCTAATCTGGCAAATCTGGCTGGACCAAGTGGTTTGAAATGCCCAACAACTTGGGCAATCTCACTTCCCAGACAAAACTCCCCAGTGGAACCAGCTCAAGCCAGATCAAGGCCAAACTAGGGCAATTCTGGCCGTTTTGGGATTCCGACCAGGTTCTTGGCAGATTCCGGCAAAACGACTTTGACCATTAGTCTTAGAATTGCCTCAGCAATCCAAATCCAAAGTCCAAAAGCCAAAGTCCTCCGGCCAAAATTCTGGCCAGATTCCGGCCAACTCCGGCCAAACTCCGATCAAGCTCCGATCGAGCTCCGATCAAGCTCCGATCAAGCTCAGGCCAAGCACAACCAAGTCCAACCAATTTCCGGCCAAGAAGTTCCAGCCAAGAACCGAATTCCCAATATTCTGGTTGGCTTCTACTATTCACTTCGGTTTAGTTTTGGAGTTCGGTTGGCCTCTTCTATTCAAGTCCGGTTGGCCTCATCTAGTCCAAGTTACTTGCCCTTTGGATGAAGCCAAGCTCAAGTCGGTTGGGAGTGCAAGTGCAAGGCATGTGGATGGCTTTTGGCTAAACCAATCCAAATGAAGTGCTTTTGGGATATTTCCAATCCAAAACTTAGCCCCCAAGTCTTCCCTTGCCTATAAATAGAAGGGCATGCCCTTAGAAATGTATCCTTGTGCTAGTGCTTTGAAGTCCCAAGTCCTTAGAGAGAAGAGAGCTTAACTCTCTTCTCTTCATTTTCAATACAAACACAATTTGCTCTCTACTTGTTCTTGCATTTGTTCTTGATTTCCAAAGCTTTCTTCACTTGTTCTTGAGCTCCAAAGCTCTTACTTTCCAGCAAGCACTCTTTACTTTCATGTCTTGTTCTTGATTTGGAGCTCCTCTCCTTTACTTTCCTTGTCAAGCCACGGCTTCTTTACTTTTTCTTGTCAAAACCGAGTCCTTTCCTTTACAAGTTCTTGTTTTCTTGTTTTCCTTTACTTTCATAAATATGGTGCTTGTATTTCTTGACATGAATACAAGTAGCTAAAGCATATTCGGTCAAAGGGTGTTCATACTTGTGTATGCATCTTGAGACTTAAACTTAATGCTACTTCGTGTGTCAACTAGTTCGGTGCCATTATTCGGTTGAACAACAAGGCTAAGTGGATGCTCGAAAGAGGAAAGCTTAGCCGAGTAGTTCAATCTTGATTAGACAACAAGGCTAAGTGGATGCTCGAAAGAGGAAAGCTTAGCCGAGTAGTTTAATCTTCCTTAAGTCGATTGGTTGATCGTAACTGAGAGATCAAGTGGCTGCACTTAGAACTAGAAGTCTATGTCTTGATTTTGGAGTAGATTGTGGTGTAAGTGCTAGAAATGGGCTCACTTTAGGTTTTAAGTCTTGAAAAGGAATAAACCCACACTTATGAACACAAAGTAAGATCATTTGACGTCTATGATGGTTGTCTCACAAGTAGAGACCCTAGACTGAATATCTTTCGTCCTTACTTATCAGCACTTTACTTTCTTGTCATTTACTTTCAAGCACTTTACTTTCAGCACTTTACATTTCAGCACTTTACATTCAGTCATTTACTTTACGCACTTTACTTTTCGAGTCATTTACTTTCACGCACTTTACTTTCAGCACTTATTTTCAGTCATTTACTTTTCCGTATTTACTTTCAGTCTAAAAAACCAACCCAAAAAACCCAACCAGTATTTACTTTCTTTTCAAGAATAACTATTCCACACTGACTCTCTTGGGTTCGACCCCTACTTACCGCTTGCTAATCCCATAGTGAGCCACGAGTAGTGGAAATATAAATGTAAATTTTGCAGCGCACAACGACGTGCTGTCAAATTTTGGCGCCATTGCCGGGGAGTAGTGAAATTGGAATAGTTGTTCTATTTGTTTTTCTTTTATCAGTTTGCCATGTCGTCGTACTACGAAAGCGAGCCTTGGAACAATGAGGAGTTTTCCCCACCATCTTTCAAACTTGAAGTCCGCGAGAAGATCATCAACCTTGAGCAATCCCGAGACGAAACATTGGACGAGTACTTGTCGTACTTCAATTCCATTGTGACGAGCTGCCCGCACCATGGATTCACATACTCCGATCTTCTTCAAAGGTTTCTCGATGGGATGATGCCACATGAGTGGAATAGGCTCAGTGATGCAGCGGGAGGTTCGGTGAATGACTTAAGCATAGATGATCTGTGGGACTTGATAGAGGATATAGCAGAAAGCTCGAAACAAGATCAGGCCATGCAACTTGAGTAACTGCCCAACATGGTGCACCAATTCAGGGCTGAAACCGAATCATGGGCGGCAGAAAACGAAGCTGCAAGGGTCAGCAAGGAAGAGCTTACGTTAGAGCCCACGGAGTCGACAAAGGATGAGGACTCACAAATGACCGAAGAAGAACCGGCCAAGACAGGCCCGGTCCTCACTGTCAGAGCACCCGAGACATGCCCGGACCTCACTGCCAATTGCCCAAAACAGACCTGGTCCTCACGGACGGGCTGGTCGAGAAAGGTCCGGTCCTTATGGCCGAGAAACCCCAATTTAACCCTTCATGTTTTATGCAGATCATAGCTACCAAAGATCATGGAATCAATGATGATGAGGTGCAAGGGGAGTTGGAGGCAAATCAAGGGCAAGAAAAGCCATCAATGGAGCTCTCACTCACCACGACTCAACAAAGCGGCTCGGAAAACTCACTTGTTCCAAGACAACCCATCTCTGCTGCCACAAAGAAGAAGCTTGGCAGGGGCGCATGCTTGATGTCGCCTACATTTGATGGAACAATGCTGAACTTCCAAACTTGCAAAGGTGCCAACCATTTGAACATGAAGAAGCGACAAAGACATGGCCCAAAAGAATGGAAGCCGGGATGGAGAAACACAAGACCACGACTCAATGGACCAGCAGCTATGGTCAAGGGAGCCTCACCTTCTCGGAAGCATGTGAAGGAGAACCTGCCGGATGAATGGAGAACAAAACCGAGCACATCACTCCATGAGTTCTTTGGGTAGAGGAAAAGAGCAACCGAGAAGAAGTTCGACCTCAAGCACCCTGATGGACCATATTTATATGATTCATCGAAACAGTTAAACCCACCAAATTAGACACTCTGTCTTAACAACTTTTACTTGTTAGTTCCATTTTTGCTCTACAGGCTATTTCGAGGTTTAGAGAAGAAACAAGCTAAAAAGGAGTTCTTAAAGCCAAAAAATGGATTACAAGTCAAAACGGACCGAAGAGCCCAGCCGGGGACCGAAGAGTGCAGCCGGGGACCGAAGAGCTCAGCCGAGACCAAGTTTCACTACCGGGCCGCGTCCTAGGTCCCAGCGCCGAGAGGTCCCAGGTCGCGTCTCAGGGCCCGTTTCGAGAGAGCCGAGTGATGGACCAAAATTATACGAATCATAAACACAGTATAACCCCCTTATTTAGACATTTTGTCTATTTAACTTTTGCTTGTTAGTTCAGATATATTTTTGCAGGGTAATTTAGAGCTTAGAGAGAATACACATTAAAGAGGAGCTTTTAGAGCAGAAAAGATGTTACGAGTCAATCTAAGGTCAAGATCATATGCCGACTGAAGAAATATCAAGGATCCTGACGTTGAATCACTCATAATAAATTAATCAGAAGAATCAGGAGAGGAATCAAGACAGCCCGGGGAAGAAACACATTGACAGTTTTGTGAAAAGACTGCACAAAACTGTACAAAATTCACATTTGGGCAAGATGACCGGCCACTTGGGCAAGAGGTGACCAAAGCCACCCCTCCTCCTCCCTCCACCACCGGCAACCGGCGGCTCTCCTCCACCATGACCGGCGGCTTTGCTCCTCCTCCACATGGAGCCTCCTCCTTGCTCCTCCTCTCCTTTCTCCATGTGTGGCCATCTCCTCATTTCATTTTCTCCTCCAATCACCATGCAACACTTGCCTCCATCTCCTCCTCCTCCCATGGCTATATAAGGAGGAGCTCCTCCCCTCATTTCAATCATCCCTCACTTGTAAAAAAACACTTCTCTCTCTAAGTTATGTATTTGTAAAGTTTGGCTTTGGAAATAAAGGATAGCTCCCTTGGAGCTTCAACGGTTGTAAGTATTATTTCTAGTATTTATTCAACTGTTTATTTCCTTAGTTATAATGTTTAGCGCAATGAATAGTAGCTAAACTAGTAGTTCGGTAGAAGGGGCGCACTTGTATTATAAAATGTTTTAAGACTATTAACTTAGCGTCTAGTCTTAGTATTCAAAACTTGTTCTATGTGCCATATATCAAGTCAGAGTTTCCAAGGTTGAGTGGAAGCTGTCACAAGCAAAGCTCTGCCGTGGAAATTCGTGATCATACTCGGTAAGTGGAAGCTGTCACAAGCAAAACTTATCGAGGAGTTCGACTTATCTAAAACACCACTTGGTGAATAACGTAACTGGGAGATCAAGTGGATGCACTTACAGCTAAGATACTTCGAAAGGAGGAATTAGTTTTGCTTAGAACAAGTGTTGCTTTAAACGATGTTGCAAGTCTTGCGCTACGAAAGGGCCTCGATTCATCTTTGAATACTTAGATAATTCACTAAAGGTCAATGATAAACAGGATATAATACAAGGCCCCTGAAACCGAACATTTCTCTTTAATTATAAACCGTAATTTACTTTCTAGTATTAAAACCAATCAACCAACCAATCAATCAATCAATCAATCACTTAGCTGGTAGCTTTAAAACCAACCAACCGACCTAAAACACGCTCTCTCGCTAGACAACCCCCTCAAAAAACATCTATTGCCCTGATTCCCTTGGGTTCGACCCCTACTTACCACTTGCTACCCAGTAGTATAGTTGCGAGTAGCGGACTATTATAAATTTATTCTTGACGTTTGCACATAACGACTGTGCATCCATCAAAATTGGCGCCGTTGCCGGGGAATCAGTCGTCGGATAGTTGTTCTTTCCCTCCCCTTTCTTTTTCTTTCTTTTCCCTATGTCATCACCCATTACGCATGCATGGACAACGCGATTTCTGCCCCTGTTCGGAGGATCGGAGGGAGAAGACCCTGTACAGCACTGCCAAAACTTTCACCACGTCTGCCATCACATCAAACCTGAGAATGAAGTATTAGAGGAATTTAAGCTGAAATGCTTTAAATTCTCTCTAACCGACTTCGCCATGATATGGTACTACACATCCACCGCTTGCAGTGCAGAACGTTTTGTAGACCTCTGCGTTCCGTTCCTGAAAGAATTCTCCCCACCATCTTTACACCAAGAAACCCGTGAGAAGATCATGAGCCTTCATCAATCCCGGGATGAGACTTAGGACGAATACTACATGAACTACGATGCCATCGTCTCAAGCTGCTCGCACCATGGATTTACGAAGAAAGTTCTTCTCCAAAAATTTCTTCGTGGGATGAGGGCCGAAGAGCTGGGAAGAGTTAACGAAGCTATGAGAAGGTCTGCAACGAACTTCACCGTTGCAGACATGTGGTGCCTTATAATCGGCCTTGCCGCTGCCACAAGACGAGTACCCCAAACTGACAAGGAAATGCAGACAAAAGAAGCTGACCCTGAGGCTGATGAAGAAGAAACCACCGAACCGTCGGAAGAGACTCCTGAACCGTCTGAAGAATCAGACATGGAAAGCACCGGAAGCAACGAAGTAGGAGTCCAGAACACCACTGACGAGCTGCCCAAGCCATACCCGACTATCATTACCCAGGCAGCTGAAACTATCTACGATCAGTTCTTCACGAACCAATATAACGAGGCAGAACCAAGCCTCATGAGGCCTTCCCGACTTTTCCCCTTAATTAATGAGCAAGTCACCGCGAACTACGCGATCCAAGAAGAGGCTGAAAAGCGGATGGGAAAAGGGCCTGAGCAGAATGACTCCTACATGGAGCACGCTTTCGCCATGACTGGACAAGGCAGCCCTAAACAGGAGAACACCCAGTTCAAAAAGCTGTAGTGAAAGGTCCCTTGCCTTCTCAGAGACGTTGGAAGGAGATACCATCAGAACTGGACCCAAACCCGTCATCTGCTAAAAATCGGGAAGACTCACCGCAAGAATCAAAGTCGGTGGAATCAAGAAGTTTGACTTGAGCCACCCATGGGACCCAAACCAGTAATCCACAACGAGGTACTGTCGAGCCAACGACGTTAAACAAGTGCACTGGTCGGGAGGTAACCCGACACTATCTTACTTTTCCGCACTTTAATTTCTGTCATTTAAATTCAGTATTTAGTTTTAAGCTTGCATGACTTTTGAACTAAGGCACGCCTTCGTTCAAAAGTGGGGGGGGGGGGGGGGTGAGAACCACCTATGTACATAAATAACATGCTTGCTGTTTTTTCTTTTTTTAGTAATAGTATCTTTTTGAAAATATGAACTTAAGAATGTGAAAAAGATAAATCATAATTCATGCATTAACCTTGTGAAAATTCAACTGTTTAAAAACTTAGAATGTAACTTTCCATTTGTCCTTTGTGCTGAGATAACTAGGGATGTGGAGTTGACATAAACTGCCCTAGAGAGGCTTGGCAAGCAATCAAAGGATCAGATCAAACTATATGGTTTTCGAAGTCAGTGGAGGCTGCACTTCGGGTTTCAGTGAAAATTGAAGTCATCTCCGCCATGCAATGCAAAAGGCGAGGACGGGAATCAGACCGTCCTATCTCCGGTCAAAGTAGCCGAGAAAATAGATGAGCGACCCTCATCTTGACCCGCGCAAAACGACAGTCAAAGTAGCCGAGAAAATAGATGAGCGACCCTCACCTTGAACGCGCAAAAACGGCAAAAACGAGAGGAGCGGGGAGGTATTTCCATAGGCTTGCGGGCGATGATTGGACCTCCCAAAAAGGCTTGAGAAAATGGACTAGCAGTCACAAAAAGGCGAAAAGCTCAATGAAGCAAATCAAGAGGCCAAAGGCCCAAAATTGTGAAGGTTTTAACCGAACAAAAAGTGAAGAACTCAAAAAGTCAAATCAAAGGCCAAAGGCCGATTCACTACAAAAGGAGTCCCTCGCCAAAAGAAAATCAAAGTACTCAAACCATTGAAACCCGAACTGAATCACGTGCTAGAGAAGGCTACCAGAAAACCATATAGTACGAGACGATCCCGAGATTGCAGTCCAGGAGCCTAAAAAGGGCTATCTCCCGAGACATCCAATATAATTTGCATCTCAGCACGGAGGTACAAGTATTAAGTTTCTTCTATTTATTTACGCAGTTTAATTTGGTAATAAGTAAGCAACGCATGAATTAGGATAGATCGAGTACCACAGTCTAATTTTCATATTTCAAAGCCAACTTAGAGTACAACCCTTTAATAGCATTGTTCGGGACGAACAACTAAAAGTGTGGGGTGATCTGATGGACCAAAATTATACGAATCATAAACACAGTATAACCCCCTTATTTAGACATTTTGTCTATTTAACTTTTGCTTGTTAGTTCAGATATATTTATGCAGGGTAATTCAGAGCTTAGAGAGAATACACATTAAAGAGGAGCTTTTAGAGCAGAAAAGATGTTACGAGTCAATCCAAGGTCAAGATCATATGCCGACTGAAGAAATATCAAGGATCCTGACGTTGAATCACTCATAATAAATTAATCAGAAGAATCAGGAGAGGAATCAAGACAGCCCGGGGAAGAAACACATTGACAGTTTTGTGAAAAGACTGCACAAAACTGTACAAAATTCACATTTGGGCAAGATGACCGGCCACTTGGGCAAGAGGTGGCCAAAGCCACCCCTCCTCCTCCCTCCACCACCGGCAACCGGTGGCTCTCCTCCACCATGACCGGCGGCTTTGCTCCTCCTCCACATGGCGCCTCCTCCTTGCTCCTCCTCTCCTTCCTCCATGTGTGGCCATCTCCTCCCTTCATTTTCTCCTCCAATCACCATGCAACACTTGCCTCCATCTCCTCCTCCTCCCATGGCTATATAAGGAGGAGCTCCTCCCCTCATTTCAATCATCCCTCACTTGTAAAAAAACACTTCTCTCTCTAAGTTATGTATTTGTAAACTTTGGCTTTGGAAATAAAGGATAGCTCCCTTGGCGCTTCAACGGTTGTAAGTATTATTTCTAGTATTTATTCAACTGTTTATTTCCTTAGTTATAATGTTTAGCGCGATGAATAGTAGCTAAAATAGTAGTTCGGTAGAAGGGGCGCACTTGTATTATAAAATGTTTTAAGACTATTAACTTAGCGTCTAGTCTTAGTATTCAAAACTTGTTCTATGTGCCATATATCAAGTCAGAGTTTCCAAGGTTGAGTGGAAGCTGTCACAAGCAAAGCTCTGCCGTGGAAATTCGTGATCATACTCGGTAAGTGGAAGCTGTCACAAGCAAAACTTATCGAGGAGTTCGACTTATCTAAAACACCACTTGGTCAATAACGTAACTGGGAGATCAAGTGGATGCACTTACAGCTAAGATACTTCGAAAGGAGGAATTAGTTTTGCTTAGAACAAGTGTTGCTTTAAACGATGTTGCAAGTCTTGCGCTACGAAAGGGCCTCGATTCATCTTTGAATACTTAGATAATTCACTAAAGGTCAATGATAAACAGGATATAATACAAGGCCCCTGAAACCGAACATTTCTCTTTAATTATAAACCGTAATTTACTTTCTAGTATTAAAACCAATCAACCAACCAATCAATCAATCAATCAATCACTTAGCTGGTAGCTTTAAAACCAACCAACCGACCTAAAACACGCTCTCTCGCTAGACAACCCCCTCAAAAAACATCTATTGCCCTGATTCCCTTGGGTTCGACCCCTACTTACCACTTGCTACCCAGTAGTATAGTTGCGAGTAGCGGACTATTATAAATTTATTCTTGACGTTTGCACATAACGACTGTGCATCCATCAAAATTGGCGCCGTTGCCGGGGAATCAGTCGTCGGATAGTTGTTCTTTCCCTCCCCTTTCTTTTTCTTTCTTTTCCCTATGTCATCACCCATTACGCATGCATGGACAACGCGATTTCTGCCCCTGTTCGGAGGATCGGAGGGAGAAGACCCTGTACAGCACTGCCAAAACTTTCACCACGTCTGCCATCACATCAAACCTGAGAATGAAGTATTAGAGGAATTTAAGCTGAAATGCTTTAAATTCTCTCTAACCGACTTCGCCATGATATGGTACTACACATCCACCGCTTGCAGTGCAGAACGTTTTGTAGACCTCTGCGTTCCGTTCCTGAAAGAATTCTCCCCACCATCTTTACACCAAGAAACCCGTGAGAAGATCATGAGCCTTCATCAATCCCGGGATGAGACTTAGGACGAATACTACATGAACTACGATGCCATCGTCTCAAGCTGCTCGCACCATGGATTTACGAAGAAAGTTCTTCTCCAAAAATTTCTTCGTGGGATGAGGGCCGAAGAGCTGGGAAGAGTTAACGAAGCTATGAGAAGGTCTGCAACGAACTTCACCGTTGCAGACATGTGGTGCCTTATAATCGGCCTTGCCGCTGCCACAAGACGAGTACCCCAAACTGACAAGGAAATGCAGACAAAAGAAGCTGACCCTGAGGCTGATGAAGAAGAAACCACCGAACCGTCGGAAGAGACTCCTGAACCGTCTGAAGAATCAGACATGGAAAGCACCGGAAGCAACGAAGTAGGAGTCCAGAACACCACTGACGAGCTGCCCAAGCCATACCCGACTATCATTACCCAGGCAGCTGAAACTATCTACGATCAGTTCTTCACGAACCAATATAACGAGGCAGAACCAAGCCTCATGAGGCCTTCCCGACTTTTCCCCTTAATTAATGAGCAAGTCACCGCGAACTACGCGATCCAAGAAGAGGCTGAAAAGCGGATGGGAAAAGGGCCTGAGCAGAATGACTCCTACATGGAGCACGCTTTCGCCATGACTGGACAAGGCAGCCCTAAACAGGAGAACACCCAGTTCAAAAAGCTGTAGTGAAAGGTCCCTTGCCTTCTCAGAGACGTTGGAAGGAGATACCATCAGAACTGGACCCAAACCCGTCATCTGCTAAAAATCGGGAAGACTCACCGCAAGAATCAAAGTCGGTGGAATCAAGAAGTTTGACTTGAGCCACCCATGGGACCCAAACCAGTAATCCACAACGAGGTACTGTCGAGCCAACGACGTTAAACAAGTGCACTGGTCGGGAGGTAACCCGACACTATCTTACTTTTCCGCACTTTAATTTCTGTCATTTAAATTCAGTATTTAGTTTTAAGCTTGCATGACTTTTGAACTAAGGCACGCCTTCGTTCAAAAGTGGGGGGGGGGGGTGAGAACCACCTATGTACATAAATAACATGCTTGCTGTTTTTTCTTTTTTTAGTAATAGTATCTTTTTGAAAATATGAACTTAAGAATGTGAAAAAGATAAATCATAATTCATGCATTAACCTTGTGAAAATTCAACTGTTTAAAAACTTAGAATGTAACTTTCCATTTGTCCTTTGTGCTGAGATAACTAGGGATGTGGAGTTGACATAAACTGCCCTAGAGAGGCTTGGCAAGCAATCAAAGGATCAGATCAAACTATATGGTTTTCGAAGTCAGTGGAGGCTGCACTTCGGGTTTCAGTGAAAATTGAAGTCATCTCCGCCATGCAATGCAAAAGGCGAGGACGGGAATCAGACCGTCCTATCTCCGGTCAAAGTAGCCGAGAAAATAGATGAGCGACCCTCATCTTGACCCGCGCAAAACGACAGTCAAAGTAGCCGAGAAAATAGATGAGCGACCCTCACCTTGAACGCGCAAAAACGGCAAAAACGAGAGGAGCGGGGAGGTATTTCCATAGGCTTGCGGGCGATGATTGGACCTCCCAAAAAGGCTTGAGAAAATGGACTAGCAGTCACAAAAAGGCGAAAAGCTCAATGAAGCAAATCAAGAGGCCAAAGGCCCAAAATTGTGAAGGTTTTAACCGAACAAAAAGTGAAGAACTCAAAAAGTCAAATCAAAGGCCAAAGGCCGATTCACTACAAAAGGAGTCCCTCGCCAAAAGAAAATCAAAGTACTCAAACCATTGAAACCCGAACTGAATCACGTGCTAGAGAAGGCTACCAGAAAACCATATAGTACGAGACGATCCCGAGATTGCAGTCCAGGAGCCTAAAAAGGGCTATCTCCCGAGACATCCAATATAATTTGCATCTCAGCACGGAGGTACAAGTATTAAGTTTCTTCTATTTATTTACGCAGTTTAATTTGGTAATAAGTAAGCAACGCATGAATTAGGATAGATCGAGTACCACAGTCTAATTTTCATATTTCAAAGCCAACTTAGAGTACAACCCTTTAATAGCATTGTTCGGGACGAACAACTAAAAGTGTGGGGTGATCTGATGGACCAAAATTATACGAATCATAAACACAGTATAACCCCCTTATTTAGACATTTTGTCTATTTAACTTTTGCTTGTTAGTTCAGATATATTTATGCAGGGTAATTCAGAGCTTAGAGAGAATACACATTAAAGAGGAGCTTTTAGAGCAGAAAAGATGTTACGAGTCAATCCAAGGTCAAGATCATATGCCGACTGAAGAAATATCAAGGATCCTGACGTTGAATCACTCATAATAAATTAATCAGAAGAATCAGGAGAGGAATCAAGACAGCCCGGGGAAGAAACACATTGACAGTTTTGTGAAAAGACTGCACAAAACTGTACAAAATTCACATTTGGGCAAGATGACCGGCCACTTGGGCAAGAGGTGGCCAAAGCCACCCCTCCTCCTCCCTCCACCACCGGCAACCGGTGGCTCTCCTCCACCATGACCGGCGGCTTTGCTCCTCCTCCACATGGCGCCTCCTCCTTGCTCCTCCTCTCCTTCCTCCATGTGTGGCCATCTCCTCCCTTCATTTTCTCCTCCAATCACCATGCAACACTTGCCTCCATCTCCTCCTCCTCCCATGGCTATATAAGGAGGAGCTCCTCCCCTCATTTCAATCATCCCTCACTTGTAAAAAAACACTTCTCTCTCTAAGTTATGTATTTGTAAACTTTGGCTTTGGAAATAAAGGATAGCTCCCTTGGCGCTTCAACGGTTGTAAGTATTATTTCTAGTATTTATTCAACTGTTTATTTCCTTAGTTATAATGTTTAGCGCGATGAATAGTAGCTAAAATAGTAGTTCGGTAGAAGGGGCGCACTTGTATTATAAAATGTTTTAAGACTATTAACTTAGCGTCTAGTCTTAGTATTCAAAACTTGTTCTATGTGCCATATATCAAGTCAGAGTTTCCAAGGTTGAGTGGAAGCTGTCACAAGCAAAGCTCTGCCGTGGAAATTCGTGATCATACTCGGTAAGTGGAAGCTGTCACAAGCAAAACTTATCGAGGAGTTCGACTTATCTAAAACACCACTTGGTCAATAACGTAACTGGGAGATCAAGTGGATGCACTTACAGCTAAGATACTTCGAAAGGAGGAATTAGTTTTGCTTAGAACAAGTGTTGCTTTAAACGATGTTGCAAGTCTTGCGCTACGAAAGGGCCTCGATTCATCTTTGAATACTTAGATAATTCACTAAAGGTCAATGATAAACAGGATATAATACAAGGCCCCTGAAACCGAACATTTCTCTTTAATTATAAACCGTAATTTACTTTCTAGTATTAAAACCAATCAACCAACCAATCAATCAATCAATCACTTAGCTGTTAGCTTTAAAACTAACCAACCGACCTAAAACACGCTCTCTCGCTGGACAACCCCCTCAAAGAACATCTATTCCCCTGATTCCCTTGGGTTCGACCCCTACTTACCACTTGCTACCCAGTAGTATAGTTGCGAGTAGCGGACTATTATAAATTTATTCTTGACGTTTGCACATAACGACTGTGCATCCATCACCGAGCACCCGTGCCGAGAGAGCCGAGCACCCATGCCGAGAGGTCCGAGCGCCCGTGCCGAGACCAGTGCCGAGACCCACATCTGAGAGCGCCGAGAGCCGAGTCCGAGAAAACCAGGACCGCGCTGGGAGCAGCGCCCGGGCCCGGTCGACCAAGTGCCCGAGGAAAACTTCAACCTCGGGCCATGACCATGCTCCGGCCAGAATCAAGCCTAACTTCCTTGATGAAACATGTTTATCTTGGCCTTGTCATTCAGAATCCATGGTCCTCGACCTAATCACCTCCGGCCAAAATTCCGGCAGCTCCGGCCATGGTCCAATCGACCTCCGGCGATGCTCCGATCATGCCTCATCCAACCACCACCTTGCTCCGGTCATTTTAGCCCTACTCCGGTCAAAATCCGGCGAAGTCCAACCAAACTACTTATTTCCCGGTTAGGGCATACTATTCACATCGGTTGATCTTTTGGTTTGAAACCAAACCTCAACCAAGTTCAAGGGACTTGCCCAAGGCTCAACCAAGCTCATGTAGTTGCCCTTTGGCACATCTCAAGCTCAGCCGCCCATGTGCCATGCCCATGTGCCATGCCCATGTGCCATGCCCATGTGCCTTGCCCTTTGGCTCAAATCAAACTCCAACCGAAGAGCAACCAAGGAGCAATTAAGGCAAACCGAATTTATGGGAGGACTAGAGGCGGTTGGGAGGACAAATATCCTCTCCTCCACCGCCTCTTTGGCCTATAAATAGAAGGGCTTGGCCCTTGAAAACACACCTCATGTCATCACTTGTAACTTAGGTAGAGAATCTCTCTAGAATCCATCCCACAATCCTTGTAAAACACTTGCATTTTCAATATCAAAAGCTCTACCTTCTCTCTTGATCATGAATACTCTTGTTGGTTCTTGAGTA
The DNA here is from genome assembly GCA_033675215.1 of Rhodiola kirilowii. Classification (NCBI taxonomy): domain Eukaryota; kingdom Viridiplantae; phylum Streptophyta; class Magnoliopsida; order Saxifragales; family Crassulaceae; genus Rhodiola; species Rhodiola kirilowii. The sequence continues at coordinate 36,720,506 of CM066193.1, forward strand.
TTCTTGAGTGTTCTTGAGTTTACTCTTGTTTGTTCTTGAGTATTCTTGTTGTTCTTGAATTTTACTTTCCAAAACCTTTACTTTTTCTTGTCTTTGCTTTCAAAACCATTTACTTTTCTAGCACTAGCTATGGTATCCACTTTTATGGATGTTCGTAGCTAAACCCTTCATTCGGTTGAAGGGGTGTGCTTGTATCATGCAAACGTTTTAGACCCTTTTCTTAGTGCTTCTATTATGTACAAACTTGTTCTATGTGCCATATATTAGGTTAGAACATACATGGTTGAGTGGAGGCTCGAAAGAGCAAAGCTCTTCCATGGGGTTTGTGAACATACATGGTTGAGTGGAGGCTCGAAAGAGCAAAGCTTTTCCATGGAGTTCAACCTCTTTTAAACACCACTTGGTTGATCGGAAATGATTGATCAAGTGGATGCACATAGGCTAAGATACTTCGAAAGGAGGAATTAGCCTATCTAGAACAAGTGCTCTATGTCTTGAAAAGGACTAGACGGTGTGGCAAGTCGAGTGCTAGAAATGGCCTTGATACATCTTTGAACACTTAGAACGATCATTAGAGGTCAATGATGAACGGACTATGATACAAGGCCCCTAAAACCGAATCCTTCTCTCAATCAAAACACCACTTGTAATTTTACTTTCAGTCTCATTATCAACTGTTCACTTTCAGTACCCTTTACTTTCAGCACTTTACTTTTACGCACTTTACTTTATGCACTTTACTTTTCAGTACTTTACTTTACGCACTTTACTTTTCAGTACTTTACTTTCCGCACTTACTTTCAGTCTTTACATTTCCGCACTTTACTTTCAGTTATTTACTTTCCGCTTACTACAGACGTTTTCAACATCAATCCAACATAACTTTGGCACGTATTGCGCTTGAAATATAGCGTGCGACAAACCAAAAGTATGTTGTTTGGTTGATATTGAACTCGACTGTTCCAGCAATTTACTTTCAGCACTTTACTTTCAGTCATTCACTTTCCAGTAATTTACTTTCAGCACTTAACTTTCAGTCATTTACTTTCCAGTAATTTACTTTCAGTACTAAAACCACAACCAACCCCAATCGCACTTACATTTCTGTACAATTTCCTCAAAGAACAACTATCCACTAATTCCCTTGGGTTCGACCCCTACTTACCGCTTTACTACCCAATAGTGAAGTCACAAGTAGTGGACTTATAAATTTATTTTGCACATTGCCTCACGACAAGGCTCTGTCACACCCATGGGATCCCAACTTATGATCCATGAGTGAGGTACCGTCGAGCCAACGACGTTAAACAAAGGCACTTGCCGGGAGGTAACCCAGCATATTTTCTTCATTTGTTACAGTTTTTATGTTTATGTCATTTCTTTTCATACTCACCCCTTTGCACTTGGGGAAGGAACAATTTTTCTTATGCAGGGAACATATGCTCATCATGCGAGCGCATGCTTTGTAACGTGCGAGCGCATGACCCGAGCATAGCCGGGTCGCGCCGAGAATGACCGGGCTGCGCCCGAGAGAACCAAGTCCCAGCCGGACCCCCTCGAACATCAACCGAATCTGGTCGGGCCAAGCCTTGTCGTTTGCTCCTATGGCCTTGACTTAGCAACGACACCATAAAGGGAGTTCTCTTCGTTCCTTACTCTGCATGTCATTTCCTTTCCCTTTATTTGCTTACATTTTGTCTTTTGAACTAAGTCATTCCGAGAGGAACGGCTTCGTTCAAAAGTGTGGGGGTATTTGAGTAGTATTTGCACATAGTAGTAATTGCACATAGTAGCCAAACACTTTTTGAAAATATACACTTTCATGATATGAAATTAGATGGATCTGATTCATTCATTTCCTTGTGAAAACTTAATTATGTAAAAACATGTGTATTTAACTTTTTACTTGTCTTTGTGTGTTGAGATAAATGTAGGATGTGGAGTTGAAAGAAATGCCCTAGAGAGGCTTGACAAGCACTCAAGGGACCGGACCCTTACTATACGGTTATGTGAAGATTGTGGAGGCTAGCACTTCGGGATTTTGATAGTTTTGAGTGGACTCCGCCATGCAGCGTCTATGCAAGAGGTGGGACGGGAATCAAACCGTCCATTCTCTAGTCCAAAGTAGCCGGGAAAATAGATGAGCGACCCTGATGTTCCCATGAATGGCATGGCTTTGGCAAAACAGCTTTAGACAGTTCAAGCAGGAGTTCGAGGAGTGTTCAACCACCTACTGGAACTTGCATACAGCAGATCTGAAGATAAGACGTTTCCTAAATCTGGACGATCAAAGATCTGATCTGATTGGAGTCGGCTCATAAATAAATTAGAAGATCAGATATTCAAATGAATATCCTCTCATCATCTTGGAGTCGTTTAAGAAGATTTGGAATTACTTGGTGGGAAAGAAAGATCAAGATCTTCTTGAAGATTGGAGGAAAGAAGAACGTTTCCTAATTCGGAAGATCGAAGATATGATCTGATTGGAATCAATCGACAAGTCATCATTAAAGATCAGATATTCAAATGAATATCTTCAGCTTGAATTCGAGAATATTGGATGGCTTGGCACAGAAGTAATCTCCAAAGATTGGATTTCGAAGAGATTGAATATCGATCAAATATTGAGGAGTATCTCCGAAATATTTGACAAGGATATTCTGATTGGAGTCAGCCAGCAGGAATTCGAAGATTCAGATATTCAAACGAATATCTACACATCAGATTAAAGGCGGCGTGGCTGACTTGGGAAGGAAGTTTTTGAATATACTTCCTAAAGATTGTTGTAGAAATATCCATCGAATATTTAGGAATATTTCCTAAATATTTGATGAGGATATTTGGAACAGATTTGGATCTTGCCCATGCATATAAATACAAGGCTAGGGCTACCAGATCTGCATCACTCCCGGAGAGAAAAGAAAACACGAGAGCATTCGTGAGATTGGAGGAGGAGTGACGGCCGGCTGATTATTCCACACCGGAATATCAACGGCGAAGAAGTAGTCTGTTCAGTGTGCTGTTCGGACTGTTCTTGAAGGACAACAAAGCGCACACACACACACACGGTGATCAAGCTACGTCTTTGAGAGAAGGCGACTGGACTTCCGAGAAGTCCAAGACTAGGACGAGAGGGAAGTCTCGTCCTACCCATAGGGGATCGAGGGGAGTTGCGACGAACCGAGATTGCAAATCTGAGAGACGGAGTGTTAGAGGCTAGGCTATTACAAACAAGGCGTTGTGTAAGTGTAAGTCCACGAATAGCTCTAAACTCGTAATAAGATTTGTGTCCCTTTTCGGGTGTGGGAAACCCCCCAGAGTAGGCGAGGCCGAACTAGGTTATCATATCGTGTGTGCTCCTATGTTGTGCTGTTTATGTTCTGTCTGCTAAGGTGTTCCAGTATCTGTTTGAACACAACCTGAAACTATCCAACAAGTGTTCGAGACGCAGTTCGAACACCATCTGGAACTCGTCTTGACTAAGACAAGTAGATTTCAATTGGTATCAGAGCAGGCACTCGACATACAGAGTGTGATCCGGCGACAGTTCAAGATGAGTTTGAAGGAAGGACAGAGCACTAATCGACCACCATTGCTTGAAGGGCCGAATTATGCCTATTGGAAATCCAAGATGAAAGCTTTTCTGAAATCCCTCGATGAAAGGGCTTGGAGAGCTGTAATGATAGGATGGACAGAACCCATGATGGCCAACCCTGAAGGAGTTGTTATGCCAAAACCCGAAGCCCTGTGGTTCTGAAGCAGATGATGTAGTGGCTGTTGGGAATTCAAAGGCCCTGAATGCAATATTCTATGGAGTGGACGAGAATGTGTTCAAACTGATTGCTGAATGTGAGGTGGCCAAGGAAGCATGGGATATTCTCAGAATAGCCTATGAGGGTCCAGACAATAAATCTAACGATGAAGAAGAAGAACATGAGAATGTCAATCTTGTCGGACATATAGTCACTATTGAAGACGGCAGTGAGAAAAGTGAAAATCCATATTCTAGTGCACTGTCTGAACAACCTATTGACGACGCTTCCAGCAGTGATGACGAAGGACTTGCTCATGAGACCTCGGCTGAGACGTACAAGGAACTCTATGAGAAGTGCCTATTGGTGATTGGCCTGAACAAGAAGCTCACAGAAACAGTGGCAAGCCCGACAGAAGAAAAAGATAAAAAGTGGCAGGAGGTTGAACTTCTCGTTGCCCAGAAGGTGGAACACCAGGAGGACATATCTGCTTTAAAGCACGAGATGATTGGAATGAATCAAGAACACTCGTCACTTCTTGCACAGAATGTGAAACTGCTAGACACTGTATCGGTTCTGAAAGCTGAGATGGAGAAAAAGGGAGAAACACATCCTGGAGGCTTGGTAGGGCTAAGGAGAAAGAATGCTGGGTTGCACATCCGTAAAGAAGTTCATCTCAATATGACAGGTAATCCTCAATATCTCATCAATATTAAACCTATTCGCAAGCGTCAGTTTGTCACTTTTGGAGATGGAGGGAAGGGCCAGGTGATCGACTGTGGGACATTGAAGGTTCCGGATCTACCTAAGCTCGAGGATACCCTCCTAGTGGATGGGTTAAAGGTGAACCTGATCAATACCAGTAGATTGAGTGATAAAGGACAGTCTGTTACATTCACACGTGATACGTGTCAAGTACTGGCTAGGAATGGAGACACACTTTTGGAAGGAAGCAGGTCAACAAACAAAAGCTACTGTCTAGGCACAGTTGGAATAGGAGCTGCCACTGTCTGTCCGACAAACACGATAAATGAGATGGAATTGCAAGGGATAGGTATGGTGTATTATTCTGGAAAGGTGAAAGATGAAGTTGCCCTAAACTCAGTCCTAGAAGATGATAAATGCAGAGGTGGGACAGTGTCTGAAACACCCATTCAGACGAAGGCTACAGAAGATAAAACTCCAGAGGAAGGTCCAGCTGATGAAGCCACACCTACTCCAGCTAGGACACTTGACAATGCACCTGCGCTGCAACCCTCATGGAGAATTAAGAGTCGAGCGAATGAGACCAAGTATCGAGAGCTGGCTGCCTGTTCATCTAGTCTGAAGAATGTCAACAAAACACTTATTGATGAGATTTGGGTGGTGGCCATTCATGTGGAACTGGAAGAGCTCACCATATACGGAGCATGGAAGTTATATCATCTTGTGCACAGTCACGAACTGAAGGAGACTATATACGGACTCACAAAAGCACCCAGAGCATGGTACGAGACTTTCCTCATCGCCCATGGCACTGAGCGAGGGGGAGAAGAGAAGCATATGTTCATCACGAGTACACAGAAGCTGGTTGGCCAGTTCGTGAGACAGATGCAAAAGGAGCTCGAGCTGACCTTGGTGGGAGAGATGAAACACCTTCCTGGAACCCATGTTGACCAGATGTTGGAAGGGCAAGAGAGCATTGCTGCAGGAGAGCAAGAGAGCATCACTGCAGGAGAGCAAGAGAGCACCGATGTAGGGAGCTGCTGCACTCAGTTCCTATGTATGAAGCAGAATCTGCCTGAACACGGAATGGAACGGGTGATGAAGGTTCTGCCCAAGAACCCTGTACAACACTCTATGAGCAGATATCACATCATCCGATAGCTAGTGAAGAAGAAGGTCATCACATCGAAGTACATGACAACCACAACTGCCGTGCTCACCATGCGACTAGACGCTGCTCAGTTTGAAACACTTAGATCCTCTCTGGGTCTGCGTGTTATCGCCAACTAAGTGTTCCAGACGGAGGTCAGCCAAGAGCAGAGCCCCAGCAAATCAGATGGGCTGACCTACCAAAGAAGAGGGCTGGAACAGATGGTAAGTTGTTAGAACTAATTACTAAGTTCAACATACTTATAGCTTTATGAGGCGTTGGAGCATATCAAGGAGGAGAGAGGTGATTGGACAAATATCTCAAGAGATATACACATAACCGTTTTTGGCAAGTGGAGGAGTCCAAATATTTGCAAATCAAAAGGCAGTCGAATCGAAGTCAGATGAGGATACAATATCAGCAAACCCTAAAATCACAGAAGGGAAAAAGAAGGAAAATCAGGCGATGACTGAGCCACCCCTCAATGAGATTCTTTGGCCGATGCCGCAGAAGAAGGTGAAGCCAGTAGGGCTAAGATTGTGGTTCTGATAAGCAGAAGCTGTTGAATGCAAAGGTAGATGCCACTGGCTCCGTGCTGATGAAGACAGGAAAGCAGATCTGAAGATAAGACGTTTCCTAAATCTGGACGATCGAAGATCTGATCTGATTGGAGTCGGCTCATAAATAAATTAGAAGATCAGATATTCAAATGAATATACTCTCATCATCTTGGAGTCGTTTAAGAAGATTTGGAATTACTTGGTGGGAAAGAAAGATCAAGATCTTCTTGAAGATTGGAGGAAAGAAGAACGTTTCCTAATTCGGAAGATCGAAGATATGATCTGATTGGAATCAATCGACAAGTCATCATTAAAGATCAGATATTCAAATGAATATCTTCAGCTTGAATTCGAGAATATTGGATGGCTTGGCACAGAAGTAATCTCCAAAGATTGGATTTCGAAGAGATTGAATATCGATCAAATATTGAGGAGTATCTCCGAAATATTTGACAAGGATATTCTGATTGGAGTCGGCCAGCAGGAATTCGAAGATTCAGATATTCAAACGAATATCTACACATCAGATTAAAGGCGGCGTGGCTGACTTGGGAAGGAAGTTTTTGAATATACTTCCTAAAGATTGTTGTAGAAATATCCATCGAATATTTAGGAATATTTCCTAAATATTTGATGAGGATATTTGGAACAGATTTGGATCTTGCCCATGCATATAAATACAAGGCTAGGGCTACCAGATCTGCATCACTCCCGGAGAGAAAAGAAAACACGAGAGCATTCGTGAGATTGGAGGAGGAGTGACGGCCGGCTGATTATTCCACACCGGAATATCAACGGTGAAGAAGCAGTCTGTTCAGTGTGCTATTCAGACTGTTCTTGAAGGACAACAAAGCGCACACACACACACGGTGATCAAGCTACGTCTTTGAGAGAAGGCGACTGGACTTCTGAGATGTCCAAGACTAGGCCGAGGGGGAAGTCTCGTCCTACCCATAGGGGATCGAGGGGAGTTGCGACGAACCGAGATTGCAAATCCGAGAGACGAAGTGTTAGAGGCTAGGCTATTACAAACAAGGCGTTGTGTAAGTGTAAGTCCACGAATAGCTCTAAACTCGTAGTAAGATTTGTGTCCCTTTTCGGGGTGTGGGAAACACCCCAGAGTAGGCGAGGCCGAACTGGGTTATCATATCGTGTGTGCTCCTATGTTGTGATGTTTATGTTCTGTCTGCTAAGGTGTTCCAGTATCTGTTTGAACACAACCTGAAACTGTCCAACAAGTGTTCGAGACGCAGTTCGAACAACATCTGGAACTCGTCTTGACTAAGACAAGTAGATTTCAGACCCTCATCTTGACTCGCGCGAAAAGGGAAAGGATGAGAAAGAGCGGGGAGGTATTTCCATATGCTCTCGGGCGATGATTGGACCTCCCAAAAGTGAAGAAATGGACGAGCAATCATCAAAGGAGCAAAGCTCAAAGAAGAAAAGAAAGAAATTAGCCAAGTGGTGAAACCAAAGCGAAGAAAAAAAAGTGAAGTACTCAAAGAGTCAAATCAAAGGCCAAAGGCCAAAGTCACTACAAAAAGCTGTCCTTCCAAAGAAAATCAAAGTGCTCAACCCATTAGCCCGAACCAATGACGTGCTAGAAGAAGCAAGTAACATAACCATATAGTAAGATCGGATCCGAGAGTGCAGTTCAAAGGCCTAAAAAGGCTATCTCCCAATCATCCAAAATTGGTTTGCATCTCGGCTCAAAGGTACAAGTATCTAGTTACTTTCATATGTGAGCATGATTCTTTTAGTAACAAGTAAGTTATGCATGCTAAGGTGAAATCTAGTCTAGCATCTAACATCCATATCTAGGACTTAAGGTGTTGTCGTTCCTCTTTGACTATACTTGTTCGGGACGAACAAGATTTAGTGTGTGGGTATTTGATGGGGCGTATTTATACGACTCATCGAGTACGCTAAACCCACCAAAAATGACATTTGGTGATACGAACATATGCTTGTTAATGTCGTTTTCTGTATATAGGCAATTTTGGAGTCTAAAGAGGAAACACGCTTAAAAATAGGCATTTGGTGCCAAAAAGCAGCACAAGTCATTTCTGGCTGGGCCAGACCCGAGGAAAGCCAGGCCACGCCCGAGAAAGCCAGGCCGCGTCCGAGGATCCCAACTGGGCCGTCCGAGAAAGCGCAGGCCACGGTCCGAGAGCCGGGTCCGAAGAAATGATCGCCCAGGCCGCGCCCAGCGCACCAGCCGAGCTGTCTAGCACTGAATTCAAGTTGCCCAGGTAAACCATCTGATCTAACGAATCCGCCTCGAGCAAAGTAATCAAAATAGCAAATTAGGTGGACAATGTCGGAAAACCAAGGAGAATGCCCGAGCAGATTGGCAGTTGGCCCAATTCCAAAGGTCTCGCGCACGCTGATAGGCGTCGAAACCCAATCGCTCGACCAAACCAGCTAATCTGGCAAATCTGGCTCAACCAAGTGGTTTGAAATGCCCAACAACTTAGGCAATCTCACTTCCCAGACAAAACGCCTGAGTGGAACCAGCTCAAGCCCGATCAAGGCCAAACTCGGGCAATTCCGGCCGTTTTGAGATTACGACCAGATTTCGGGCAGATTCCGGTAAAACGACTTTGACCATTAGTCTTAGAATTGCCTCAGCATTCCAAATCCACAGTCCAAAAGCCAAAGTCCTCCGGCCAAAATTCCGGCCAGATTCCGGCCATATTCCGGCCAACTCCGGCCAACCTTCGACCAAGCTCCGATCAAGCTCAGGCCAAGCACAACCAAGTCCAACCAAGTTCCAGCCAAGAAGTTCCAACCACAAACCGAATTCCCTATACTCCGATTAACTTCTACTATTCATCTCGGTTTGGTTTTGGAATCCGGTTTGCCTCAACCAAGCCAAGTCGGTTGGCTTGTGGCTCAACTAAGGGTCAAGTTGGTTGCCCTTTGGCTTCAAGCAAGTGCAAGTGGCTTGGACGCAAGTGACAAAGGCAAGTGGGATGGCTTTTGGCTAAACCAATCAAAATGAAGTGCTTTTGGGATATTTCAAGGCCAAAGCTTATCTTCTCCTCCCCTAAACCGACTTCACTAGCCTATAAATAGAGGGCTTGCCTCATGTAATGTGTAGCCTTCGAAATCCCAAGTCCTTTGAGAGAAGAGAGCTTAACTCTCTTCCCTTCATTTACAATACAAACACTCTCTACATTTTACTTTGTTCTTCACTTGTTCTTGTTCTTGAGCTCCAAGCTCTTTACTTTCTAGCAAGCACTCTTCACTTTGTTGTCAAGTTCTTGATTTGGAGCTCCTCTCCTTTTACTTTCTTGCACAAAAGCCACGGCTACTTGTATTCCTTGACATGAATACAAGTAGCTAATGCTTCCTTTACTTTCTTGTTGGTTACTTTACTTTCCTTGTTCTAGCCAAGGCTACTTGTATTCCTTGACATGAGTACAAGTAGTTAAAGCTAAAGTTCTTGTTACAAAGCTCACGGTTACCTTTACTTTTCTTGTACTCGTCTTTACTTTTTCTTGTTTTCCTTTACTTTTGTAAGTATGGTGCTTGTATTCCTTGCCATGAATACAATTAGCTAAAGCATATTCGGTTAAAGGGTGTTCATACTTGTGTATGCATCTTGAGACTTGAACTTAATGCTACTTCGTGTGTCAACTAGTTCGGTGCCATTATTCGATTGAACAACAAGGCTAAGTGGATGCTTGAAAGAGGAAAGCTTAGCTGAGTAGTTCAATCTTGATTAGACAACAAGGCTAAGTGGATGCTCGAAAGAGGAAAGCTTAGCCGAGTAGTTTAATCTTCCTTAAGTCGCTTGCTTGATCGTAACTGAGAGATCAAGTGGCTGCACTTAGAACTAGAAGTCTATGTCTTGATTTTGGAGTAGATTGTGGTGTAAGTGCTAGAAATGGCCTTACTTTAGGGTTTAAGTCTTGAAAAGGAATAAACCCACACTTATGAACACAAAGTAAGATCATTTGACGTCTATGATGGTTGTCTCACAAGTAGAGACCCTAGACTGAATATCTTTCGTCCTTACTTATCAGCACTTTACTTTCTGTCATTTACTTTTTAGCACTTTACATTCAGTACTTTACATTTCAGCACTTTACATTTCAATCTTTACTTTTACGCACTTTACTTTTCAGTACTTTACTTTTCACGCACTTTACTTTTAGCACTTTACTTTCAGCACTTTTATTTCTGTCATTTACTTTCAGTTTAAACCACTCAAACCCAACATGTATTTACTTTCTTTTCTTTCTTTTAAAAGAACAACTATTCCACACTGACTCTCTTGGGTTCAACCCCTACTTACCGCTTGCTAATCCAATAGTGAGCCACGAGTAGTGGAACTATAAATGTCAATTTTGTAGTGCACAACGACGTGCTGTCAAGGGGCTTTGGTGAGGTGATCACCTGAGGACTTCAAATCTGGAGCTTGATAGATGATCAGTTCATATATCAGGGAAGGGAAGCAGATCTGGTGGAGAGTTCTCTTTGAGGTAGCATGGTCGGCAATCTGCTTGAACATCACTCTTCCCAGATTGAACTTCAGCTTGTTCCCAATCTGATATCAAAAGGGCCATATCTCGGTTGACTGTGGAACAGTGAGTAGAGGGTCTCCAATTGAACACAACGATGAAATACAGCATTGAGTAGAACATTGAGAGATCAGCTGTATGCACCACTGTTTCAGGCCACCAACGGACTGAACCAGCAGTGATGCTGTCCACAATCTTTCCAAAGTCTGATTCCTCTTCATCAACGAGCGGGTCATCCATGGAGAAGTACACATTTATGAGTTCAGGATCAATCTTGATCTTCCTTCCTCGGACGAAGAAAACACCACATTCTGAGTCTCCAAGATCCCCAAATTTAGGGGGAAGGTTTGCACTGGCCTCTCGAACCAGTTGTTCATTGAAAGGATTACTCCTGTCCACCGTCCAGAATAAGTCAGATTGCTTCAGCACATCAATGACTTCCTTCCCATTGTACCGGGACTCCTCCAGGACCCTTTCTGGGATAATCTTTCTTTTTAGAACACACGCCCATTTTCTCGCAGCATCTGGATTTAAAAACCAAATTCCCTTCTTGACCACTCCAACTAGAACAGTATCTGAATCAGGAGATGGGACTACACACCTTCCAGCATCCTCTGAAACAGGAATCGGGACGTCAATCTTCCTCTTTTTGGAGGACTCAGCTCCCCCTGCAAAGATGCACTCCTCTACAGCCGCCTGTGCTGCGCCCTTAGCAGTATTTTCAAACACAACCCTCTTCTTCCCTTTTTGCCTTCTTGAGGTTAGCAAGAGGGACGAAATCTTGATCATCCTTTGATAAGGTGACCACCTTGGCAACTGTTTGAGTAATATTCTTTATCACTGCATCAGGACTGGTTGGGAGTTCTTCTTCCACATGGGCATCCTCTATATGATCATCATTATGTAGCCCATCTTCCTCAACAACTTCTGTAATATCCACTTCATGAGCGCCAGTTGTCTTCTCCACTGAAACTACCTCTGAGGCAACGACTGTCTCAACATTCTGCTGAACACCTGGTTCAACTGCTGGAACATCTACTTTCTTCACTACATCAGGGATGAGGGAAGGTGCAGAGTCTTCAGCCCCTATAGCCTGGGCTTGAGAGGAGTGTTCTGATCTTTTCACAGCAGACAAACGAATCTTCTTTTCTTGCAACTCCTTGACAACCTCATCAATGTCCCTGTAGAAACTGTCCAAATCTTCATCCTTTTCGGATTTCTCTGCCAAAGCCTCATTCAACTCGACATTCTTCTCTGTTTGAGTAGCCTTCTTGGTCACGGTCTCACCTTCCTTTGCGAGATGATCATTAACTGGTCCTCCAGGATTTTCCCTAAACCCGTCGTCAGACGCTTCATCCAGCACCAAACTTCTCTTCCTCGAGGACTCAAGAAACTTCTCTGTCTCCTCATCAGACGTTGCGATGAGCCTCCCTCTGGTAGAACTGATCTTAGCCAAACATTGTCTTGGAGAAACAACTCGGCGAGTCCCCTTCTTCCTCCGAAAACCTCCCGGACGAACATGCCCAGAAGCATGGATCTTTTCTCTCCATACTCCTAAGCCACTAGCACCCTTAGACACAGGGATGCTGGGCTCTGCTTCTCTCATGGAACCAGCAGCATCTTCACAAACAATAGCCCTACTGGCTACATCACAATTATCAACCACATTAGACGCACCCTTTTCCATCTTCTTACTTCCAACAACAGAATCCTTCACAATATTGATGGCTTCGTCACCAATCACAGCCCTACTGGCTTCACCACCCTTCTCAGACCCCACACACACAACTTCTTCCACCATAATATTATCAACAGAGGCAACAGTTGCAGGAACGGAAAGAACAGTCTGGGATTTAGGAATTACCTCAGACTGGGGAGCAGCCGGTGGAGGAATAAAACTTGGCAATGTCGAACTAGCATCAGATGGTTTAGACAAAGCCTCCGCGGCAGGCGAGGGTACCGTCTCCTGCATTGCAGCAGGTTCTGGTCCATTCTTCTCCACCGCTCCAGACGGAGGGTTTTCTGACGCTGCTCTGTCAACAACGATCTTGGCTTCAGGCAAGAATGCAGAATCGGCAAGTAAAGGCGACGCCTTTATCACTTTCGCAACCTTTGATTTCGGAATTCTGGGTTTTGCCGCCAGTGCCTTGGAGGACTGCATGCTCTCCTTCTTATTCTCAGCAGACTTGACACTGGATTTTGAGGATTTTCTGGTGTTCACCATTGTTATCGAACAGATGAAGGATTGAGAGAGATTGAACTCAGCGGACATTCTAGGGTTTCAGAAGGAGGAGAGTAGAGGCGCAGGCAAAGACTGATTTGATTTTCAAATCAAAATCTTTTTCAAATCAAGTCGGTCGTTTCAACTTCCCAAAACTATCCTCGAGAATATCCTATCTTTTCACAACAGCTCGAATAAATTCCAACAATAACTTTCTGTTCCAGCACTCTTGCACGAGTGATCAGTCCAACTGTTTTGCTGGAGATTCGACTCTGACTGACCACTTTCTGGAACACTTAGTTATGGACACCACATAGACCCAAGGAGGGTCCGAGTGTCTCAACCTTCTGTGTTTGTATCCCTAACTCGTCAGCATAGATTTGTGCGATACTGATATCGGACGTTGTGCGATACTGCTTCACTCCCCCTCGCACACATCCATGGTCGAAGAGAAACCCGGTGAGAGGCTTAACCCAAGTGTGGAGCATCTGCTTGAGGCCGTAGTTTCCAACCTGTGTCGGACACATTGGACACATATGGAACAGTTCCAACGATCGGCTAGTACTGATCTGCGGTGTGATGGGGTGTGAGGCTTTCGTTTGGGGCCCGATCCGGCATTCTTTGCATACTCCATCAACGACGACTTTCATATGGGGCATTCCTCGTGTGGGTCGCATCAAGGTCTTGGGATTCGGTTGACCCAGGTTCCAGTGCACCAGCTTTATTTCACCCACTTTACATGTGAGCTCGGCTGGTGTAGCAACCGTTCCAGCAGAATCAAGGAGATAGCCATTATTGGTTGTCTGGTAGCCTCTCAGCAGGGTGCCTTCTTCCTTATCCCACACGTGGCATGAGTCGTGAGTGAAACTAGCACGGTGTCCATCATCACATAGCTGGCTAATGCTTATAAGATTCATTTGTAACCCTTCATCAATGAGGACATCCTGGAGATCAGAGAGATCCGGGACCTTCAATATCCCACAGCCGATCACCTGACCCTTTCCTCCATTTCTGAACGTGACAACCTGTTTATTGGACATAGGTCGAATGTGCGTAAGGAGTTTAGGGTTACCTATCATGTGAGTAGAACATCCACTATCAAAATACCATTGATCTCTCTCTATGTGGTGTGATCCGCTGAGCGCAGCCATACATACTATTTTTCTTGCCTTTGGAACCCAGACTTGTCGCAGTCGAGGTTTATTCTCGTATCCCACGGCTTTCTGTTCAGCAAGAAATAAGCTGCACCTTGGTCTGATATGTCCAATCTGATAGCAGTACCAGCATGTGGAGAATCTTTCCTATGACTTGAAGAAGAGTTGAAGCGATCTTTGTGAGTCCTTCTTTGACCACCTTTGGGTTTTCCATGGGACAGATCCACTCTTTGTCTAGGATGTTGTCTCCCCTTTCGTGCTGGAATCTGTTTAGACACTGGCTTTGATTGAACAAACATTGTACCTTTTGAGCTGCCTTCTCTTGTGAACCCCAATCCTCTATGTCCGGACTCCATCCTCCGAGCTTTGAGAATCTCATTCAAATTTTTTAAGCCAGAGTTTAACATTCTTACCGACTGTTTGAGTCGCGTGAGCTCCTTCTCAGCTGTTGAGCGGTCCATCTTTTCGGATTCCAGCTGAAGCTCTAACGACTCCACCTCCTTTAGCAGGAACACCTCTTTGCGTTTCAAATCAGTGATCGTTTTCCTCAGACCAGCCATGCCTACAGGATGAGTTTCACGATCTTTCTCCATGTCGACTTTCATAGAAGAGACAGTGCCCAGAAGTTCCATTTTCTGAGCAAGCAAACACGTTCTTTCCTGCTTCATTTCAGTTAGATGAGTTTCCAGCGAATCAATCTTACATTGGAGTTCTACCTTCTGTGTGACCAGAATCTCTGCCTCTTCCCATATTTTGTCCTTCTCTATAGTCACGCTTGCAATAGTGTCATTCAGCTTCTTGTTGATCTTAATCAGCAGCAGCCACTTCTCATACAGATCTTTATAAGTTTCAGCCAGAGTCTCCTGTGTGAGTTCTCCATCATCACTGTCTGAGGAGTCATTGGTCAAGTGTTCAACCTGAGATGGCACACTTCCACTGGCGTTGCTGCATTCTTCAAGAGTTGTGACGAAGGCCACAAAATTGGTGGTTTCACTCCCTTCGTTCTCTTCGTCTGACTCACTGTCACTGAATCTGGTGACCATTTCCTTCTTCTTCATGAGGGTGTTTGCGCATTGAGCTTGGACGTGCCCGAACCCCCTGCATTCATGACACTGGATCTCTTTCCCTTTTTCAGAAGGGTCTTGCCTCATATCACTGGTCCTTGACTTCCCGCTTTTCCAGTTTCGAAAATCATTGGAGGATGACTGACCATGTTCAGGACCACGTCTGTTGATTTTACGCACCATCCTGTCGAAGTTCTGGGCCATCATAGCAAGTTGCTCAGTGCTGCAGCCAGATTCTGGTTTGTCTTCGGAAACCACTGCTTTTAGGGCGATTCCCTTCACATCTTTGGGCTGGACATCGCGATTCATCTCATACGTTCTAAGAGAGCCCATCAGCTCGTCCAGTTTCAGCTTGGTGATATCATGCATCTCCTCAATGGCAGTGACCTTCATGTCAAATCTCGGAGGGAGCGCTCTCAGGACCTTACTCGCCATTCTCTCTTCATCAATGGGTTTCCCTAGAGCAGCAGCCTCATTTGACAGGTCTAGAACTCTAGCGTTGAACTCAGGGATGGTTTCACTATCCTTCATCTTCATCTCTTCGAACTGGGTTGTCACAATCTGCATTCTCGAGTTGCGAACTTTGTTCGTGCCTTCATAAGCCATTTGAAGGATATCCCAGGCCTCTTTGACCACTTCACAGTTGATGATCAGCTTCATCACATTTTCATCTACTCCAGAGAAGATTGCATTCATGGCTTTAGAGTTTCCCATGGATGCTTTGTCATCCGCCTCAGTCCATTGAGCTTCTGGTTTCGGAACAGCTTCTCCAGTGAGATTTTCCATTGTGGGTTCAGTCCATCCAGTCAAGACTGCCTTCCAAGCCCTTTCATCAAGAGATTTCAGAATATATTTCATCTTGGGTTTCCAAGAGGCAAAGTTTGATCATTCAAGCAGTGGGGGTCTGGTTGTGCTTTGTCCTTCCTTTAGAGTCATCTTGAACAGTTCAGGATCCCACTCAGTTTGTCGAGTGTTTGCTCTGATACCAATTGAAATTTTGTAACCTGTTCAAGCTTCTGTTCAAGGTGTAGATGAGACAGACCTTGAACACCTTCCTTAACAGTTCAGTACATAGAACAGTATGGGAGCACGCACAGAATGATACCCAGTTCGGCTTCGCCTACTCTGGGGGGTTTCCCACACCCTAAAATGGACACAAATCTTTATTACGAGTATTGAGCTAACACTTGGACTTACGCTTACACTTTGTAATCGCCTAGCCTCTAATACTCCATCTCTCAGATTTGCAACCGTGGTTCACCGCAGTTCCCCTCGATCCCCTTCGTCCGAACCTTCTGTCCGAACGTGCTCGACCTTCTCTTGAAGCTCGGTCGCTTTCTCTCAAAAGCTGGTTGGTCTTTGTTGTGTGCGGCAGTAGGATCAACTCCAGTCAGTCTGAATAGCACACGGATCAGAATGAACATGCACCGATGAATTTCCAGTGGGAAAAAACAAACGGTCGTCACTTTCTTCTTCTCCAATCGGTTGTGTATAGTCGTGTGTATTTGATTGTGAAAGCGATGCAGATTATGGACGCCCTAGCCATGTATTTATATGTGTGGGCGCTTGACCAAATCTGCTCTAGATATCTCATCAAATATTTACGAAATATTCCTAAATATTTCGATGTGTCTCTTTATCAAATCGAATGGGAAGAATATTCGAAGACTTCCTTGCCAAGTCAGCCACGCCGCCTTTAATCTGATGTGTAGATATTCATTCGAATATCTCCTGCACAAATTCTTTACTGGCCGACTTCAGTTCGAAAAGATCTTCGGTCTTTAGAACCTTCCGGAAGACATCCTTGTGTCTGATCTACGCTGTACATGAGTACCAGGATGTGTTCGAACTCCCCCTGAACTCCTGCTCGAACTGTCTAAAGTTGTTTTGCCAAATACACGCCACTCAAGGGAACATTAGTATGGTGACCCTACCATAGATACCTTGAGAAATGGCAACTGATATGTTTACCTAACTGAAGCAACCATGTTTTTTCATATAGTTCAGTACAATAAGATAACTCTATAACTACAAACTAAAATACTGCACCAAATGTTTCACGGAGAGTCCTCAATACCAGCACAACACCAGCTGAACCACACCACCATCCCACTACAATCTTCTCACCCAAAAAGATAAATCTTTCACACCCAATTCACAAAACCCTCACAGACCAGGAAACCACTAATCCTCAGGAAAAAAGCCCTAATTTCCACACCACAGAAACACAATCAGTGATTAAAAAACACCACTCAAAATCTCAAACCCATAAAAAACTGAGCAACAAAATGAAAACATAAAACAAGCCAATTTTCAAAATCATTGCAGGCACGCGAGCATCTACCTCATCCGAGAAACCAAATCCGACTACTAGAAATCAATGTCCTTTACCCGAGCAAATGGAGCGAAATCATTGTCACTCACTTACCAGAAATAGTGGGGCTAATTGAACCTTGACTGGTTTGAATTCTTGTACTGAAAGGGAGAGTCCCTGTGGCTTGCTGCGACCAAGTCGACAGAAGAGTTTACGGTGCAATTTTCGCAGTGCACAGAATATATGTTTTGAGGAGAGATGGAAGATATTTCATTAATTAATGTATCATTAACGAATCATTAATGGATCACTGATCCATTTACTAATGGATATGGATTAATTCAATCCATTACATTACAAAGTTTGTAACTTTTCCGGCCAAATATTCTGGTGGATTTCCGGCCACATAACTTTCCCGGAAAACTTTCCGGTGCAATTCCGACAAATTTACGTGACAAAATTTTGGATTGACAAAAATTGGCGAATTTCTAGCTGAAATCCGGCAAAAAGTATTCCGGCATCAGAAGTACGTCGGTACTTCCCCAAAATTAATTCCGTCACACCGCCGGCGAAATTCCGGGACAAATTTTTGAGTTGACAAAAAAACAAGGAATTTCCGACAAAGAAATATTCTGGTCATAAAAATGCGACGGAATTTCCCCAAAATGATTCTGGCGGATATCCGGCAGCATTCCTGAGCAACCATCCACTATCAACGTATTACGGTGACGGAGCCCACCGCACTGTCGTTAAGGTGCAGTGTTCTCTGTGCAAAAGCAAATTTATATTCCGCTACTCGTGACCTTACTACTGGGTAGCAAGTGGTAAGTAGGGGTCGAACCTAAGGGAATTAGGGGGATAGTCGTTCTTTGAGGGAATTGTACAGCGAGGGAGCGTGTTTTAGGTTGATTGAGGTTTTAGTGCGGAAAAGTAAGTGATTGGTTGGTTGGTTTTGGTTTTTAGTACGGAAAAGTAAATGACATAAAAGTAAAGTACTGAAAATAAAAGTAGAAGACTTACAGCGGGTGATGCGTGATTGGCAAGTCCTCCGGAAGGTGAGCAGTTGATAAAGTAGTTTATACTAAGAAAGTAAATGCAGGTGGTGTTTAAACTTAAGGAAAGCATTCGGTTTCTGGGGCCTTGTATCATAGCCTGTTTATCATTGACCGTTAGTGATTCTTCTAAGTATTCAAAAGTGTATCAAGGCCATTTCAAGCACTCGATTTGCACACACCGTTTAGCCCATTTCAAGGTCGTAGAGCACTTGTTCTATTTAGACAAGCACCCCATTTCAAGGTATACTAGCCTATGTGCATCCATTGATCCGTCATTTCCGATCAAAACCAATGGTGTTTAAAAGAGGTCGAACTCCTCAGATAAGCTTTGCCATTTCAAGCATCCACTTACCCGAGTATGTTCACGAACCCCCACGGAAGAGTTTTGCCATTTCAAGCATCCACTCAACCTTGGAAGTTCTGGCCTAATATATGGCACATAGAACAAGTTTTGAATAAAAAGAAGAGGCACTAAGTGCATGGTCTAAAACATTTTATGATACAAGTACACCCCTTCAACCAAATGAAGAGTTTAGCTACGAATATCCATAGAGGTGGATACCATAGATAAGTACTTACGGGTTTTGAAAGACAGTAAGTAAAGGAAAGGGGTGAGTACTTCAAGAACCGACAAGAGTACTCAAGAATAAAGAAAAGCTTGAGTACTCAAGAACCGACAGGAGTACTCAAGACCGAACTATAATACTCAAGAACCAACAGGAGTATTATATATTGAAAACCAAACTTACAAATGCCAAACTTTTTAGAGAGAGAAGTGTATATGATTTTGAGGGATGATTTACAAATGAGAGGAAGGCTTGTATTTATAGCCATGGAGGAGAGGAGGATGTGGTGGAGGAGGAGGACACTTGGCAAGCTCTCATGGTGGGAGGAGGAGCCTCCCAAAGCCGCCGGTTGGAGGTTGCCATGGAGGGTTGGCTTCCTCCTTTGGTCACCTCCTCCAAAAGCCGCCGGTCACCATGGAGGGGGGAGTGAGTTTTGTGAGGTTTTGTGATGTTTTCACAAAACTATCGGTGTATTTCTGCCCCGGACTGACTTTGATTGCTCTTCGGTTTGATTTGTTTTGAGTGATTCCATGTCAGGATCTTGAGATTTCTTCAGTCGGCGTCTGATCTTGACCTCGGAATGACTCGTAATATCTTTTCAGCGTAAAATCCTCTCCTTAGCGTGTTTTCTCTCTAGAGTCCAAAATACCCTGTAGATAAATATCGGAACTAACAAGCAAAAGTTAAATAGACAAACAGTCTAATTTAGTGGGTTTAACTGTGTTTATGATTCGTATAATTATGGTCCATCAGATCACCCCACACCTTTAGTTGTTCGTCCCGAACAATGCTATTAAAAGGCGGCACACTAAGTAAGCTTTTAAAATATGAATGTTAGACTGTGGGACTCGATTTATCCTAATTCATGCATTACTTACTTATTACCAAATTGAACTGTGTAAATAACTAGAAGAAACTTGATACTTGTACCTCCGTGCTGAGATGCAAATTATTTTGGATGTTTCGGGAGATAGCCCTTTTCAGGCTCCTGGACTGCATCCTTGGGACCGTCTCGCACTATATGGTTTTCTTGTAACTTTCTCTAGCACGTGATTCGGTTCGGGTTTCAATGGTTTGATCTTTGATTTTCTTTTGGCGAGGGACAGCTTTTGTAATGAATCGGCCTTTGGCCTTTGATTTGACTCTTTGAGTACTTCACTTTTTGTTCGGTTAAAACCTTCACAATTTTGGGCCTTTGGCCTCTTGATTTGCTTCTTTGAGCTTTTGCCTTTTTGTGGCTTGCTAGTCCATTTTCTCAAGCCTTTTTGGGAGGTCCAATCGTCGCCCGCGAGCATATGGAAATACCTCCCCGCTCCTCTCATCCTTGCCGTTTCGCGCGGGTCAAGATGAGGGTCGCTCATCTATTTTCTCGGCTACTTTGACTACAGATAGGACGGTCTGATTCCCGTCCTCGCCTTTTTTCTTTATGCATAAACACTGCATGGCGGAGATGACTTCAATCTTCACTGAAACCCGAAGTGCAGCCTCCACTGACTTCGAAAACCATATAGTTTGATTCGATCCTTTGAGTGCTTGCCAAGCCTCTCTAGGGCAGTTTATGTCAACTCCACATCCCTAGTTTATCTCAGCACAAAGGGACAAATGAGAAGTTACATTCTAAGTTTTTAAACAGTTGAATTTTCACAAGGTTAATGCATGAATTATGATCTATCTTTTACACATTCTCAAGTTCATATTTTCAAAAAGATAATATTAAAGGAAAAGGAAAAACATGTTATTTATTTACAAAGGTGGATCTCACCCCACACTTTTGAACGAAGGCGTGCCTTTCAGCACAACTTAGTTCAAAAGCCATGCAAGCAGATATTATATGAGAAGGAAATGACATTAAGGAAAAGGGAAGAACAGAACTCCCTTTAAAGTGTCGAACGGATGACATGGCATGAGGCTGGATAATCGAGGGAGTTCGGCTGGGGCCTTGAACTCTTGGCAAAGGCCTGGCTGGCTTAATGTTGCACCCGAGTCCGATTCCTGAATAGTCATTTCTTCTATGCACCAAGTGGGTGAGAGCGACTTATTGGAAAAAACTAAATGACAGAAAATAAAAGTACTGAAAGTAAGATAGGTGTCGGGTTATGATGGACCATAATTATACAAATCAAAAACACAGTAAAACCCACTAAATTAGACTGTTGGTCTAGTTAACTTTTGCTTGTTAGTTCCGATATATTTCTACAGGGTATTTTGGACTCTAGAGAGAAAACACGCTAAGGAGAGGATTTTACGCCGAAAAGATGTTACGAGTCATTCCAAGGTCACGACCATGCTACACTCAAAATCAACCTTAACATCCTTCATGGAACCGACTTGGAATCACTCAAATATTCTAGAATAGTCGGCATTTGGACAAGAACACAATGCAAAGGCACAGAGCCCGGTAAAGGCCAAACAAGGGCAATTTCATCCGATTTGGGATTTCGACCATGTTCCGAGCAGAATTTGGCTTAGGTTCCTTCTTGAGATCATCTTAGAATGACATTTTCATTCAAAATACACTCTCCAAAATCCAAGAAGCTCCGGTCAAAGCTCCGGTCAGATCCGGTCAAACCGATGGCTTTTATGAAAAGGTCACAAGCTTCTAGAAGGATGCTCCTCCTCCATGAGTGGCTAAGATCTCCTCCACTCTCCTTCCTCCACCTCATAGCAGCCGGCGGCTTTTGAGACACCACAAGGTGGTGACATGTGGTGGCTTCTCCTCCACAAGCTCATCTCCTCCTCCTCCACCCTTGGATGCAACACCACTTGCCACCATCTTGGCCCTCCATCCTCCTCCCCTTTAGCTATAAATAGAGGCTCACCCCTCCTCATTTGTATCACACAATCATACACACTTCACAAATGTTTTAGAGAGATAGAGGGCTTAACCCTCTTCTCTTCACTTTCAATAAATATTTTGTTCTTCATCGTGGAGCTACTTCTCTTGCGTGGATCTTGTCTAGGAGCTCCTCTCCTCCGCTTATTGTAAGGTATAAAATTACTTTCAGTATTATTTGTTTTTACTGTAAAGTTATTTTATTATTCGGTACCCTTGTGCAAGGCATTAGTTTGCTTGTATTCCTTGACATGAATACAAGCAGCTAAAAGCTTGTACTCGGTCGCAGGGGTATACTTGTATTATAAATGTTTCAGATCTTACTCTTAGTATACCTTTGTATTCAAAACTTGTTCTATGTGCCATATATCAAGTCAGAATCTCCAAGGTTGAGTGAACCATTTGTAACTGGACCAAAGGGACCAAATGGGCAAGCTCTTCCGTGGGGGTTCGTGATCATACTCGGGTAAGTGGACCATTTGTAACTGGACCAAAGGGACCAAATGGGCAAGCTTATCCGAGGAGTTCGGCTTATCTTTAAAAACCATTTGGAAACTGGACCAAAGAATTCAAATGGATGCACATAAGGCTAAGATACTTCGAAAGGAGGAATTAGTCTAAATAGAACAAGTGTTTTAAATGGTGTTGCAAGTCTTGCGCTAGAATTAGCCTCGATTCATCTTTGAATACTTAGCATGATCATGTCTTACGCTAGAAATAGCCTCAATTCATCTTGGACCACTTGGTATGTTCATTAGCGGTCGATGATAAACAATTATAATACAAGGCCCCTAAAACCGAATCATTTCCTTATAGTCTATTATCAACTGCTGTAATTTACTTTCAGTTCTCAAAACACACTCAAACTCAAACCCAATCGCATTTAAATTCTGCATAAGCTTCATTAAAGAACAATTAATCCACACTGACTCCCTTGGGTTCGACCCCTACTTACCACTTGCTACCCAGTAGTTAAGTCGCGAGTAGCGGACTTATAAATTTATTTGTACATTTGCTCTGACGACAAGCATCTGTCAAATTGGCGCCGTTGCCGGGGAGTTGTGCATCGGAATAGTTGTTCTGTTTTGTTTTTTGTTTTTTCTTGTTTTATCATGCAATTCACTAAGTCCTACTACTACGGAATGGAACCTTGGAACACTGAGGAGTTTTCCCCACCACCCTTCGAACTTGAAGTCCGCGAGAAGATCAACAACATAAAATAATCCCGGGATGAAACATTGGACGAGTACTTGGCGTATTTTGACTCCATGTTGATAAGCTGCCCGCACCACGGATTCACCAACCACGATCTTCTTCAAAGATTTCGCAATGGGATGATGCCACAAGAGTGGGATTGGCTAAACGATGCAGCGGGAGGCTCGGTGAACAACTTAGGCATAGATGATCTTTGGAACTTAATAGATAATTTGGCCGCGAGGCCAAGACAAAGACAAGATCAGGCCATGCGGAGCGAAGAACTAGACAACATAATGAACGAAATCAGGGCAAAAACTGAGTTATGGGCGGCAGAAAACGAGCTGGCAGCTAGCACCCAGCAATTGGCCACAGACATACAGCAAATGAATGCCTCAATACACCAATCCACGGCCAAGACATACCCGGACCTCAATGACGAATTGCCCATATCAGACCCATACCTCAGTGTGATTACCCCCGGAGACCATACTGATGACGAGAATGAGGACCCATGGTTGCCTGAAGAAGAACTACATTCAGATTATCCCTGGGAGTTAGAAGAAGAACTGCCCAAATCAGGCCCGGTCCTTATCACCAATCCATCTGAGGAAATCACAGTCCAAACTGCCGAGCCAATAGAAGTCCCGAACATCACTACCAAAGCGGCCGAAGAAATCAAGCCAGGCCCGGTCCTTGCGCTCGGAGCACCCGAGGAAGTTTCAGACCTCATTGCCGAACTGTCCGAGAAAGCCCCAGTCACACTCACCCCGATGCAACAAGAAAAACTACCTGAAAACTCACTCGTTCCAGGACAACCATCCATCATTGCCACTATGAAGAGGATTGGCAGAGGCGCAGGCTTAATGTCGCCTACATTGAATGGCACAAAACCAAATTTCCAAACTCACAAAGGTGCCAACTATTCCAACATGAAGAGGCGGCAAAGACATGGGCCGAAAGAATGGAAACCCGGAAGGAGTAACAAGCAAGCACGACTCATTGGACCAGCAGCTATGGTCAAAGAAACCTCACCCTCTCGGAGCAAAAGGGCTGCCGAGAAGAAGTTTGACCTCACTCACCCTTGGGATCCGACCTTATGATCCATAATTGAGATACCGTCGAGCCAACGACGTTAAACAAAGGCACTGGTCGGGAGGTAACCCGACACTATCTTACTTTCCGCACTTTAAATTTCTGTCATTTAGTTTTTTCATTCTCACCTTTCCTGTATATATTTGCTTGCATGACTTTTGAACTACGTCGTGCTGAAAGGCACGCCTTCGTTCAAAAGTGTGGGGTGAGATCCACCTGTGTACATAAACATGTTTTCTTTTTTAATTTTATCTTTTTGAAAATATGAACTTAAGAATGTGAAAAAGATAGATCTAAAATTCATGCATTTACCTTGTGAAAATTCAACTGTCTAAAAACTTAGAACGTAACTTCTCATTTGTCCCTTTGTGCTGAGATAAACTAGGGATGTGGAGTTGATAGAAATGCCCTAGAGAGGCTTGGCAAGCAATCGAAGGATCGAATCAAACTATATGGTTTTCGAAGTCAGTGGAGGCTGCACTTCGGGTTTCAGTGAAGATTGAAGTCATCTCCGCCATGCAGTGTTTATGCAAAAAAGAAAAAGGCGAGGACGGGAATCAGACCGTCCTCTCTCTAGTCAAAGTAGCTGGGAAAATAAATGAGCGACCCTCATTTTGACTCGCGCGAAATGGCAAAGATGAAAGGAGCGGGGAGGTATTTCCATAGGCTTGCGAGCGATGATTGGACCTCCCAAAAAGGCTTGAGAAAATGGACTAGCAAGTCACAAAGACGCAAAAAGCTCAAAGAAGCAAATCAAGAGGCCAAAGGCCCAAAATTGTGAAGGTTTTAACCGAACAAAAAGTGAAGTACTCAAAGAATCAAATCAAAGGCCAAAGGCCGATTCACTACAAAAAGCAGTCCCTCGCCAAAAGAAAATCAAAGTACTCAAACCAGTGAAACCCGAACCGAATCACGTGCTAGAGAAAGCTACAAGGAAACCATATAGTGAGAGACGATCCCGAAGTTGCAGTCCAGGAGCCTAAAAGGGCTATCTCCCGAGACATCCAATATAATTTGCATCTCAGCACGAAGGTACACGTATCAAGTTTCTTCTATTTATTTACACAGTTCAATTTGGTAATAAGTAAGCAATGCATGAATTAGGATAAATCGAGTCCCACAGTCTAATTTTCATATTTTAAAACCAAACTTAGAGTACCGCCCTTTAATAGCTTTGTTCGGGACGAACAACTAAAAGTGTGGGGTGATCTGATGGACCATAATTATACGAATCAAAAACACAGTAAAACCCACTAAATTAGACTGTTGGTCTAGTTAACTTTTGCTTGTTAGTTCCGATATATTTCTACAGGGTATTTTGGACTCTAGAGAGAAAACACGCTAAGGAGAGGATTTTACGCCGAAAAGATGTTACGAGTCATTCCAAGGTCACGACCATGCTACACTCAAAATCAACCTTAACATCCTTCATGGAACCGACTTGGAATCACTCAAATATGCTAGAACAGTCGGCATTTGGACAAGAACACAATGCAAAGGCACAGAGCCCGGTAAAGGCCAAACAAGGGCAATTTCATCCGATTTGGGATTTCGACCATGTTCCGAGCAGAATTTGGCTTAGGTTCCTTCTTGAGATCATCTTAGAATGACATTTTCATTCAAAATACACTCTCCAAAATCCAAGAAGCTCCGGCCAAAGCTCCGGTCAGATCCGGTCAAACCGATGGCTTTTATGAAAAGGTCACAAGCTTCTAGAAGGATGCTCCTCCTCCATGAGTGGCTAAGATCTCCTCCACTCTCCTTCCTCCACCTCATAGCAGCCGGCGGCTTTTGAGACACATCAAGGTGGTGACATGTGGTGGCTTCTCCTCCACAAGCTCATCTCCTCCTCCTCCACCCTTGGATGCAACACCACTTGCCACCATCTTGGCCCTCCATCCTCCTCCCCTTTAGCTATAAATAGAGGCTCACCCCTCCTCATTTGTATCACACAATCATACACACTTCACAAATGTTTTAGAGAGATAGAGGGCTTAACCCTCTTCTCTTCACTTTCAATAAATATTTTGTTCTTCATCGTGGAGCTACTTCTCTTGCGTGGATCTTGTCTAGGAGCTCCTCTCCTCCGCTTATTGTAAGGTATAAAATTACTTTCAGTATTATTTGTTTTTACTGTAAAGTTATTTTATTATTCGGTACCCTTGTGCAAGGCATTAGTTTGCTTGTATTCCTTGACATGAATACAAGCAGCTAAAAGCTTGTACTCGGTCGCAGGGGTATACTTGTATTATAAATGTTTTAGATCTTACTCTTAGTATACCTTTGTATTCAAAACTTGTTCTATGTGCCATATATCAAGTCAGAATCTCCAAGGTTGAGTGAACCATTTGTAACTGGACCAAAGGGACCAAATGGGCAAGCTCTTCCGTGGGGGTTCGTGATCATACTCGGGTAAGTGGACCATTTGTAACTGGACCAAAGGGACCAAATGGGCAAGCTTATCCGAGGAGTTCGGCTTATCTTTAAAAACCATTTGGAAACTGGACCAAAGAATTCAAATGGATGCACATAAGGCTAAGATACTTCGAAAGGAGGAATTAGTCTAAATAGAACAAGTGTTTTAAATGGTGTTGCAAGTCTTGCGCTAGAAATAGCCTCGATTCATCTTTGAATACTTAGCATGATCATGTCTTGCGCTAGAAATAGCCTCAATTCATCTTTGACCACTTGGTATGAACATTAGCGGTCGATGATAAACAATTATAATACAAGGCCCCTAAAACCGAATCATTTCCTTATAGTCTATTATCAACTGCTGTAATTTACTTTCAGTTCTCAAAACACACTCAAACTCAAACCCAATCGCATTTAAATTCTGCATAAGCTTCATTAAAGAACAATTAATCCACACTGACTCCCTTGGGTTCGACCCCTACTTACCACTTGCTACCCAGTAGTTAAGTCGCGAGTAGCGGACTTATAAATTTATTTGTACATTTGCTCTGACGACAAGCATCTGTCAGGTTACCTCCCGACCAGTGCCTTTGTTTAACATCGTTGGCTCGACAATACCTCAATGATGGATCATAAGGTCGGATCCCATGGGTGAGTGAGGTCAAATTTCTTTTTGGCAGCTCTTTTATCCCGCTCAAAGAACTTGTGGAGTGATGGGTTCGGTTTGGTTCTCCATTAGTTCGGCAGGTTCTTCTTTTCATAGCTCCGAGAAGTTGAGGCTTCCTTGACCATAGATGTTGGTCCATCGAGTCGAGCTCTCTTGCTTCTCCTTCCGGGTTTCCATTCTTTGGGGCCATGCCTTTGCCGCTTCTTCATGTATGGCCGGTTGGCATCTTTGCAGTTTTGGAAGTTCAGTCTTTTGCCAAGCGACCTCAAGTATGTGCCCTTACTAACCCTCTTCTTTGTGGCAGAGATGATTGGCCGTCCTTGGTCCTTACACCTTTCAGGAGGCTCTTCTTGGCTTGTGACGAGTGGGAGCTCCTGCGTTGATTGTTTTGGCTCATGCTTCTCCTCCAACTCGCCTAGCACTGCATCGATCATCTCATCTCTGGTGGATGTGATCTTTATAGAACATGAAGGGTTAAGTAAGGGCTTCTCGGCCATAAGGACAGGGCCTTTCTCGAGCAGCTCTTCAGTGAGGACCGGGCCAGATTTGGGCAGTTCTTCTTCGGTCATCCAAGAGTCCTCATCCTTTGTCGGCTCTGTGGGCTCCAATATTGGCTCCTTTAGAGTCGCCTCCACATCCATTACTGCCCTTGTACTGATGTCTTCTCTCGGTTTTGTTACGGGCAAGCTCATAATGGGTGTGGTGTCGGGCTCGTTCTGCACTGAGTCCACTTCCATCGTTGGTGCATTATCGTCAGTTTGGTGCCACTGACCCTGTTTTGTGTTCTTTGCCAAATCATTTATGAGGCGCCAGGCTTCAGCCACGGTTAACTTCATGAGTTAACATCCTGCTACATCATTAAGTCTTTTCCGCTCAAGTGACATCATTCCACCGAGAAATATTTGAATAAGATTGAATCTGGTGAATCCATGGTGCGGGCAGCTCGCCACAATGGAGTCAAAGTACGCCAAGTACTCGTCCAAAGTTTCGTCCCGGGATTGCTTAATGTTGATGATCTCTTCGCGGACTAGCGAGAAAAACTCCTCATCGTTCCAAGGCTCGTTTTCGTAGTAGGAAGACATGGCGGATTATGTATAACAAAAAAAAGAACAACTATCCATCTGCTAACTCCCCTGCAATGGCGCCAGTTTTGACGGAGCCCACCGCACTGTCGTTAAGGTGTGGTGTTCTCTGTGCAAAAGCAAATTTATATTCCGCTACTCGTGACCTTACTACTGGGTAGCAAGTGGTAAGTAGGGGTCGAACCCAAGGGAATTAGGGGGATAGTCGTTCTTTGAGGGAATTGTACAGCGAGGGAGCGTGTTTTAGGTTGATTGAGGTTTTAGTGCGGAAAAGTAAGTGATTGGTTGGTTGGTTTTGGTTTTTAGTGCGGAAAAGTAAATGACATGAAAGTAAAGTACTGAAAATAAAAGTAGAAGACTTACAGCGGGTGATGCGTGATTGGCAAGTCCTCCGGAAGGTGAGCAGTTGATAGAGCAGTTTATACTAAGAAAGTAAATGCAGGTGGTGTTTAAACTTAAGGAAAGCATTCGGTTTCTGGGGCCTTGTATCATAGCCTGTTTATCATTGACCATTAGTGATTCTTCTAAGTATTCAAAAGTGTATCAAGGCCATTTCAAGCACTCGATTTGCACACACCGTCTAGCCCATTTCAAGGTCGTAGAGCACTTGTTCTATTTAGACTAGCACCCCATTTCAAGGTATACTAGCCTATGTGCATCCATTGATCCGTCATTTCCGATCAAAACCAATGGTGTTTAAAAGAGGTCGAACTCCTCAGATAAGCTTTGCCATTTCAAGCATCCACTTACCCGAGTATGTTCACGAACCCCCACGGAAGAGTTTTGCCATTTCAAGCATCCACTCAACCTTGGAAGTTCTGGCCTAATATATGGCACATAGAACAAGTTTTGAATAAAAAGAAGAGGCACTAAGTGCAGGGTCTAAAACATTTTATGATACAAGTACACCCCTTCAACCGAATGAAGAGTTTAGCTACGAATATCCATAGAGGTGGATACCATAGATAAGTACTTACGGTTTTTGAAAGACGGTAAGTAAAGGAAAGGGGTGAGTACTTCAAGGACCGACAAGAGTACTCAAGAACCGATAGGAGTACTCAAGACCGAACTATAATACTCAAGAACCAACAGGAGTATTATATATTGAAAACCAAACTTACAAATGCCAAACTTTTTAGAGAGAGAAGTGTATATGATTTTGAGGGATGATTTACAAATGAGAGGAAGGCTTGTATTTATAGCCATGGAGGAGAGGAGGATGTGGTGGAGGAGGAGGACACTTGGCAAGCTCTCATGGTGGGAGGAGGAGCCTCCCAAAGCCGCCGGTTGGAGGTTGCCATGGAGGGTTGGCTTCCTCCTTTGGTCACCTCCTCCAAAAGCCGCCGGTCACCATGGAGGGGAGAGTGAGTTTTGTGAGGTTTTGTGATGTTTTCACAAAACTATCGGTGTATTTCGGCCCCGGACTGACTTTGATTGCTCTTCGGTTTGATTTGTTTTGAGTGATTCCATGTCAGGATCTTGAGATTTCTTCAGTCGGCGTCTGATCTTGACCTCGGAATGACTCGTAATATTTTTTCAGCGTAAAATCCTCTCCTTAGCGTGTTTTCTCTCTAGAGTCCAAAATTCCCTGTTGATAAATATCGGAACTAACAAGCAAAAGTTAAATAGACAAACAGTCTAATTTAGTGGGTTTAACTGTGTTTATGATTAGTATAATTATGGTCCATCATACGGCCTGCATTCCCTCGAATTTTTATTTTTAATTTTTTAATAGTTCGTCTCGCTATAGATCTTCTTTCACCTTTGTAACCCTAAGTTATTGAAATACTCTCTCACGAACTCCTTATCCCCTCCCCCAACCTTCTCCGCCTGTAGCTGCTGCCGCTTCTTGGGATCCGTCAACAACATAATCACTGCCAACGCCGCTACTGTTCCTCCGCCGGCGAGCGCCAACATCGGGTTGTCGAACTGAGCAGTGGTGAGGTCTGTCCCCAGCGGCGGAATCACGAACAGGATATGCGTCTTCCCCGTTCGAGAATTGGGGCGTTTCGGCTGACTTTGTGATTACGAAAATGAACGGCCAAAAGGCACGATTTTTGGAAATTTGTTGAAATATGTTTGAATTTCAAGCTGGATTAAGGTCATAAGTGAAATCGACATTCACGACGATGGTTTAAATATGTTGAGATTGGAGTTCAGGTTGCTTGTTGGTATATGATTAGGGTTAAGTTTTTGTAGTGGCAACTTAAGAATTTGATTAGGATTAAGGGTTCGCAGTCGCAACATTTTTGTATAAATTTTGAGAAATAAAATTTCTATTTTTTAAATTTTGTGTACTTAATGTGTTTTAATTAGAAAATTGGATATATGAAAAATATATTTCATTAGTACAATTTTAAAATAAAATAAAATATTATTATTTTTAAATATAAATAATTAAATTAAAATAGTCTCCGAAATTCCCCCAGAATTTTGCAGGAATTTTGTCCCCGAAATTTCCCCGCAAAAGCCCCGAAGTTTAATCCTGGGGAATTCTAGGGGAATTCCGGTGAACCGTTTTCAGGTACCGGATTTGTCCAGGAATGTCCCAGGAGTTTCCCGCATTTTGTCGCCGGAATTTCTCCGAAATGAAAATTCGAGGGTTGTTTTGTCGGGGACATCAAATTGATCGAAATTTCGCCGGAATTTTATAAAAATCCGGCGGAATTCCGAGGCTTTTTAGAGAAAATAAAGTCCCCAAAATTTCTTGCCAAATTTGTAGTGTTAACTAAATGGATGGATAACAGATGAATTTTCGCGGATGGTTACTGGATGGATAACGGTTCATGGATACTTTTGCCAGGTTTACTTACTCCCTTCTCTGTCAACTTTGTTTTTCTGGAAGGCTCAGCCATTCTTTTCCCCTGAATTTGTTTTAGAAAAAAAGAGGGCATGAATATGAAAAAAACGGATTTCAATATGAATCAATCAATTTCAAGTAATAAAAATGTGTTAGCTTGCATTACTCATATAAGAAAACCTTGCTAGTAATTTTGTTTAATACGGTAGAGCTTTGCGGCTTTAGTTTGGGAAAGTTAAGTGTCCACTACTTGAGAGAAAAAAGTATATTATGCAAAGTGTTCTTTACAGTAAACAAACACAGCAAAGGGGCAACTGAACTAACAAACGGAAAAGTGAGAGTGAGGATAAATTTTAGGTAAACAAACAAAAAAGCAAGAAAAAGCGTACCTAGGATAGGATACAATTGAAGTTTGGTAGCTTGTAATTGTAGCTACGACATTTGCAATCAGACGAAAATTAAGATTAGGGTTTAACTTTAAGTTTTCAATAGGCAATTACAGTCAATATAATTTTAATTCCATCATGAGAAAAGATGAAAGATAGAAGAACTGGTGTTTATACTACCAACTTTAAGATTAGACTCGGGTTGGAATCCTTAAGACACTTTCATGTTTAAATTAAATTATACAACTTATCAGTACATTAATGGACATGGGTAACTGGACGAGTAACTCGAACCAGACTTATTTAGTAACAGACCGGTTCATATTCGTCCAAATTTCAATCTATTTTGGACGGGTCGCCGAGTCGGAGCAAGTCTTGCTAACCCCTACCCTAAATGATGTTGGAAAAATGTGTATTAAGGGTGAAGAAAATTAAGCTAAGTAATGGCTTAATTGTACATTAGTGTGACTAATGTGACACCTGATGGGCAGAGGTAATTAAATAGTTAAATACTGATTTAATTATTTAATTAATATTATTATCATCCCACGATGGGCTGATTTTAATAAGTGGGCCCATTATTGGTGGACTCAATAACGTGGGTTTTCTTATATAAAGAAAACACAGTGCATTATTTGAGACAGAGAAAAAGAAAACCCTAAATACTTTTCCAGCTTTCATGGCATGAAGGTTTAAGCCGGCCGGCATGTTTGTAAAAGTTTTTCTTCGCGTGTGTTACGGTGATAGTTGAAGGCCAGAAAGGTTCGATCGACAAAGCTTGGTGCTAAGTTGTTGTCGAGGATCGTTTTATCCTAGGAAGCATACTGCCAGCGAGTCCCAAGCACAGTAGGGCGGCAATCATCCTCTTATCAAAGAGTCGATTATCCTCTTCATTCTTGAGGCGAATCACCAGGTCTTCCATAGACATTTCCTTTCGCTTGTGCTTAAGGTAATTCTTGAAGTCCTTCCATCCTGAAGGCAACTTCTCAATGACTGCAGCAACTTGGAATTGTTCATTGACCTTCATTCCTTCAGAGTTCATTTCATGCATAATCAGCTGCAGGTCGTGCACCTGACTGGTCACAGTCTTTGAATCCACCATCTGGAATTCGAGAAAGCACCCCACAATGTACTTCTTGGAGCCAGCATTCTTTGTTTAGTACTTTCGATTGAGTGACACCCAAAGCTCCTTAGCTGAGCTTTTGGTTTTGTACACCTTGTACAACACGTCATTAGGCTGTTCAGCACATAATTCCGACACAGATATTCAGCATCTTTCCAGGCATTGTATGCCATGAGTACTTGATGATCAAACTCATCCTCAGCAACCCTAGGTGTGTCCTCGATCAGATACCGGGCAAACCCTAATTGGGAGAGATAGAAATACATCTTTGGCTGCCACGTACTGAAATTCAATCCATTGAATTTCTCAGGCTTTTTAGCTGCCATCACTGCAGTAGGCACTTATGCCACAACATTATTTGGAACTAGCCCCGTAGGTCCATTCCCAGCCGGAGCCATCACCACTGGAGTTATCGCAGCCGACTCAGCAACATCATGCGGAGGATATTGGACACCCTCCATGTTCACTAACTGATTGTTTTGTCCTTGTTCAGAATTCATTGTCTACACACACAGAGACAGATCTGTTAGTACAAAATAATACTCGAATACAGTAAACAAACTCTGCTTTAAGAATGTTGAATGAAATTCTCTGAATATTATTCTAAATACGCATGCAGCAGTAATAACAATTATCTGAAGCGTATATTGTCTGAATACAATGAGCTACAAATACAGTACTAACAGCAATGAATCTGAATGCAAATTCATTTATCTGAATGAATACTGAACATGGAAATAAAATGAAAGAAAGATAGGACAACAAACCGAAGGGGTGGTTCAGTCACGTCGCAGACGTTGTCTTTAAAGTAGATTTGCCTCCCGTAGGTGCTGCGTTTCGATCGGCAAAAAGCTTCCCAGGATAAAAGAACCTCAGCAAGCACTAGCACCGTCGCCTTGCTGATCGAACCTATTCTGATCTTCCACTATCACTGATCGGAAAAAGAAAAATAGTAGAGTGTGTGGGGTGAATCTGTGTGTTTCTTTTTGGGTTTTTTCAGTGAAGACTGACCTTCAATATATACTGCTGGGATGAACTAATCACGACTTGGTACGATGACCAGGACTGTCCACGAATCTCGGAACCGCGCAACCCGTTGAGAAATTGACCAGGACTGCCCAAGACTTAGTCATGTTGACGTTTTTTGATTCAAAAATTAAAATCGAATTAAGCAAAAACGAACCGCGCAACCCGTTGAGAAATTGACAGCATTCGTGTTCGCATGATGCCGGCGCACACATACACAGAAAACCCTCAAGGCCAAATTCAGCCAACTCAACATATCAGGAAAAGAAGAATTCCAGCACACAAAGATCCCCAAAATCTCCAATTATGAACATATAGGCTTAATAACAAAACATTTCAGAAATAGATGTTCTACATTCTCAACCTTAGTGTTGCACCAACAACAAGAAATCCTTCCATTTAATGTCCATTTAAGTCTATCTTTAGTTAGCAGCCTATTCAAAACAGTAAGCCAAGCGCAAAAACTATGCTTGGAGTGAGACAACTTGTTCCAAATAAGGCTTGCCCAATCCTTGCGATTGGGATGAGGATAAATCAACTTATAAGAACCTTTAACGGTGAAAGACCCTTCGCTGCCATTCCAAGCCAAAGAGTGGTCATCCTAAATTTGCATCTCTAGTTTAACGGTGAATTCTCGCATCTCTAGTCTTGCTCTTGCCTCTTTCTTTTGTCTCCGTCTATTGAATAATGTAAAATTAAGATGTATATCTGACTATTTATAATAATTATTATGTGGGCTTCTAGGATCATATGAGATTTGGAAACCCTAAAATTGCATGACTTGCTTCTCAAGGCGGTTACTAAATAGCATACGTCAGCACTCAAAGTCGGTAGATGGGTATCATGTAATTGCCATTTTGGTGTTGCTACATTTTACTCGGCGATTTTTTTTATCATAGCCTAGGTAAGTCTAAAGTCGTCCAAGGAGCTACTAACATACATCACTGAAATAATATTAAATTCTACTAATCTATTTCAACCGCACTTTGGGTTCGATTATTTTTTTGATTAAGTAGTACAAAAATAGGCAGACAGAGTTGCTGAAGAATATTCATGGAGCTAGGACCAATTCGTCCTAGCCTAACACCTATGGATAGAGCGCAATGTAGTCAAACATGTATTGCATAAGTTAGGGAACTCAAAGGTTCATACAAATGGAAATACAACAACGATAATGAAATGCAAGAAGAATACTAATCATATCTTATCACGATTAGCTTAAATGATTAAAAAATTACAGCTATTCAAGACTATCAATGTTTCCGCACTCTACTCACGAAGGATTTTCACCCTTGCCTCTGAATTCCTTACTTCTCTTACTGGAATTGGATTGTCTTTTTTCGAGTTCTCTTTCGAACGTACTATGCGCCTTCTTTTTTAAATATAATCGTTTGTAAGAGAAGCGCCTCCTAAGGCAGATAGCGTCTCGTCGTCCCTCGTGCTACCTTGAAGTTTTATATTTGGTTCATATTTATGCAAGAAAATGCCTCGTTAGTAGTAGGCACAGGCAGCACCTTTGGTCAACTTTAGGAGTTATTCACCAATCTAACCCAAAACCAAACTCGAATTATTCAAATACACCATTTGAAACTCAAATAACCAATCTACCCCATTTTTAATAATCCCGGTTCCTAAGGAACCGGTACTCTTCATTTTTTTATTCCCGGCTTCTCTCCTACCGGAAATGTATGAAAATGAAGACGTGGCTCAGTTTGGGGCCTACGTGGACCAAAACGAGATGAAGTAGCATACTGATGAGCCGTATTTATAAGACTCATCGAGTCAACAAATCCCACCAATTTTGACACTTTATTATGCGAACAAGTTACTTGGTAGTGTTGTTTTGCATTTCAGGTGTTTTGGAAGCTCTAGGAGGAAACGCGCATTAAAGATGGCATTTTGTGCCAAAAACATCACAAGGCATCTTTGGCCAAGCAACGCCCGAGCATCGCCCAGGCCGCGACCCAGGCCGCGTTGCAGGCTGTTCCAAGCCGCGCCCCAGCATGTCCCGAGCAGCGTCCGAGGCCCCAGCCGAGCAGTCTAGCACCAAAATCAAGTCGCTCGGGCAAACGAGCTGATCTGACAATTCTGACTTGAGCAAGTTGATCAAAATAGCAGATAAGTCGGACGATGTCACTAAACCAAGGAGAATGCCCGAGCAGATTGGAAGTTGGCCCAATTCCAAAGGCCCCGCGCACGCTGATAGGCACCGAAACCAAGTCGCTCGACCAGACGGGCGAATCTGGCAAATCCAGCTCAACCAAGTTGTTCAAAATGCCCAATAACTTGGAAGATCTCACTTCCCAAACAAAATGCCCGAGTTGAACCAGCCCATGCCCGAGAAATACCTAGTTTCGTTCGAGGCCACCCGAGCCTGCGCCCAGCCCAGCAATTATCAGCTCGTCCCAGGCCAAGTCGGTGCATTGGCGTGGAGGTTAAGCTAACTTGTTGGCCAAGTTTACTTGCAAGCCAAGTTAGCTTGCAAACCAAGCAAAGTCGGTTTTTGACATGTTTCCTAAATTGGTTTTTGGGCTTGGCCAAAAACGGATTTAGGTCGGTTCGAATTGGAAACTTCAAAACCCTAGCTTCTCCTATAAATAAGACCTCTTGGGCAGGGCATAATCATCCATCCATCAGATCATCATCCTTCCATCCGGGCAGTAACTTCGGCCATTCTCTCGAGTTCCTTCCTTCGGCATAGAGAAGAATTCCCTTTCCGTCTTTCATTATTATTGTATTTTGTTTCCATGGACATGAGTAGCTAAACCTGTTATTTGGTTTAGGGTTTTAATATATTGTGACGTGCTTAATGCTATTTTTATGTTCTACTAGTTCTTGTGCATAATTATCCTGGATTGAAT
Organism: Rhodiola kirilowii; assembly: GCA_033675215.1. Taxonomy (NCBI): domain Eukaryota; kingdom Viridiplantae; phylum Streptophyta; class Magnoliopsida; order Saxifragales; family Crassulaceae; genus Rhodiola; species Rhodiola kirilowii. The sequence continues at coordinate 36,757,058 of CM066193.1, forward strand.
TGTGAAGCTAAGTGGATACTTGGAATGGTAAAGCTTATCCGAGCAATTCAATTCCCTTATTTGCTGCTTGTTTGATACTAGACCGTTAGAACGAGTAGTTGCACTTAACCTGATATAACCTGGAACGGAGTATTAGGTTTGCTAGAACTAGAAGTCTATAACGTGGAACGGAGTAGATTGTGGTGTAGGTGCTTGGAATGGCCCTACCTTAGGTTATAACCTGGAACGGAGTAACCACACTTAAGAACATAGAACTAGATGTTTAGAAATCAATGATAAACGAAGCCACAATAGAAAACCTAGACCGAATATTCTCTCTGATTGAAAACACCTTTCGTTTTATTTCCTCTTGCACTTGCTTACAATTACTCACAAACCCCAATTTCCTTTGTTTTACAGAACAACAAGTAACCTCACTAGCTCCCTTGGGTTCGACCCTTGCTTGCCGCTATACTAGCCAAGAGTAAGGAAAATATAAATTTAAATTTGAGAGGTCAGACGACGCCTGTCACATACACGTCAATCCCAGTTTTTGGGCAACCGACATCATAAAGAAAAAGCAACCCTCATTGATAACGATCGGTTGTGAAACTGAGCAGGCATTGCGGCGCTTTCTGTGAGGAATAATTTGGGGATCAGATCGGTTGGATTAGGGTTAGGTTTACGGTTTAGAAGGTGTCTGCTTTCATAAAATGCGAGTTGTCCACGTATAATCAATTTTCGAAAGTCTCTCGCTATCCTCGGGTAACAAGTAAAACTGTAACGAAACATATACATGGAGAATGGACCAAGTTCACATTCCTTCTCACAATTTCTCTCCTCAATTCCCGTCCCAGCAGCTGGCGAAAATGGCACCTCTGTGCATCTCAACAAAGCCCAATTCACTCCACCGAAGAATGGATGCTGCTTGATTGCCGCAGCTCCCATAATTGCCCCAATCCGCTTCTCTGACTTTTTCACCAGCAGTCGTGAGATCAAATCTTTAGTCGTGCTTGGAAAAGACGAATGTGATGATAATGAAGTAAGATTTGGAAGAAAGAAATCTAAAAGGCTGGTGATTGTTCGTGTTCGTATCAACGATGGTTTCTTCTTGTTAGATTTATGGCATGTAGTTTGACAAAACTTAGTGTAGTTGTTCAAGCTGTTATTCAAGATTGGAAGAGACAACTGTCCTGGAACAAGTTGAAGCAGATGTAATGTTTCCTAATTCAGATTAGGAAACACAGTCGACTGTTAGAGATCAAGGCGGTTGCATATGGAAGGACAGAAGTTGAAAGTTTCGTATTTCAGTTTAGGAAACTTGTTTCAACCAACGTAGCACAACTTTGACGCATCATATATATCCTGGAAGGGATTTGGCAAGTCGGTGCTTGATGATTATCGAAGATATCTTAAGAGTCGGTTACTTGCGCTTGAAGATAACTTAGCCAAGAAGATAATCGAAGGTTTCTTAAACGGAGTTGAAGATATTTGGAGGATTATCTACAAGAAGATATGCGCAAGGATTTAGGAAAGATTTCCTAAATATATAGGCGGTTAAGATTAGGAATCCTATTCAATTTAGGGTTTCTACCGCACTATGTAATGAGGGCTGATGTACTCATTCTACTCAGCACTTACGGAGATATTACTCACGCTCACATTCATTGAAGGGAGGTGGAGGAAATCGGTCGGTGAACTAATTGTCGCTGATTACTCACGGCGCTCGGATTCAATATGTTCTAGTGCTTGGCAGACTGATCGTAGAACAACATTCAAGCTACACGCTTTGGTGTTCTTTTTGGCATTCAGGAGAAGGCGTTGATTCTCTTGGAGGATCATATTGGTGGATACGGAGGAGAGGCTCAGATCTAGGGGGAGACCTAGTTGGCAATTGCTAGACTGTCCGAGACTTAGGTTGTTTAAGAGGGATTCTTTAAGCGTAAGATCATGTACTCGCAATACTCATTATTATTGAATTGCTATCCACCGGGCTAAGGAGACTGCCCCCCTGACGTAGGCTCGTTAACACCGAACTGGGTAACAACTTTGCATGTCGTTTACTTTCCGTACTTCATTTATTTTCGCATAAGTTATTCTAGTATTTGTTCTGCACTCGACCAGAACAACATCACAACTACTACGGGAAGATTTCAATTGGTATCAGAAGAAACACTCAACACACAGAGTGAGATCCAGAAGTTGTTTGAGATGGATTTAGAAGGGCAGAATATCACGCGACCACCGCTACTAGAAGGAAACAAATATGGATATTAGAGAGTGTGAATGAAGGCCTTCCTAAAGTCACAGGATGAATAAGTTTGGGAAGCTGTTGAAAATGGATGGACACATCCAGTGACTACCGAACCTGGCAAAGTTAGCCTTCTTGCTAAAGACAAGTGGACCGAGATACATAAGAATGCTGAAGCTGCAAACTCCAAAGCAATGAATGCTATATTCTCCGGAGTTGATGGAAAGAATTTCAAGATGATTTCAACATGTGAGATTGCAAAGAAGGTGTGGGACATACTGCGAACTGCTCATGAAGGTACGACCAAGGTCAAAATGTCTAGAATGGAGATGGTCACGTCAAAATTTGAAAATCTAAGAATGCAGGAGGATGAGACCATAGCTGAATTCAACACAAGGGTTCTCGATATCTCTAATGAATCATTTGCACTTGGAGAACCAATGATCGAAGAGACGCTGGTAAGAAAGGTGCTGAGGTCTCTAACTAAGCGGTACGCAATGAAGGCACTCGCTGTCAAGGAAGCACATGATGTGAAGACCATGAGGTTGGATGAACTGATGGGATCTCTTCAGACTCATGAGATGGATATGAATGAAGAAGAACAACTCATGAAGGTTAAAAGCATCGGTCTGAAAGCTGAAGTCTTTGTTGTTCAAGACAAGGCAGGGGAGATGTCTGAACAACAGTATGCCATGTTTGGTAAGAACTTTGGAAAATTTATGAGAAGGTAGTACAATAAAGGGACTGATCCAGGTCAGTCATCTAACTTGAGATTCCAGAAGGATGGTAAATTTCAAAATGGGAACCAATCTGGAGACTCAAACCATGACAACAAAGGTAAGGGGATCCAATGCAGAGAATGTGGAGGTTATAGACAAATTTAGGCCGAGTGTATCAACACACAGAAGAAGAAACATGTATATGCTGTCAGTTGGAGTGACAGTGAATCCGATCAGGAAGGTGAGACCAATAATTTTGTGGCCCTTGCGAGCTATGTCTACCAGGATGAAACAAAGACAAAGACATATTCGGACGATTAGTACTCAAGCTGTGGTGATGATGAAGAAATCACGGATGAGGACTTTGCTAACAAATACAAGGAGTTATTCCAGGAATGGCTGAATGAAGTTGAGCGGAACAAAGCACACCACAGCAACCTGGCAGAGTTGAAGGAAGACAAGGAAAAACTATGGGAAGAAGCCGCTGTCCATGTAGCTCGAAAGGTGGAACATCAACAGACAATCACTGACCTTTAAGCTCAGCTGACTAAAGCAAAAGGTGAACAAGCTGAACTTGTTGCACAGAAGGCTGAACTTGTTGCACAGAAGGCTGAATTACTGACGGTTATTTCATCTCTAAAGGTTCAGATTGAAAAGAGTCAAGGTGAATATCCAAAAATCATTACTGATCTAAAAAGGGAGAATGCCACTCTAAAACGTCAAGAGGTAATTCTTCTTAACTCTATGGATGCCTTGAAAATTGTAATTGAGACAGACAAAGAAATTCATGCTGAGACACTAGAAGAACTGAACAACTTGAAGAAATCTGTCAAGATGCTCAATTCTGGGACTAAAAATCTAGACGACATACTGGGAGCTCAGAGAACAACTGGCGGTTGCACAGGGCTATGATTTTCTAGTACCTCTGGATATGAAAAGACAACGTTTGTGAAGGCTGAGCCTCGACCACACCTTGTGCCAGCTAAACATCATCCACGAAGGAAAGCAACCCCGTATCCCTCAAGAAAGCAAGACAGACTAAGGTGCTTTTACTGCAGCCGAGTGGGACATATCAAGCCAAGATGCCTGGAATTCCATAAGTTTCTCAGAAAGATGGATCAAGTGTCGAAACCTTACATGAAGCGAGTCTGGAGAATTAAGCAAAACAGTGAAGTCTGTCATGTTGCATTTAGCTCAACCAGTCATTTGGAGAAGGAAAGATGGTACTTTGACAGTGGTTGTTCTAGACATATGATTGGCAATCCTGAGTTCCTGACCAATGTGGAGAAGTTCAAAGACAAATCTGTGACGTTTGGAGATGGAGTAGAAGGCAAAATTCTCGGAAGAGGAACATTGAAGGTTCCAGGCTTACCTAGATTGAAGGAAGTTCTTCTTATTAAAGAATTGCAGGCTAATCTAATTAGCATAAGCCAGTTGTGTGACGAGGAGCATTGTGTCCATTTCACACAGGATACATGTGAAGTGCATAACAGCAATAATGAACCAGTCCTCACTGGAAGGAGAGCCACTTGTTGAATCCTGGTCAACCCACTGCTAAAACAACATGCATGCTGAGTAAAACTAAAGGCTTGCAGACTAGAGGTACTTAAGTTAATTCTCAAGAATCGGCTGGTTTTACATGTTTTCTATCCACTGTCAAGCCTTCACATCTCAAAGGAGCCAGAAGAATTCTCAAGTTCTGTCCTGATCGTGTAAAGGTGCTCTAAGCATGGTATGATGGTCTCAGCCATGGCTATGTTGGAGGGGGAGTAGACACGAAGAACAAACACGCAAGATCAGACGTTGGAAGTTGTTGCGCCCAGATATTGTGGAAGAAGTCGATGATGAAAGAATACATAGTAGAACAAGATGTGATGAAGCAGCTAGCAGATATTTTCACCAAAGCCTTGGAGAACATTCAGTTTGAGACACTTGGACTCTCACTGGGTCTGTGTGTCATTGACAACTAAGTTGTTCCAGAACAAGTTGTCAGCCGGAGTTTAAACGGGATATTTTAAGGGCTGACGTTGAAAGGCAGGAAGAAGACTTCAAATTGTGGTGCGAGAAGAAACGATTGATCTACCAAAGATATTCAAATATTTTTTTTAAATGGTGTAAAGTGACGTGGCAGCCTGGGGAGATTCGAGAAGTTATATGGCGTGCCAAAACGGGATTTGTTTCCAAAATTAAATTTTATTCAAACTGTTCATGTCTCGCTGTTTCTCTCCTGACAAAATCCTAGACGAAGCTTGACGAAGTTCAACAATGGTGGACACAAGGAAGAACAAGGTGCCTAAGGCAGCGACGGTTGAAGCAAAATCGAAATCCGTTGTTGAACCAAATATAGTCACAGAAAACCCTAAGCCGGCGAGCGACAATGCAACAACAATGAAATCAAAGTCTGATACCATGGAGAAGGTGGCTATCCCGAAGAAGTCTAAAGCAACAGTGACAAAGTTGTCCATTCCTGAGAAGTTAGTGTCTGACAAATCGGAGAATAAGTCGGAAACTACCATCTTACCAAAGGAGAAGCAGATCCCTAAACCTGTTCCAGAGCTTAACCCTAAGAAGCCAACAGTTTCAAAACCTACTTCGTCCAAAGATCCAGCGAAGAAGATGACACAAGTGGTAATCGCAAAAATTTCTAAATCTCTTAATGCTAGTAGCCCGAGTGTTCCTGTTGTGTCTATGGTGGGTTCGAAGGTGGATGTAGAAAAGAGTGTGGCTAAAGTTCAGGGGGAGAGTTCTTCGGCGGTGAAGGGTGATAGGGTAAAGATGGTTGCCCAAAAGAAAACCCCAGTAAAAGAAAAGTACAGGATTGTGAAACATAGAATAGTCGTTTCTGAATTAGATGAAGAAGTGTCTGATGAAATAGATGATGAAGTGTCTGTTGCTGAAAAGCCTGTTGTTGAGAAGCTTGTCAAAGTTACTAATGAAGAAAAGTCGGGTGCTAAAGAGTAGAAAGATAGTCAAGAGAATCAGAGTGAGGCTTCGGCTGGAAGTACTGATGAGTTAGAACCAGAAGAAGCTGGAGACTCTGCTACAGAAGAGCAGACTGAACCTACAAAAGAAGCTAATGATGTGCAAATCAATGAAGAAAGAGAGCATTCACAGAATGAATCCAACAAAGTAGATGAATCCATGTAGAGTTATGTTGAAGAAGAGTTCAATTCTAAAGCTGCTGAAGAGAGTGATTTCAATCACCCAAGTCAGACTAATGTGGATGAAGAGATGAAGGAGTTGAGTAAGTCTTTTGAAAATGAATCTATCAAAATATCTGACTTAGTCAAAGAGGCACAGAAGGGGGTTCCAGTAAGTAAGGAACTAGTTCCCAAGTCAAAGCCAGCTGTTAAGAAAAACAAAATAATTTTAATCAAGATGCTAATGTTGAAGTTCCCACAATTAGTGAAAAGAATGCATCGAAGAAGAGGAAGGCATCTACCCTTGAAGGAAATACCATTGATAATTTGGCTACTAGCTTGAAGAAGGGTGCTTCACCTGGTGCAGAGAAAGCCAAGACAAGCTCTCCTACTGGCAAGACTAAAAACAAGGGGAAGAAGGTCCAGTTTGAGTCTAGAGTTATTGTAGAAGGACTTTGGTTTGTCTCAGACGAACATGCTAAGAAGTGGAAATTCGTTCAGAAGAGGAAGATTGTGGTCGATAGGGTGCTGGAGGCTGACAAATATGCAGCCAAGGAGATCGTGAGCCTGATCAAAGAGCTGGACTTATGGCCATCTGTGACAATGGCTAGACCTTTTGCTGCAAACCTTGTGAGGGAAGTAATTGTGAATTTACCAGAAGGCTTTGCTGATATTGAGAGTGCACCTTACGTAATGATCAGTGTGAGAGGTAAGGAGGTTGTTATCACTCCAGATGGTATTAATGACTACTACGACATAGAAGGAGGAGCATTGAGCATTAGAGAGAACCCCAATTGGCACAAGATTGCTGAGGCACTTACAGGTGGAGTTCGCTCGAGGTGGTACAAGATGACCTTTCTGGTCAAGGGTCTGTCTACAAAGCACTCCTTACTCCACAGTATTGCAGTTCATAACTGGCTCCCTAATAATCACCACACAACTCTTGGCCGAACGATGGGTGCCATTCTGAAGACACTAGGAGCTAAGAAAAAAGATTGATCTATGACGCCTCATATTCGACCAGATTGCTGGACACGCAACTTATGTCAAAGTTAATCATCCTATTGGATTTCCTTCTCTGATTCATCAACTTGTGGTAGCACAACATCCAAACATCTTTACAAGTCAGGACAAGCTGACTGGTGCTCCTAAGGTATTTCTTGCAGATCACAAGCACTTTTCTGGTAACCATATTGTTGATCTGGATCTGGATGCATCTGTCAAGCCAAAGAAGAAGTTGTCTAAGACAACACTGGAAGAACTTAGTGCTCGTGTTCCGTCTGCCACTTGAAAAAAAATATCACACATCTTGAAGAGGAGCTTGCTAATACGAATGAGAGGATTGTGTTTTACATGGCTAGAAAGAAAAAGATCACTAAACTATTGGTAGGCCTTTGCTATCTTGAGGAAGAAGAAGAGGTTGACTCTGTTGATGACGAAGCTAGTGAGGAGTCTGATTACTGACCATGGTGATGATTTCTGCTCTCCACTACAAACAATTTTATCTTTTTTGTTGAAATCCAGTTTTAATTTTCGAACAATTGCTATTGCTACTCTAGTCCGATTCTGTTTTGTACTCCCTTGTCAATTTGTGGCAAAAAGGGGGAGTAGTTTTGGAGTTTGAAAGCTCCTTAAAAAGATTCATATGTGCTAAATGTTAGACATGTTTTGGAGTTTGAAATCTCCTTAAAAGATTCGTTGAGCTTGAAACTTTTTTGGAGTTTGAAATCTCTTTAAAAGATTCGTTGAGCTTGAAAAATTTTCGGAGTTTAAAATCTCCTCAAAGATTCGCTCAGTAGCAATTAGTTAGCTAGTAGCACAGCTTGGGAGTTTGAAACCTCCTTCAAAGATTCAACTGTAATAGTAGTACAGGTAGTAGTTTTGCCAAAAATGCCAAGGGGGAGATTGTTAGATTTATGGCATGTAGTTTGGCAAAACTTAGTGTAGTTGTTCAAGCTGTTGTTCAAGACTGGAAGAGACAACTGTCTTGGAACAAGTTGAAGCGGATGGAATGTTTCCTAATTAGATTAGGAAACACAGTCGACCGTTGGAGATCAAGGTGGTTGCATATGGAAGGACAGAAGTTGGAAGTTTCCTATTTCAGTTTAGGAAACTTGTTTCAACCGACCTAGCACAACTTAGACGCATCATATATATCCCAGAATGGATTTGGCAAGTCGGTGCTTGATGATTTTCGAAGATATCTAAAGAGTCGTTTACTTGCGCTTGAAGATAACTTAGCCAAGAAGATAATCGAAGGTTTCTTAAACGGAGTTGAAGATATTTAGAGGATTATCCACAAGAAGATATGCGCAAGGATTTAGGAAAGATTTCCTAAAGATATAGGCGGTTAAGATTAGGAATCCTATTCAATTTAGGGTTTCTACCGCACTATATAATAAGGGTTGATGTACTCATTCCACTCAGCACTTACGGAGATATTACTCACGCTCACATTCATTGAAGGGAGGTGGAGTAAATCGGTCGGTGAACTAATCGTCACTGATTACTCACGGCGCACAGATTTAGTATGTTCTAGTGCTCGACAGACTGATCGTAGAACAACATTCAAGCTACACGCACTGGTATTCTTATGCGCATTCGGGAGAAGGCGTTGATTCTCTTCGACAATCATATTGGTGGATACGGAGGAGAGGGTCAGATCTAGGGGGAGACCTAGTTGGCAATTGCTAGAGTGTCCGAGGCTCAGATTGTTTAAAAGGGATTCTGTAAGCGTAAGATCCTATAGTCGCAATACTCTTTATTAGTGAATTGCTATCCATCGGGCTAAGGAGACTGCCCCCAGACGTAGGCTCGTTAACGCCGAACTGAGTAACAACTTTACGTGTCGTTTACTTTCCGCACTGCATTTATTTTCGCATAAGTTTTTCTAGTGTTTGTTCTGAACTCAACCAGAAGAACATCACAACTACTACGGGAAGATTTCACTTCTTCTTGATGATGTCGGTTGCCCGAAAACCGGGATTGACGTGTATGCTATTTCATCTCATTTTGGTCCACGTAGGCCCAAAATCGAGCCACGTCTTCATTTTTTTACATTCTCAGTAGGAGAGAAATCGAGAATATAAAAAAATGAAGAGTACCGATTCCTTTGGAACCGGGATTATTAAAAATAGAGTAGATTGGTTATTTGAGTTTCAAATAGTGTATTTGAGTAATTCGAGTTTGATTTTGGGTAAGATTGGTGAATAACTCCAACTCTAGTCAAACTAGTCTATTTTTCCCTATTTTCGGTTCTGACCCTCTTCCGATTTAAGTGAGCTAAAAGACTCAAACGACATATAAGAACAACAAATACCGCTTGGAAATTACTGAATCTAGAAGAATTGGAAT